>RQTK01000724.1:0-62472 GCA_003991915.1 Elysia chlorotica
CCTAAGTAAGAACCTCCACTAAATCCTTTAAGAGCAACAATGTAACAAATTTGGTAACCTTTATCCATCTCCAAAGCTCTTTTGAGTTTTATTTTTGTTATTTTAAAGGTATCAAGATACTGTCAGGAGTTGTTTGGAAATATTTAAAATAAGAGAGATAGGAAGAAGGAAACATAGCACTAGCAGAGGCAATGCGAGGCACACAATATAGGTTAAAGGAACTCACAAAATTGAATGCCAGAGCTCATTCAATCAAATTAAGTTTTTGAGGCTTTGTAGTTTGTCGTTATCTCTGGTAGGCTCACTGCATGTAAATCACAACTTGTTTGAACAAATGTACAAATTCTTGTATTCTGACTACAGATTGCAAGCACTAGTAGCTCAGTCAGTTGATGCTCTGGACTAGCACTTGTTATTCAAACCTAACATAATTTGTCAGGAAGCTTAGATGGTATTAACTCACTGTTCAAACTCAAATAGAGCTTTATTTGACAATCAATCACTGCATTGTGGACTCAAGCATATATCTTAAATACACAAATAGTGCGCATGGTTTTTCTTGTCTCCCGAGGGGCATGTTCTGAGGCTAAGACCACTGTATGAGCAATGTTCATGTATGCTTACATGTATACATGATAATGATGATGATGATGATGATCATGATGATCATGATATATGTGTGACGAAGTCACAAAATGAGACGTTTTGCGGCATTTATACATTTTGACATATTCATACTACTGGAAAGCCCAAAATCTAAGCTTTAAAGTGGTGAAAAAAGTTTCAAAATATCTTTATTAAAAAAAAAGTTATAGCTATTCCAAAAACGGGTTCAGGTGAGGGTCGGATTTCATAAATGCGAGAAAAACGCAGTTGAAGTTCGGTCGTATAAAATCGTAAAGACCGCTTAGCAACGGCCGTTTTTATGCTATACTACTGTGTTGTTTTAAATGGTAAACTATTTTCCTATCATTTTCTATTAGTTTAACCTTATAATGTGCAAGATTCTGTACAATTATCACAAGTTCTCACCTCTAATCGAGATACTAGATCTAGATCTAGATCTAGATCTAGCAAGCAGATCCGAACCTGATTGTTAAGCTAGATCTAGATTTAGATAGATCTATGCATCTAAAACAGTCATGACTGTAAATTGAAATAAAAAGAAGAAACAATACAATTGTATGGTGTAAGATAGATACATAGAGAGAGAGAGAGAGAGAGAGAGAGAGAGAGAGAGAGAGAGAGAGAGAGAGAGGGAGGGGTAGGAAAACGAACCATTGAGAAGCATAGCATCTAGAGAAGGAGAGAAAAGAGACAGGAATCAATAACTTTCACATTTATTTTTGCCAATTAATTGGAATAAACAAGTAACTAAAAGTGAAAAAGGTCGAGTAATGAATATTAAATGAAAAGGAATGAGAGAAAGAAGGGGTCGAAAGAGACTGGCGGGTGAAGGAAACAGAAGGATGTTGAAGGGAAGTTGGGCCATGGCGATAGTATCGATAGTTAAATACAAGTTGAACTGTATAGGCAGAACACATGAGGGTTAGACTTGATGGTAACTATCGATATATAGAGTAGCCCGACTTTTCAATCTTTGTTTACATCCGATACTCTTGTCATAGTGTTGAAAATCGCGGTTTTGATTGGCTAGGAGTATTCCAAATATTTAATGTGAACCAACCAGAGTGCAGTCTATAAAAAGACGGTTGTAAACATACCAAATACATGGGTGTTACTGAGAGTGAATGGCTAGGTTGAGTCCATTAAAAACCGGGTCATTATCATAGATCTAGGTTTAAGATTGGCGTAATTTACATAACTGACACACTAAAACGCATTAAAAAACACCTTTTAAGAGCAAATTTCATACCCCCTTTAATTTTATGGGTAGTAAATATGCTTTACTTTCATATTTTGAGAAAAAAAATTTTTCGATAATTTTGACCCCCTAGAAGAAAATTGGGATTTTCTCAATTCGAGCCTTGCCGCAAAACGTCTCATTTTGTGGCGTCGAGACACATATTATCTTTCCACAGCAAGTCAATTTTGTTCTTGAAACTGTTCAGCGTTGGAAATTATTATTATCATTCTGTATCGTTTTATTGAGGGCATAGGAAATAAGGCTAATTTTTTACCCACTGGGAATCACTTTCTGTAGATCATGATGATCTGAATCCTGGAGAATAAAGATTGAACAAACTGCGTAGTTTCAAGATTTGCTTTAAGTCAAATAATTCTTTTGATATAATTGCACTTCTTGTAATAATGGTTTCATCATTCAATTTTATTAACCATTGAAAAGGACATAATCTTTCCTCATCGCCGCTCTTCTATAAATTGAACGATTACATAGCAACACTTCCTACTAATAAAGAGTAAATCTAAAAAATTCCAAAACACATCCAAAAAGAGTTTACCCGTGTAGATGGTTTTTTTCCACAAGGTTAGAATAAACTCTCATGTCGTGTATGAGGGGCATGTTCTTAGGCTAAGACCACTGTGTGACTGTATGAGCATTTCAATGAAATGTTCATGTATGCTTGCATTATATACATTTAGTATATGGTTTAGACAGCAGGACTTTGTCTGACCTGAAAAAGTATTTGGTGCTGTATTTCTAATTTCTAAAGGGTCTATCAGTAAATCTGTCACTGCTTAAAAAAGTAAATTAAACTATAAACATTCTCTCTACAGGTGATGTTACAGTAGAAGCCTCACAAAGTGAAATCTGAATATTCGAATTTCTCATTTATAAACTGAATTTTGCAAGAGAATTTATTATAGTTTCTTTTCTTCTTTTTGGCTCTATTAAAATCAGACTTTAAGTAGTTTTACTCATATTTTGAGCATTTGTTGGGTAGGGTGTTTTAGAACATTGTAATTTTTGTGTGTGGGCAATACAAAGTGATAGTCTATACTATGACTAACACTGGTCTCTTACAAAAAAATTTTCTGTCAAAAACTTTAATTTTCTTTATTTTTTATAAAGAAATCATTACCCAGAGTCAGAAAAGAAAACGTTTGAAAAGTAAAAGTACTTTGTATTGACGTACAATCGGTAAACCTTGATAAGTAACTTACGAAGTTTTAAGACATGAAGTCCTTTGACCTTAAACTTTAGTTTTAAGTTAAGTCTTGAGTTTTCAGCATTTCCCAAAAACTTAAAAAAGAATGTATCCTTGTGAGCATCACTAAATCAGGTAAACTGTTTCACAGTACATATACAGCCACATCCCATTTGTTCACACCCAGCCTGATCGTCGGGCAACCTTCAAAGAACCACATGGGTTATTTAATACTAAGTTTAGATAAAATGCCAAGCAATTATAACGTTTCCACTGTATTACTGAAGATTTGACATTCGTTCAAGCTCTTCTAATATAGATTTCTAGTTCTACTAATCTGCTGAGACTCCTGATTTTAATTTCCTCTGCTGTGACTTCTGTTACTAAGTACAGCTGGTATGTGTAATATATAAGATAATGATGCTAAGATTGCTTTGAATTAAACTAAAAAACTACTTTCCTCCTCCAAATTTTTTTTTTTTCATTTATGAAATTCATGCATACTTAATTTTCATTTTGTCTTTGCTTTAAGTACTGCAATTTAAGTAAAATGATGTTTTGTTTTTTTCTTTAAATCATTTTTATATAATTTTAAACACCTGTCATTTAAACATGAATTTTACTAATAATTTTAGCATTTTTATTCTCATGTTCATTGAATCTTTAAAAAATTCTCTACTTCAGGAAATTGGAATTGGGAATCAATAATCTTAAGTCTGAGTTTTCAATATTTCCCAAAACTTAAAAAAAAATGTTTTTTATTAATTGATCCTTGTGAACCTAGAACATATTAAATTAGGAGAAAGCTTCTACGTGACTAGGAATCAAGGTGACTGCTCTTACTCTACAGACCTTTACATTTTCGACAATTTCGACGATCAAGACTTTTCCGACTGGATATCAGACCTAAAAGGGAAAAAGTCGGACCCTTCTTCGGAGACCCATTTTACCGGGGCATAAGTTACCTTTTTTCAAACATCTGAGACGACACTTATTAGTGTAAACTAAATACAAGCGGTATCGTAATGCATTACTTCAGAGCTGCCAGGCGGTGCCAGTCCGTACGCATTTTCTCCTCAAATACGCCAATGTTGTTTTTGTTTTGTTTTTTAATTAAAAAAAATATTTAAAGACCAAAATACAGCTATCCGACCAATGTCGATGTTTTTCGCGCTAAACATTTTGGATGTATGGCTGCGATTTTTTTGTCAGTCACGCAACCGGGCAACTTAAAAAAAAAAACAACAGAAAGTTTCGTGTAGGAAAGAATGTCTTTAAAAAAAGAAAAAAAGCTAAAATTATTATAATCCCGGTATGGGATGTTTTTTATTTTATTTTTGCACTTGTCATTGTGTTATCGAGATTGGGTTAGTCAATGAATCGATCGACACCAACGCGTTTCTTTATCTTTTATTATACATCCGAAGGGGGGTGCGGTGGTCCAGGGGTAGAACATCGGCTTCCGACGCAAAAGGTCCTGAGTTCGAATCCTGGCTGTTAAATTCCCTACTGGTTGGGTCGGTGTCAGTATAATGTGAACGGCCGAGACAGGAGTCATGGTATCCCCGCCCTGTCTCGTGTGTGGCAGCACATAATATTGTCAGACGTCCGTCTTGGGATCCGTCCACAATATAGCATATATAGTGCTGCTGTTGGACGTTAAACCAACCCAACCCAACCCCATACATCCGACCGAAACGCCGAAAAATAGTACGCATCTCTCTATCTTCACATCTAGTCCTCGACCATCGCCGCCATTTCCAAGTTAATGATTTTTGTATTTCGTTTGGTCTTACTTGGTTTTGACCATTGAACAGTTCTGTCGCGTTATAATGTGCGTTTACAAAGAAGGGGCGTAGATATAGTTTACCTTTTATTCGTCCGAATGCCAACCTTTCCATTTTCACACTCAGTCCTCGGCCCTCGCCATTTACTTTTCTTTCGTGAATCATGTTTTAGGTTTTTCTTTTACAAACTAGGGGTAGAATGCAGAAACATGACGTAGCTTACGTCTCGTCGTAAGCATTCTTATTCATATGATTATTGTTACGAGACGTAAGCTGCATCTTGTTAATGCATTCTACCCAAGGGCTCTTAACTTTGATATATTTAGTCTCTCGTGTATCTGTCCAATCGATACCGATCTCTTTATCTTCACATCAGCTCTCTGCGACCGCTGTCATTTCTAATTTGAATTTGATACTTTGATTTTATGATCAACCTGTGATGTGTACTGATTACTTCAATGAAATTGCAAAGATTGGCTCTGATCGAGTAGTTTCCGCAAAGAAGATCGGATCATTCAAAATGAAAATGTTTTCTCACTATGTATGTGTACCCACACCATCCATGTTTCAACATTATACTTCCATGTGATATTTGAATGAGTTTTAGCCCTAAATCCAGTTAACATAAAATATAATTTGATATTCGTCCAGGTAGGGTCTAGCCCAGGAAAATACATGATATTGTGGTCGTGCATAATTATTATGTAGCGTGTAATGTTTAATAAACGATTTTTAGGACTCATTCCTTTACTGGAGATTATTTATAGAGGTTCAAGTTTTCTAATGTAACTAATAATATGTCGCCTCCGTTTTGTCCGAGTGAAATTCTGTACTGTAGTCTGTACTTTTACTATTCAAAACTAGGTCTAGTACATATGCGCTATGTAAGCTAAGTGATAGAAAGACTGGTTTTTAGTTGTATGTGTAGGAGAGAGAAAGCGATTCAGTAAATGTTCAGTACCAGTTAGTGTGCTGAGGATGGAAACTAAGGATAGTTGTCTTGCGCGGCTGGTGTTTTAATTGCGTCTTCACCAGTTTGCCGTGCATGGAATTTCTCTTGTTTGAGTGTGACCTGTGATGCAAAGTAGATCTAGACCAGTCTTACCAGCTCGAGTCTAGAGAGAGAGAGAGAGAGAGAGAGACTCTCTCTCTGTCTCTCTCTCTCTCCGACCAAAGCTGTTCAAACAGGACATACCAGTGTTTGCTCAAAAAGGGTTCTTCTTGTCGCATATGGGGGAGGGGGTGGTGGGGTCGTAAAGTCTGCCATCTCGACAGGCTTGCTTTCCTGGTTACATCACCCCGCTTGTCTTACTGGAGAAAAATGAGTATGTTGTTTTTTCGTTAATTAAATGATAAAATCGCATCTTGTCTCTCACCCCCCCCCCCCCTTTATTTTTTATCTCTCTCACTTCGCCAAGTAAAAAAAATTAAGACGTCGCTCGAAATCACAGGTTGACGTTAATTTTAAATGATACTTAAATGGTGTTTGCTTGAGTCGTCCAAAATTAGCAACGATCTCAGTGAACGTACTTGGTGCATTCGTGTTCTTATCCTACTGGCCTGATGTCTCCTCTCTTTTTATACGTGTTTAAGGTGCTTATATTAGAAGACAATAATCCTGCACCTCAAAACCATGTCGATGGAAATAGAAGACCCTATGAGAATATACCAGCTACCATAGTGCTGACGTTGGACGTCTAGAAATCAACTTTGTTGGTTATTATGCCGCTTTGATCTTTTCGGTACTCTGAGGTTGTGCATCTTACTGGACTTGTATTAACACGTCCCGCAAAAGCGTCACCATCCAATCCTCGCTGGTATTCGGTCGTTACATGTTAAGTTTTATTGTCAGGTTCTAGTGACGTTGTCACAGTAGACATAAAAGAGGTCGGAACGTTGTTTCGTTTGTACTGTCAATGAAAGCGGTCTGCTCTCACAGAAAATGAGTCCTAAACTTTGTTACCTGCGTCTGCCCTCATTAGATTTACAGCTTTCTTTATTCTTTATGTTGCCGTCAAATCATTGCTCGGAAATCAGCAAAGTATGTTCTCTCTCTCTCTCTCTCTCTCTCTCTCTCTCTCTCTCTCTCTCTCTCTCTCTCTCTCTCTCTCTCTCTGAGAGTTTCAACTCTCCTAATTTCGAAAAAGAAATGTGTCGTTAAGAAAACTTGTCTGCATTTTAGACACACAAACTTTAGCAAATATTCCAGATCACGATAGCGTTTCTTTTCTCTTTGAACAAATCCACCATTTTACTCAGTCCACCGTCGCCTGATAGGTCAGAGGAGGATCTTGTTCAAAGTCACAATGCCATCGGTTGAACGTTGGATTTTTACGAATACACTGTGTGTCTAAGACACTCCAATCTCCGTCTTTTCCTTTTTTATATCTTTGATGGGACCTAGGGCCGCTACTTATTTTCTTTCGGCTTCTTAAAAGTCGGTGGCCGTGATAGTAGAACCTGCGTTCGATCCCCATAGTGTGTGCGTAAATCAATTTACAAGCCTCTCATCGTTTAACCCTAGTTTAACGTGTTTTTCTCAGGCTCCAAGCGCGGTATTCTTCTTAGTTGTGAAACCGTTCCATAAATACTTTTGAGGTTACAACTAAATATTCTGCACTGTCGTAAAACGATTTGATAACAGATATTTATATAAGGCAGTCCGTCAAAGCCAAGCTTATATATTGTACAATATTTTACATCTTAGACACGCGGGACGGCGACGGCCTTCCTGAACGGGGTACTAGAGACTTTGTAGGTCACATTGATTTATGATTATATCACATAGAACCAACCAAGAGAAACAAGCAAGTAAAAACAACAACAACAACTAACAAAGAAAAACAAAAAGAACGACGCGGTCGGCGACCTGGTGTCATGAAGATCCCTTTTTCTTCCTGTCATACTTTATATTTTAATTTTCTTTCCTAATCCATTGTCGTTTGGCTTTAACCAAACATGGTATACTGGGACACTTAGATAGCAACAGCATGGTGACTGTAACATTTTATGTTTCGGGGCTTTCATGCGGAGAGCGAACTTTTTCATTACCCAGTCGCGTTGTACTCGTGCCGATATCATCCCATCCAATTGCAGTGTTTTAATCATAATCTATGTATCTATCCAAAACATTAAAGGGAAGGTGGTAGATGTCTTATTTAAATGGCCTCAGCTGCTTTTGTGTTCTTGTACAATCTTAAAAAGAACTAACAACAAAAAAGCACGAAATTAAACCTCAATAGGTGTAGAACATTCCAAATAAATTTGTGAACAGTAAAGATGTCCCACCGCAAATCGGTTGCTTTTTTTTTTAAGGTTACGCTCGGGGATCTGAAAAAAAAAAACAATATGAAAACAACCAACGATCATAGGTAATGATTATTAATGAATTCGAAGGTGATTTTTCCTTCGCATCTTTCACCGTGAATCCTTCGAAACATGTGCAGACTGGTACATCATCTTCTAGTCCTTAGAATAGTGATCTAGAGTTGAGTTCTGATGTGGCTGAGGTACGATCTTCGTAGTGGCTTGAAGTTAGCGCTACCCGTACGACTGTGTGATGATCCGCCTAGAAGTAGAACCAGTTGTAAGTAGTTACAGCTGTGTCGGTGGAAAGAGTCGGACAATGGTAAAGAGGTCATGGCGGACCGTTCTTTCTTAGCGTCAGCTTGTTTTACTTTTAGGCTGTCTTGATGACGCATCTATTATCGGAATAATTCTAGGTTCCCTAAAGATGCGAATCTTGTACCTTTTGTCTTTTGTCAAGAGCTTTGTGAACTGAGATACATATCACCGTGACAGGTCTTAAGATAAACGTCTGACAATTTGATGTGCTGCTTCACATATAGAACGGTGGACAAGAGGACTTCCGTTGGCTCAGCCAGAAGCCACCTGCTGCCTTATTTGTTACTGTTCTCAACTAGCTATGCCTAAATGCTTACATCACTTGCACATTGTACTGTCTTAGGTGTCATGGTAATCAATCGTATTATGCTGACGAATGGATCAATGTCTTTTATATGCCTTTTATCTTTATAGCTTCATATTAGTCATAATGTTTCTTTTTTTTTACACTTTATATTAGTCTGAAAAATAGAGAGAGAAACAAAGATATTTACGCATGCTTTATTGATTATTTGAAAGCAATTGATACAGTCAACCATTAAAAAAACTTATTAAATTTTTACAGAAATAAGATAATTTATGAAAAACCCTGTTATCAAATCTGTACTTGGAACAATTGAAGTAAAGCGAGGCAACACACTAACTGGTTTAGTCAGCTTAAAAAGAGGAGTTTGACAAGGCTGTCTTATCCCCTTCTCTATTCAACATATACACAGATTTTATTTTTAGAGAAATAGAAGATGCTCCTTGACTTAAGGTTGGGGGTGAGAAAATTAACAACCTACAATATGCCGATAATACAGTGATCCTGGCTGAAAGTGAAAATCTTCAAAAATTAGTAACAGCAGTAAAAGAGAAAAGTTGTCGACATTTATGTATGGGTGTGAAACTTGGACTCTTGACTACGGATATTGAAAGAAAAATACTTGCTTTAGAAAATGAGAAATGTGAATTTATAGAAGAATAACAAGAGCCTCTTGGAAAGAAAAGAAAACAAACCTTGAAATACTAGAGATGGTAAAGATAAAGCAGCTCCTCAAAACAGTGAATAGGAACAATTAAATATTACAGACATTTAAGAAGGCCTAGTTCCTTACAGAAGAAGACTGTAGAGGTATGGTGGAAGGCACGAGAGGCAGAGGAAGGAGACAGATAAGTTGGGTCAAGAACGTGAAGGACTCTACTGAAATGAAAATCGAATGCAATCTCTGGAAAGAGAAGGAACTATGAATGACTAACTGATATTAACACAAATGGTTAATTTTGTAACTTCCCTTTTGTTTAATTTTTTTCTTGAGGAACATTACCTTACTTTAAAGGCTATCTATTCCAACACAAAAAATGCGTCTTTAAAGGGCTGGATCAGTAGTGAACTAGGCTTGCGAGCATGGGTTAGAGGTTCGATCTATTGTTGTTGCCCGCTATTTGACTTGGTGACAAAGCTACTATCTCCACCTATAATTTTGGGAAGACGGGGCACAATGCCATGTCGATAATAATTTGAAGTAAGTAAAGATAGATAAAGTCCACAACATTAATTTTTGATATCCTTATTAATACCTAAGACGCCCTCAATGTCAGTAGTTATCCAAACTATTTATTGACACAGGCACACACACGCACACCTACACATATTTTATATTCAATTTTTCTTTGTTCTACCAGTTCCAATTACAGAATTTGTTTTTAGAGACTTATCCCCTCAACCATACTATTTTTTTTATTGGTTGGTTTCTCAACATCCAGCGTCAGCAATGAGGATCTCTTGCAGAGGTCCTAAGACAAACATCTGAAAATTTTACCTAGTGCCACACAGAGACAGAGTGTGGATACCAGGACTTCTGTGTCAGTTGGTCTCATTGTACTGACATTGTTTAGTGATACATATAAACATTAATCTTTTGTTAAAGCCACAAAAGGCTCAATGTGAAGTGAACTGTGCTATACCCAGCCACTCCTCTTTGTAATGTTCCATTTTTTGGTGTACATGTAAAAAAATTGGGACTGGTTCATATTATTGTATTCAAAAACATTGCGGAGATTATACAATTAGTTTGGTGGTTGCAAAGAGATACATGTGAAGAATGTCGTATCTAAGTAAGATCGATTTCTCACTTTTTAATTCCTTTCATTCTCCTGTTTAAAAGTCACTTATAGTCACACTCATTTTAGTGTGCACAATATTTTAATCCTACTATTGTAATATGTTATTTATTTGTCTTTTTTCTTCTCTTTGTCAGGTACCTTGTGGATGTCCGGTGGTTCAAGCAGTGGAAGAAATATGTGGGCTATGACCAGTGGGATACACATAGCATGGGCGATCAGTCAGTGCACCCGGGACCCATTGACAATTCCTCACTCTTTATACGTAAGACATACTTTCCAACATGTTTGTTGGGAAGATCCTTTAAAGTAGTCATATATTTTATAAAATATAAGTGTTTGTAAAATAATTACTCATGTGCTGTTGGTATTACTATTCATTAAGAATGGCTAATCATGAACTAGAAAGCAGTCCTTTATGCTAAGTTTCTAATAAGTTTGTGCCTTGTTTGTTTGTTTTCACTAAATTTTGTTCAAATTGGTGAAAGTCACTTTTTCATTTTAGGTATTATTTTTTTAGTTAAAAGTTTAAATTAAGCCCTGAATTCCAAAAGAGCAGGTTAAATTCCTCATCATTTCTCTGTATACAAATTAATGTATGTTGCAGTGATTGTGTAAACTATTAAATCTAAGTTACTTATAGAGATACTGTGACATTATTGTTACTGCGACTCACAAAATTCAATTAATTGTAATGTTCTTCTTTAATCCATTTCTTCCAGAGGACACCAACAAGCTGAAAGAAGACCTTGTGGATGAACTGGACTACATTTTACTGCCAAAGGAAGGCTTTGACAAGCTTTCATCTTGGTATGGAACCATCCCAACGCAGGTAAAGATTAATCATATCATCATCACTTTAGTTGTTTTTTTTAACACCTACTTGTTTTGGGACTGGAAATAATCAAACATGTTCAGACCAATTGCATTCATAGAGTCTATGCCCTTACAAGTTATAGTTGCAGTGGTGTCAAGCATTCATAGAGTCTATGCCCTTACATGTTATAGTTGCAGTGGTGTCAATTTTCCGTAAGTTTATGGATTTTCATTAATAAAAAGAATTTAGCAGGTCAGAGTTCAGTATGTCAAGGAGTTATGCTTTGTGATTCCATATGCTATGTGGCAGTATGTGAGAGGCAAAGTAAAAAAATAAAAAATTGATTCGGTTGGCGTCACTGTATTTGGTAGATGTTAACATTTTTATTTAATGAATAGACAACATTAGCATTTGAGATTAAAAAAAACAACAACACACATATGTCCATTGGATAAATAGACAGTCAAAGATTTTAAAGATTGCGAAAAATAAATGGTAGCAGAGATGTAAATGTTGGAATGTCCTGTTCTAACTTACATTGCGTCCATTTTTCACATTAAAATGGTCTAATTAATATAGCATCCATTTTTTACATTAAAATGGCCTAATTAATATCTTTGAACCATGTGTTAAGACACCAGATTATAGGATAGACACAGTAGATAAAATAGTTGACAACCAAATTGTTCAGCCTTCTTCACAGGTGTTGGCTTTCAGCTTAACATAGCGATGGTGGCTATATTTTCTTAGAATATTATATTGCAGTTTTAAATTGAATAAATGGGAATTTAGTTGGAAAAATATGCCCTATCTACTTAATATTGTGCAACAATTTTACTCATTTGGATATATGTTTAGTTTACATAAAAAAAATAGTGTTCAATCACAAGTTGTGACACCAAGGTTAAGTCTAAATCAAATTCTCTATAATCAAAGTTTTTCCCAACATTTTAATTTTTTGTGTCTATAGGAGCCTATCACACGCAAAGTGATAGAACAGGGTGTCTTTGTCAAGCACTGCAAGGTGGAGGTATATCTCATGGAATTGAAACTTTGTGAGAACTCAGATACAACCAACGTGGTTTCTCATCTCTTTAGCAGAGCAGACACCATTGGTGAGGACAATTATTTTATCACAACTGTGAGTCAGATATGGTTCATGCCAAATCTAATGTGTTAGAATTTTAGGTTGAAAGTAGAGGTGCATGGGAAGTATCCCCTTTCTTTTATTTACATATCAATGTAGGGACATATTTTATGACAAAATTGGGTAATGCTGCAAAAGTTGCAACTTATTCTTTTTTTTTTGTTTGTTGTATTTTTAAAAATAAAGAATACCATGGTTTATGCACATATAGTAAAGTCAGATGTTTGCACAAATTTAGTAAAATGTTTATTAATTTTTTTAAAGGCTTTTTTTTTTTTATCTTTGTTGACCTAACAATTTGATAACTAGGATTATTTACATGTTATTATTCCAGAGTCACACAACATTAGTAGACATGAAAAAAAATTAAAATTTTGGAGGGGAGAAAATGGCACTAGATAAGTAATCAGATACGTTTGGCAGTATTATTTCAATGCATTATTACATACATTTCTTAATTAGTGCAGATCTAATGATAACAACGGCTGATTTTTGTACTTAATTTGCCAGCAATGATTGAGAAGGTCATGCGTGAGCATTTCTCTATCGCGGACAATAAAGATGTTCGATTGTGGAACCGCTACATGAGCAACACCTATGAACATTTGTCCAACATGGACGTCACACTACAGAATGCTGGACTTTATCCCGGGCAGGTAAGCTGATGTTTACATGCTACTGAATTTCATTTCAGTCTAAAGATTCTAAAAAAATGTGTCAATAGTAAAAGAAAATTTCGTAATCTTACGTCCCCTAGGTTTCCAGAATAACCAGATACAGAGACTTCCCGCTTGTCAGCTCAGAGCACTACCCACTGAGCTACGCTTTGTTATGGTGCGGGAGTGCCTGAATGCTACCATTTTCACTTTTCTTCCTCTCAAGTAAAAAAAAAAGTTTCACTCTAAACCTCATAGATATCTTTTTTTAAATACTAATTTTATAAGATTTCTGTATTATGCACCCATCTACTACTTAGATGTAAGTGTTTGTCTTTAAAAAAATCTGTATTTGAATTTAAACCTTTTTATTTGAATTTCAGGTGATTGTTGTAGAGATAAAAAATGACGATGGTTCTTGGCCAAGACAACAGAAAAGGTAAATTTAAGGCAATTTTTCAGGGCTGCGACTTATCCGTGGATCGGCGAATAGCCCGTGGGTTGTCCGTGGATCGGCCTACGTGCCGTGAACCGTTCGTACTTCGGTCCGCCTGTCCGTGTTTTGGCCATTTTTTGGGCTCTTTCTGTGCCGCGATCTGGCGATTTTCCGTAAAATTGTAAACTGCTGAAGACTTTTACTCCAATCAAATTTCCTTTGAAAATGACTAGAGATGGCCTTGATCATAATCTTCCATGGAAATCCGCAATTTTTATCTGGTTGCTACTTTTCCGCATTCCCCCCTTTTCTCCTAAGTCTGCAAATCTTTGAATTTTTCTTTGAGCTGTATTGAATTGAAAACATCATGTCATCTTATCTGATCTGTTAGTTAAATAAATGTTTTATTTGAACACATTTTAATTTTTTGGTTTTTTCTTTGAATTGTATTTATAATAATTTTATTATCTTATTTGTTCTTTGTGTTATAAAATTTAATATATAACTGTATTACAACGCATATCGCCGAAGTTTACCTTTGAGCTGTATCGATAATAGGTCTACAGTGTCAACCGATTGTTAAAATAAGACGATAATGCAAATGCATGTATCTTAAAGCGCCAGTTACTCCTGCGACTGGAAGTGTGTTGAGAATAAGGTTGCGTTCGTTTTGACCTGCTCTTCTTTGATGTATTCATTGTAATACACTTTCTAGTTCTAAGCTTTTAAATTTTTTGTCAAAGATAAATGACAATTTTCATCCACAATCGACTGAAGGCAGTTTGTGTAAAAACTTCTCTGAAGTCCAAAATTTAGCACGCATCAGATCTATATTTCTGGGTGCAGATCGATCGTGGACCTTTAAATTTTCTTTTCAGGTCTACAATTTCAGTAATTATCTATTGAGGTATTAATAGTCTACATGACTTGAGAGATCAGCCCTTGGGTCATTCAAGTGTATTTTCTATTTCAGTAATTATCTATTGATGTTTTAATAGTCTTCAAGTCTTGAGAGATCAGCCCTTTGGTTCATTTTTTCTTATTTTTTTTTTTTTGTTTCATTTTGCGAGGTTGTGATAAGGACGAAATAAAGTAAGATGTCTCAAAGCCAGGATGTTCCAATCCTTGGAGCTTAAACTTTAAGTAGCTAGAAGGATAATTATTTGTGAATATTTTTTTTTTTTTTTTTTTTTTTTTTGATGTTTTCTTTATTGTGAAAATTTATGTAAATTGGAAAGCACTTTTCATCTGCTCTCCAAACTTCTCTGAGGGCCATATTTAGGAGCTAAAATTACAAAATTTCTTCAGACCCCCACGCTGAAAAGTTGGTATGTTTGCTTAATGCATAATACTGGAAAGGGTATCAAAATAACATAAGAATTTAGCACCCTAAAAGCTGTGAGATCTGTGATTTTATTGATTTAATTAAAAGCTAGGATTTCAAATAGAACATTTTTGTTAATATTAATTAGAACCGCCTTCAAAATATTAATTTCAATTATTTTGTAAAAGTTTAAAAAAAAAAGGTTTATTTCATTTGCAAACTTTTATCTAGGTATATGTTGATGTTTGAAAATATGTTTTCAAAGTATTAACTTAAAATGAATATATACAGTTAAAACATTTGTTGATATAATGTGTGAACAAAATTTAAAAATGTGAATAACATTTTCTTCTTTACCATTTGTCTTGGCAGCACGAGCACTTACAGCTCCTCTAACTATCCATCCACGAGGTAAGAAAATATAAACGTCTTTTAGGTTTTGATTCTAACAAGATCTCAGTGTGCTACAGTTTTTAAGACCAATGCTTAAATTTATGTAAAAGTCAGAGGTAAGGCGGGTTCAGTTGGTTTAAGGTTCAACCTCAGCACTATATTGATTATTTGTCTCCAGCTTCCCACAATTGTGTGTGCTAATTTAGATCCAGCACTTCAGCAGAGCAATTGTCAAATCTGAGATGAAGCATAGTGATAGGCTTTTGAAAGTTTATTTGTTTTATTATTGTAATTTTCACTTGTTTCAAGGGATGACAAAACCGTTCATTTCATAATAAAACGGGTGCATAAGTAAAATGTACTGATATCTAAGGAGTAGATCTTAGTTGTAAAGGCAATATTTGATAGCACTGGACATGTCAATATATTCTAGAACTACATGTCTGAAAGTCCAGCAACCTTTATGATATTGTATAATTATACGACAAGAATGGAATAAAACATTACTTTTAGACTGACTAAAATGAATAGGTGGGTAGAATAAAGTGTCTTTTGGCATGCTTCTTTATTCCTGTTGACTGTTTCAAAAAAGCTTATTAGGGCAGTGGTTTGGGTTTACAAAGAAAACAGTTTGGTTAGCTGTTGTAAATCCGTTCAATTTATATGGCAAAGTTGAGGGATTGTAATCCCTGTCTACCGCTTGAGCCAGTTAGCCCCCCAGAGGTTGGAAAGCATTGATGCAGCATATGTAGAAAATAATATTTATGGTCTTGTTTAAATTATTTGTTTTCCTCAAACACATTTTAAGACCCAAGGAAGCAGCACTGTCTGTCTACTGTGAAACATAAAAAAATTTGGACAGTTGATGTATGCTATGTAAATGATCAAAAGTCTAAGTTTGAGGAAAATCTATCAGATTCAAAAATGTAATTTAATTATTACCAATTACTGTTAAGCAAATATTCTCCTCATCCAGGAGAAAAAGAGAAGAAAAAAAGAAAGAAAAATTTATGAACATTTTAGAGAATGCAAGCCTAATACTGTTCAGCTGTATTTCTTAGTTTCATCTCAAGGTTACAATTATATTTGTTTAAACTATTAGATTTCTTTTCTGTTATTCAAGTGTGGATATGGGGAACTTGCATAAACCTTTTTTTTTTTGTTCCGGGTGGTTTCCCCCCCTTTTCCTTACTTTAAATTTTGTTTGTTTAATCCAATCAGATTTTCTAACGCCAGCAGCTCTGGTGCTTTTGACTCGTCCATCTCCAGCAACCATCAGAGCTCCTCGAGTGCAGGGAACGGGCTGAAGTACGGCAGCGGCGCCATCAACAGTTTCTACAGCAGGAATGGCTACGACCGCAGCAGCAGCAACAGCAAGCCTGGGGTGTGTGGCCTCGCCAACCTGGGCAACACCTGCTTCATGAACTCAGCCCTCCAGGTGTGTGTTGAGCATGCACAGTGATACCAATTTTTTTGTAAATTTCGGAATTTAAGTAAAAAAATAAATTGGTAGATGAGAGTAGAGTAAAACTGGGTACAAGCGATATTTTTTGTTTTTCTTAACATCTCTTGTTATAGCAAGGGTTCTCGTTATTCCTAATACAAGACTCGAAGAGCATTTTATTGAAAGAGGAAAAATGTGCCCTTAATCATTTTATCACTGCTTTATTAAGTGCCCTCATCCCATTTTTTAAACAACAATCTCAGTGTTTGGACACAACACAACAGACAATCTAGATCAAGATCTATCTTTTGCACACTGTGTCTTCTTCTTGTTCCTGTTTGTTTTACTATTTACCAAAATAGCAAGTAACATACGCCTACTACCTTAATTAAATTTATGAGTTTCGTGAGAGGGTGATTCCAGAGGGTAAAACTCAACAAAATTATTCAATTGTATAGACTCAGATCTATGGCAAATTAGCAATGATAAAAGATTACCACAGATGGGCTTGACTGTTCCAGCGTCTAGTATTGCAATATGCAACTTTGTTTACTTTGATGATAGAACAAGAGTTAGGTGCCCATAGGGGAAAGTGGGGTTGTCGTTATTGTCACTTTGGTCAGCGACAGCAAGGGGAAGGTGTCTGGAGAGTGACCGGACTGGGACAGGTGTGCATGTTTGAGGTGCCAGAATGAGATCTTTACTTTTTGGCACCCATCTCAATTTTATTTTCATTTTGTTTGGAATGGTTTTAGAGCAGATCTATTCTCAAACTTCTCTTTATTAGCAGGGTTACCTGATTTAGGCTGTTGTTCTTTCCAAAATAAATGTATAGCCTATATGGTGCTGATGTTGCAACAAACTTAAACTCAAACGTGATGCTGGATGTTCAGAAACTGGCAAAGAGAAGCAACCAGACAAATAAAACTAAAGTTTTAATGTGCAGGGATGCCTTTTTCAGGAAATTTCCGGAAATAAAATTTGGGTCTGGATCCTAACAAATCTTTCTATCTTGAGCCCAATGTCTGGAAAACACTTTTCCCTAAAACTTCCGGAAAAAAATTCTCCGTCATTATGTGTCGTTCGGCCTTCATTACTTGCACAAAGCATACAGTGATAGAGACGATTGTTTTGTTTTTTGTTTTTTTATTTACTGGCTTATGAGAGTTTATGTCTGAACTCAACATTCAACTGGCGATTTGGTGTGTTTGATGGGACTCTATTTTCTTTTTACTATTTTAATGACGGAACCTAGACCAAACTGTTCTAAGCTTTTTTATAATAAACTTAGCAATTAATCATGCGCTCTAGTCTGCAAGTTTTATATATAGAAAAATAATCTAGATCATGATCTAGCTACGGCGAGATGTAAACATGAAGGGTCTAATGTGGTAGCTACATTCTTGTTAATGAAACTAGATCAGATGTAGAATAAAATAAAAAATTTTGTTGGAGCAGATTTTGATACATAATAAAATACATGTACAATCTATAGGTCTAAATGGACTTAGGTTATAGCAAGGTTTTTTTTTAACAACTGGCTTGTGAGAGTTTATGTCTGAACTCAACATTCAACTGGCGATTTGGTGTGTTTGATGGGACTCATTTTCTTTTTACTATTTTAACGACGGAACCTTGACCAAACTGTTTCAAGCTTTTTCTATAATAAACTTAGCAATTAATCTGTTTTAAAGGAGAATTGAAGGGATTGCTGAATCTGGGTCACAAGATAATTTTATGATGATGATTTCCAAGATTTTTGCTGGACATTTTTTAGATAGGCCTACTAGTAACAATAGGATAAATATATTTTATTTCCTTATTTCATCAAAATAACTTCATTTATATTAGAACTAGAGATATATCTTTTAAAGGTAAACAGATAACAAAGGAAAACTAGGAGATAAAGGCTCTATCTCAAAACATTTATGGGCTACTTTGATCACATAATAAAAAGTGAAGGATTTGTTTTCTATTTCTTAACTTTTTTTTCTTGAAATTTTGCAAGGTGTAATCAATAATAATGTTTTGGCTCTGTTCTCCCCAGTGCATGAGCAATGTACCTCCGCTCACAGACTACATGCTGGGTTCGCTGTGGGAAAAGGAACTGAACAAGAAAAACCCACTGGGCATGAGAGGAGAGATTGCCATTTCTTACAATGAGCTTATACGTGATATTTGGAGTGGACAGCGAAGTCATACGGTACCCAGAAACTTCAAGGTTTGTGGTCAATCATTTTTTTAAATGTGCTATGCCGTTTTAAAAGCAATTTGGTGTCATTAAATTGATAAAATGACATAATTAGATTGGTGCTGCCCATATGACCACTCTCATAAGCTTCAGTATCACCAGTTGTATCAATTATCGAAGGTTTATCTGATCTTTTTTTTAATAGTAAAACGTAAAACTGTAGGAGATAATGTACAGCTTTGTTAGATATTGTTTTTTTTACCACCCATCTCTATTTCAGATTGCAGTGGGTAGATTTGCGCCACAATTCTCTGGGTACCAGCAGCAGGACTCTCAGGAGTTGATGGCATTCTTGCTGGACGGACTCCATGAGGATCTCAACAGGATACGGAAGAAACCCTATATTGAGCTGAAGGACTCAGGGGGGAGACCGGATAAGGTGAAGCCAAAAAAAAATTAGTTAGGAACAGAGGCATCAATTGAGGTGACATTAAAAAGGTTCCACCTACGCGTTTAACACTTTAAAGAAAAACGCAAGCAAATTTTGGACTGTAACAGGTGTATGACTAGGTCAGGACCTATAATTTTTTACTTTTGAATATACTGCAAATCTCCACAGCTTTTGTTTTGATGATTGATACATACAGATAAAACCTGTCCATGCTGATATCTCTAATTTTACCAAAACTGCAGATAGAACCTTGCTCACGCTTACGAGATAAAGTCACAGTATTTGGTTTGTAAAGTGAAGTCAGTGAAAGCATAATTTCTTGTCATTTCTTGTAAGCACAAGGGTTAGGAAAGTTAGTGAGCATAAATTGTCAAAAGTAGATGTTAAAAAAGTATTAGTAATGGAGAAAATAGTTGGTTTGCTTCATACTTTTTACATCTCTTTTTGGAATGTGTGATTCAAAAAGATATGGCATTGCATGAGAACAAATTATTATTACTTCGTAACCAGGATTTCATGTCTTGCTTAATTTATTTCATTTTTTTTTCTTAGATATTAAGATGATCTAGTCCTCAACCTCCTATAGCTTTAACCACCCCTGAAACAGGGAAAGGCAGTGCACATAAAGTATGTTGTAATATGAGTGAGCAACAGGAAAGGCTGTATGTGCCAGTGATAAGTAGACTAAGTAAGGGGTGAGGCTTCACACGCAAGGTACTATGGTGTCCAGTCCTACTTCTTTCAGTAATGAAGAAAGAGAGCTTGGGCAGCTCTGTCCTAGAATAGCCTACCTTTGTTTCGGAACGGTTGGATCAGTGTCCGTATGATTGGCTGAGACAAAAGTGCTGTTTTCTCAGCTCTGTAGTTGTGTAGCAGTTCATAACATTCGCCAGATTAAAATTTTAGTCATGGGACCCATCATGCTATAGGATGCTTTTTATAAGGAATTAAACTTTCACCCATCAGAGATGACTCTTACAGTAGTATAACCAATTAGAATTTTTTGTGTGTCTATCATTTTTATTTTGTTTTCTAACACAGGTTGTGGCTGAGGAAGCTTGGGAGAACTACAAGAAGCGTAATGACTCCATCATTGTGGACACGTTTCACGCTCTCCTAAAGTCGACAGTGCGGTGTCCTGATTGCGAAAAGATTTCTGTAACCTTTGACCCATTTTGCTACCTCTCCCTGCCCCTGCCCTTCAAAAAGGAAAGACATATCGATGTGATCTGGGTACCACTCCACCCAGAGAAGAAACCTATGCAGGTAGAAGATGGCATCTATGTTCAAGAAAATGTAACATGGATGTAATCAAATGTTTTGAAAAACAATGGAGAAAAATATAAAAGAAACCTTAGAGGAAAGAAAGCAGTGATACAATGATAAATAAGTATTCAATATAAAAGGCATGTACACACAAGAAGTCAGTAAACATAATTATGTCTCTGATAGTTTTGTTTTTAACAAAGAAAACATATTTTGAATATAGTTGTTGCTTCCCCCATGTTTTTATGATTATGAGAGGGGCATTATGGAATGTTTAATTTATGTCAATCATAAATTAAAAATAAGAAGTATGTATGTGTGTGTGGTTTTATTTTGTGGATGTGGATGATTGTGTAAGCTGTGGATATTAACTTTTGATTTTGTTTCCTAGCTTAAACTAACAGTGCCTAAATCAGGCAGCATCCGAGACCTGTGCACAGCTCTATCGAACCAGGTGCAAGCTCCATCCGATAGGGTGAGTCTTAGTTATTTTTCGAAACATTCTTTGAATACTGAATAAAACTATGAAAGTTAATGATAGAGAACTGCGAAGACCTGATAAATTGTCCAGAATGATGAAAACTGTAAAACAAAATGTGGGCGTTCCTAAAATGCTGGAAGCTAAGCCTCGTTTGCAAATAAGTATAAAGTAAAGTAATAAAGAAATTTATATAATAGTTATGTATTTTATGAAAATTGTATTTTTAACTTCCACATGTCTGTGTTTTATTATACTAATGGATTCAACTGTATACATAGCTGCCAACCAGTACGTATAATACGTATTTAGTACGTATTCGAACTCCCGAGTACGTCCGTCCGTATCTGGTTGAAAAAGTACGTATTTGACGATATTCAGCTAAACATCAGGTGTGCCGTCGGTCGCTCAGTACTTGCTACCATTTTCGGCAATAACACACG
This sequence comes from Elysia chlorotica, assembly GCA_003991915.1. Lineage (NCBI taxonomy): Eukaryota > Metazoa > Mollusca > Gastropoda > Plakobranchidae > Elysia > Elysia chlorotica. Next base: position 21,632 of record RQTK01000724.1, read on the forward strand.
GTTAGCCCAGGGCCCATTCACTTTTTCATCGTCTCATAAGGAGGGTAGGAATCGGCCGAGTCTCTTATCAACGTTCACTTGCGGCTCTTTTCGGTAAAAAAAATACTGTAAATTGTGTACCACTATAGAGGCAATTGTGCTTCCGCCGCCGGCGATCTGTCCATCCGGGAATCCCATAGCTTTGTTCGCTACAGCTAGGCAGAGAGTTTGTTTCCAAGAATCCAGTTTTGGGGCGACAAGTTAGACTGCTTCAGACCTCAAACCAAGATTTATTTAGACTTAAAACCATCTTCGCTGTCAAGCGCCGGTCCCCTCACAGTTCTTACTCTCGCACGATCAGATAAACAATTCTGTATTTTGTAGGGCTAGGCACAAAGCTTAAGCAGAAAAACTCAGAATGATCTCAACTCAGTGCCTTCTAGTGAAGGCATATTTACAATGTTTCAATGAAACATTTTGGTTTGTCTTTTATGCTCATTTTAAATAAGGCATTCTATTTTTTTTTCTTCTTCAGATGGTTGTCACAGATGTATACAACCATAAATTCCACAAGATTTTTAACTTTGATGAAGGAGTCAACCCCATTCTAGACAGAGATGATATATTTATGTGAGTATTTTGTTGAAAGTAAAACTATGCCGCTTTGTATTATTGTCAATGGTAAGATAAATCACTCAGTGGCATAGCTTTTAAATTGGGCAAGTGCTATTACTAATATAAGGCCTGCATGTTTCATAAAATTGTTGTCTTTTTGTTCAGTGGTAACATTTTAATTTCCTACATAGCAATCTGCAGCCCAAAGTGAAGTGGTACTGGTTCAGTTGGCTTTGGTTGTCATTTAAAAAAATGTGTTTTTCTCATGAGGGTTTTATTACCTGCCAAGAGTATTTAGGTGATTGAATCAATGTAGAGAAAAAAAAATGTATTTATTACAATATGTGTGTACCTATACTATAATATGAAGACTGCTGTAAAGGGTAATACTATTATTTGTGTGAAGGGGAAAAAAAGTAGATTGCCGAATAATAATTATCTGTACGGTAGTGGGAGCGATATGTTTTATCTCACATCCATCTGAAATGTTTTAATAAAAACAGCTGGTATTTTAACAGCATGTACTGACGATACAATAAGTTGATGTTTGATTTTTTTTTAAAGACATATTTGAGCATGCATGTTTCTGTTAAACAGCCAGCACAAAAAGTCTTGTTTTTAATAACTTAAGTTTTGTTGTTGTTTATAAATATCCACAGTTATGAAATTCCAAACAGTAATATAGAGGATCCAACAACGATGATCCTACCAATCTACCTAAGAGAGAAAAAGTAAGTTTGAATATATTTGTCCAATTTACCATGCTAAGAACCTAAATTAAATGCAGACTTTGAAAAGAAGAAAAGGACTGTTCTATTGAATGTGTCTAAAAAAGACCTCCAAACATAAAAAAATTTTTAATTCTTACAATGGTAATATTTCTTTGAAATTTTATTAAATGAAACATCCATTTAAACCAATTAATAAATGGAGATCAACCCTTGGACATTTAAGCAAGGTTAGAAAACATGAAATGATCTGACTTAAAACTTGTCTTAACCTAACAAGTATATTATTATCTTTGAGCAGATATAGTGTCCGCCATGCAGATAAGAACTCTGTGTCGAGTCAACCTCTGTTTGGGCACCCGCTGCTGCTGGCTGTACCCAGACAGGACTGCACCTATGAGAAGCTGTATCAGCTCTTGCTGCAGAGAATGGCGTAAGTTTGGACTATCACAACAGCTATTCACAAATCTTGGCTAAACTTAAGCCTTAAGATAAGTTTGGAATATCAGCATATTAACCATGAAATCTTGGCTGAACTATAGCATTGCGATGATAAAGGTGAAAAGATGTATGATTTTGGCAGGAATCTCATTTTTCTGATGGAGTACATCCCGCAAATTCCTAGAACTTCCTTTCTTATCTTGTTATTTGCTACTACATTGAAGGTGAAGAGAAGATCTTATTAACCATGCTAGTTACAAATTTACTTTGTAGCTACAAAGTTTGGTAGAAGCTGTTAAAGTTACATGCAATGTTCCTTTTGTTTTATGCATGTTTTTGGAATATGCTTTTAGTTCATTTGTTGAGGAGGAAAGGGAGGGAGGGAAATGGGTTTATCTTTTAAATATTTGTAGTGAATGAATAATAAAGAATCTTTGATTAGTTTTACATCCCAGCGTTTTCACAAAGAATGAGACAGGGTCACCAGATTAGATTCGAACCTTTGACCTGCATGTCAGTGACTTATGTGTGGCCTGCTGATCTCCCTGACAGCCCTAGTACTGTAGTGTAGAGTGACTTATCAAATGCTTTACCGTGTGTGTCCTGACAGCCCTAGTACTGTAGTGTAGAGTGACTTATCAAATGCTTTACCGTGTGTGGCCTGCTGATCTCCCTGACAGCCCTAGTACTGTAGTGTAGAGTGACTTACCAAATGCTTTACCGTGTGTGGCCTGCTAGTCTCCCTGACACCCCTAGTACTGTAGTGTAGAGTGACTTATCAAATGCTTTACCGTGTATGTCCTGCAGGCGCTATGTGAGGACTCCACTGGACGAAGAGGAGTGGCAGGGGGAAACGATAGAGGACTCGGAAGATGACACTGATTCCTCAGTCAACGCCAACTCGTCAGCGGCGGGAGCAAGCAATGGAAACTGGGAGGACGACGGGGAAGGGGGAGAGGCAAGCAATGGCCATTCTACAGATGGTAAGCATTGCCTTTTTAATATATTTAGCAAGCCACCCAATTACAGTTCCATTGCCTTTTTTTAAATACTTTTTCGATTTCTCTTTAAATATTTACGTGAAAACAAACTTTTTATGTTGAATAAATTAATACTTATTATTACATAACTTAGAACTATTTAAAAAAAGGCAATGGAACTGTAATTGGGTGGCTTGCTAAATATATTAAAAAGGCAATGCTTACCATCTGTAGAATGGCCATTGCTTGCCTCTCCCCCTTCCCCGTCGTCCTCCCAGTTTCCATTGCTCGCTCCTGCCGCTGACGAGTTAGCATTGACTGAGGAATCAGTGTCATCTTCCGAGTCTTCTATCGTTTCCCCCTGCCACTCCTCTTCGTCCAGTGGAGTCCTCACATAGCGCCTGCAGGACACACACGGTAAAGCATTTGATAAGTCACTCTACACTACAGTACTAGGGCTGTCAGGGAGATCAGCAGGCCACACACGGTAAAGCATTTGATAAGTCACTCTACACTACAGTACTAGGGCTGTCAGGGAGACTAGCAGGACACACACGGTAAAGCATTTGATAAGTCACTCTACACTACAGTACTAGGGCTGTCAGGGAGATCAGCAGGCCACACATAAGTCACTGGTTCGAATCTTATCTGGTGACCATGTCCCATTCTTTGGGAAAATGCGGGGATGTAAAACCAATCAAAGATTCTTTATTATTCATTCACTACAAACATTTATTATTAAAACCTAAAGACAGAAAAGATAAACCCATTTCCCTCCCTCCCTTTCCTCCTCAACAAATGAACTAAAAGCATATTCCAAAAACATGCATAAAACAAAAGGAACATTGCATGTAACTTTAACAGCTTCTACCAAACTTTGTAGCTACAAAGTAAATTTGTAACTAGCATGGTTAATAAGATCTTCTCTTCACCTTCAATATGATGGAAACAACCGTTTCAGGTGGGGAAAACACTAACAAATACTGTAACGGGGGCTCTTCTTCGCACACATCAGCCTCAAAGAAGCGACACATTTTTACGCTCAGGGCTGTCAACAGTTTTGGTCGAGACGAGTTGGGCACGAAATTGGTGGATGATGGGAAGCCCCTCCGCATGTCTGGTAAGTATACATTTTCTACTTTATTCTTCTGCTACTTCTCTCTATCACTGTTACTCTCTCTCTCAGCTTACTTCTTTCTTAACACTTTTCTCGGTTTTCTTAACATTGTTGTGCGTATCCATAAGATTTATAATTTCCTCAGTCGGTTGATTTGTCTAAGCACGGAAAAGTTCAGGATTTTTGTTAAACTCTGCTCAACAAACCATGAATACCTCAAAAAGTCTTGTGTCTGATTTCCTCTGGTTGCTTCACACATATGTGGTTTTTTCTTCTTTTTTTGTTGTTGTATGTGATTGTATATTTCCTTACAAAAAATATCCCTTGTAATCTGATTTTTTTTTCAACCAATCCTCTTTAATCCTATAGATCGAACCCACATTGCTGTGGACTGGAGCAAAGCCGCCAAAGACAGGTTTTATGATGACAAGGCTGCTGAGGTTAGTTTGTAAAAATTGTTTATGAAATTTGTTGATGCTATCTGAATGTTTGTCTTTGCTGTTGATATAAGAATATGTTTTCTACCATATGAATCTCCTGCATACATTTTTTAAGTTCTAGGAAAACCAAAGAAATTTTTTACCCAGCTAGCACATGATAATGATATAAATTTCTGTGACTACTTGAACAAAGATAATAGAGGCAAAAAGCCTTTTTTTTATATGAAGATTAAAAGTTAATTTCTTATATCATGGAAAGATTATGTTTCAAAACAAGGTGATCAACCATTTCCACTTGTTCAGAGTTTTGAAGAGCATCCAAGCATGAAGTACAGGGGTATGCAGAAAAAGCCAGTTATACAACTTGACGACTGCCTCAAGTTGTTCATGAAGGAGGAACAACTCAGCGAGCAAGATCCTTGGTAGGCCCCAAGTTTAATTATTGCTCTATCAAAATACACAAACAGATCAGTTAAAGACTAGTGAGCCACGTTGAAGTTACAGCAAATCACTAAATCAGTTATATTGAATAAGTGTTTTACCAATATGAGGTAGTAAAAATGCACCTTACTTGTCTATCATGGATAACAACTGCCCTTTGTAAAGCATGAAGACTTCTATTTTCTTTATAGTCTGATCAGTCTTCTTACAGTCTTAGAGAGTTTGAGAATAAATAAGTAAAGATCTTATATTTAGTTGTTTCTACAATGCAACCCACATGAAATACAACTGCAGAAAAGAACATTTTTATCTAGAACTCATCTGCATAAACTTTCACAGAGACTTATAAATGTGTAAGTTAGTTTCAAAGATCTGTGACCTCTTCAACATCATGGAGGCTGTAAGTCTCCACTTTCAAGATTAAAAGACTGAAAATTCTTTTATTGTCCATTAACAGGCACTTCTTTTTGGTTCATACAGCAACATTTACACACCATGAGCATTAAGACTTTTTATAACAGAAATATCAAAGTTAGACAGAGGGGAAAACTTTAACACTTAAATTTGCAGTGTTCTTTACAATAATATGTCTCTTCTGTTGATGTAGGTACTGCCCGGACTGCAAGCAGCACAAGCAAGCTACCAAAAAGTTTGACCTGTGGTCACTGCCAGAAATCCTGATCATCCACCTGAAGAGGTTTCACTACAACCACCACCACAGAGACAAGATTGACGCCCTCGTTGAGTTCCCCACTCAGTAAGTGCTGTTAGTGCTGCTAAAGCCTTGCACAAGGATTGATTACAAATAATGGGAAAGAGAACTAAAGATTATATTTCTTTTATTCATAGCAGTTTGATTTTTTGTTTCATGAAAAAAATATGGAATTAAATTTGAGTGGGATAACATAAATATGAGGAAAAACTGAACGACATAGATGTATACTGTTGCATTGTAATTTTGTAACTAATGTGTTTGTGATATTATGTCAATGGTGCATAATATATACGAGGGCAGGCTGATAAATAAGGGCCGTTTTTTAATAACTTTTTTATTTGATGGACTACAGAAGCAAGTTACACATCAAATGAAAGCTTTGAGTCTCTCCTATCTGATGATCTATCATTTTTCAACATAGTCACCATCGCGTTCAATACAGAGGCGTTTGCGTTGTACAAGTTTTTGCATTCCGTCGGTGAAGAATTCTGGTGTCTGGGATCGGCACCAAGAGTGTACATTTGCCTCAATTTCTGTATCGGTTTTATAGTGATTTCCTTTGAGATGTTTCTTCAGCAAAGGAAATAAGAAAAAGTCAGACGGGGCCAAATCAGGACTGTATGTCGGATGTGGTATGGTAGGAAGTTCCAACTGCTGTAAAGCGCACTGGGTTTGGCGACTGGTGTGTGGCCGAGCATTATCGTGCTGGATGACAACGTCTTTGACTTTGTCCTGTCGAACCCGTCTGAGCACCAACAGAAGGTAGACGAAATGATTGTTGCAAATAGAAGAGTGAAACAAAAGACATTGCAAATGCGCTTGACATTTCAAAAGAACGAGTTCATCACATTATCACAGTCCACCTTGGTTACAGGAAAGTCTCGGCAAGATGGGTACCGAGACAGCTCACTGTGGAAATGAAGGCACAGAGGAAAACGATCTGTACACAACTGTTGGAAAGATTCACTCATGACGGCGAGCGTTTTCTGCGGAGCATCATCACTGGTGACGAGTCTTGGGTGCATCACTATGACCCAGAGAGCAAGATGCAGTCTATGCAGTACCGACACAAGAACTCTCCAGCCCCGAAGAAGTTCAAAGTCGTCGCATCAGCTCGAAAGGTTTTGCTGACAATATTCTGGGACATGGAAGGTATCGTCCATATTGAGTTTTTGGAGCAAGGCACAACAATAAATTCAGAGAGATATGTGTCAACTCTGCGTGCATTGAAGGCCGACTCAGACGGGTTCGACAGGACAAAGTCAAAGACGTTGTCATCCAGCACGATAATGCTCGGCCACACACCAGTCGCCAAACCCAGTGCGCTTTACAGCAGTTGGAACTTCCTACCATACCACATCCGACATACAGTCCTGATTTGGCCCCGTCTGACTTTTTCTTATTTCCTTTGCTGAAGAAACATCTCAAAGGAAATCACTATGAAACCGATGCAGAAGTTGAGGCGGATGTTCGCTCTTGGTGCCGATCCCAGACACCAGAATTCTTCGCCGACGGCATGCGAAAACTTGTACAACGCTGGCGCCTCTGTATTGAACGCGATGGTGACTATGTTGAAAAATGATAGTTCATCAGATAGGGGAGACTCTAAGCTTTCATTTGATGTGTAACTTGCTTCTGTAGTCCTTCAAATAAAAAAGTTATTTAAAAACGGCCCTTATTTATCAGCCTGCCCTCGTATTTAATTTAGATATGCGCATACATACTAATTTGACATTTGTTTTTCCAGTGTCTTATCTTTTTTTTTTTTTTTACAACATGTCTGAGTGAACCTTCTATAAGCTGTTTTCATGATTAAAAAAAAAAAAAGGCTTATGATCCACCCCTCTTGTCTTCTTAGATCTAAATAAGAAAGAACAAAAATGCAGCTGTTACCTGTAGCTCTTTACTAGGGGCTAAGATATTATGTACACAAGACCAGCTACCGCAATTACAGCTATTTAATTGCTGAAGAGAGACATGTTTATTAACAAAAAACAAGGAATTGCCATTTACAAGCCTCCATTAAGAGTTCCCTAGTAGCATGCTTACAAACAAAAATTTATATTTATTCTCTAAGAGCTGAAAAGTGAAATGAAAGTTTTTGGCTCTCATTTTCATAATTAGAAGTATCTTGTATTCCATCTTGGTTTAGTATAGTGTATTATTTTGTCTTGTTTTTGTAATCTTTGATTTTGCATTGATTCTCAAAGTAAAAAACCAGTAACACATGATCGATTCTAAAATCTGCTTCTTCTTGCTTTATACAGGGGCCTAGACTTGCGCAAGTATATCATCAATGAGGAGTGCACTGTGAAAAACGAATACGACCTCATTGCAGTCACAAACCACTATGGGGGCCTAGGGGGAGGGCACTGTAAGTTTGCATCATTGTTGAATGGCTTTGGTTTTTTTTAACTAAAATAATAGTGACAGAAGCTTCTTAATTAATGGTATTTATTTGTTATGCAATGAAAAATGCAAATGCTTTTATATATTTTTTTATATTAGTTTCTATTTTAGCAACCTTTAGTGTAATTAAATGTTTTTGTCTTAAATGACGAAAATTATGTTCAAATGACTTGTAACTTTTCTAATACATTTTTTGGCGTTGTAAATACCACAATCCATGTGAGAAGCACTGTTATTACGCTTTTTCTTCTGATTGAAATCTCCATAAAACTATATTAATTATTATCCACTACATTATGAACATCAAGAAACGTTCAGTTCAGGCAACCACAAGATTGTTTTTAATTATGTCCCTATAATCAATGTGTGCCCATCCAACAGAACTAGATGAATTCGTCACAATTGCTGAAGACAATGTATGCTGTTGTGGTTTCTCTTTCTTTTCTTTTATTTAAAAAAAAAGGTTGAGGTGCAATAATTTTGCCAAAGTGATTAACTGATGATTCCAGTTTTCTTTTTTCTTTCTCTTTAACCATTATTTTAAAATATTGCTTCCCCAGATACCGCATATGCCAAGAACAAAGAAGACAAATCCTGGTACTATTTTGATGACTCCAATGTGAGCAGCTCCTCATCCGAGGCTTCTGTGGTAAGGGCCAGTCTAATGTTTATCTAAAATATAACTATCAGTTTGCACGTGATTTAGATTTGACAGTTTCATGCTCTTTACACTTGACAAGTTTTCATAAGCATCATATACAGGTGGTATGTTTCAAAAAAGAACAAAGACATTCTGCTATAGTATATATGCTAGAGTATATTCTATGTAACAGCAGCTTGTAGAAAAATTCTTCTTTCATATTTTAATTGCCAGTCTCAAATCGAAAGTATTATCACTAAGTAACATGTTTTTTTTTTAAGTTGGCCTTTAATTTTGTATGGCAGCTGATAGGCAGACATGATTTTTTGAAGGAAAGGATGTAGAACTTGTTGCAGAAAATATAGAAAATTGAAAAGCAAAAGTAACAGGTTCTATGGATAAAACTGATTCCAAAGCTACATATTGAGAATTTGTCTGAACATTTTTTTTAATTACCTTTCACAAGTAGAGTGTGACATTTTTAACTCAGGGGTGTGTTAAGTATATCTACATAAAAGAAACGTTCCTTTGAATCAATCGCACAAAAAAATTGTGATTAAGAAAAGTACAAATATAAAAAATGTTGTACCTTAGAAATAAAATTGTGAAATGACAGAGGCTTCAAAATCCTCCTATCACCTCCCAACTATTTTATGTGAACAAAAAAATACAAATTTATATTGAATTGTAAAACAAACTCACAATTTAAAATTTAAGGCATTCTTTCAAATCGAAGTTTACAGCAAATCTCTTTTTTCGCTTTCGCATGTGTCGGTCACACACAAAGTCCCAACTAGAACTTAGGCATTCTATCAAATTAGAATTTATGCCAGTGCTTACTTGTTTGTTCATGTCCCTTTGCTTCAGACGAACGCGGCCTATGTTCTGGTCTACCAGAGAAAGCAGCAGGTGGTCCCGGCCGCCCCGTGGCCCTCCACAGAATCACTGCGGCCAGGCATGATCCCCATCCCTGTGGTTCACATCCAAAACAACGACATCAGCACTCACTCGGGCGGGCCTTCCTCACCCTACGACCAGCACTCGTCAACCAAGCAGGTCAACCGAGACAAAGATGAGACAGACATGGACACCTCCAATCAAACAGCGCAACAGTTAGACTTCAAGAAAGAGAAACCCTGGATGGTTATCTGAACTCATGAATACAATTATGTGTCAAAACTTTGTTTGAGACATGCTAGTGAGAAATTTCTGTGGCTTGGTGCCCAAGGCTGTGTAACTTTTTAGACCTTTCTATACACTCACTATTACCATATCACTTTTTTACACCTAAGTTAAAGGAAATGGAATTTCAGTAAAGGGCAGAGATCGAACAAGGTTATTTTTCCTTTACCGAGCATACACATCTCCTTTGATGTAGGAGGTTGAGAAACCAACGCACTCACAAACTGAAGGACCGTATTGTAGATCGTGGCTAAACTTTTAGATTTTAAAAAAAAAGTAGAGGCCAACTTTGGCAGACACTCTACAAATATTCAGTGGTTATGGGCTGAACTATGCTAAAGTTATGATTGTAATCTCCTAGTTGGTTGGAGTCATACATATTGTAGACAGCTTTGCAGTATCCCCACACGCCTTTCTTATATAACTTCCTGCTAACACGATTATATTTTATAATCATATGATGACAATAACAGTTTAAAAATTGGAAATGTTAAATCATGAGGCTAAATCATCCATTGTTTTTTTTTTTTTTTTGTGTTTTTTTTTTTTATTGTTTATTATTTTTTTTCCTGCAGCTTTTGTCTAAAAAGAAAATCACAAGCATACAAAAATTGTGTACAATTGTATCCTAATAGTGAAAGAAATGAACTTGGCAAATATTCCAGTCAATAATTTTTTTTTTTTTTAATCTCAAAACATTGATGCTTGTTAAGGTATTTACATATTTATTTATTGGTTTGTACAATTTAACAAGTAGATGAGCTGGCGAAGGGTGCATGTACAAATAGACTTCTATACATTTAAAACCAAAGGGCATGATTTTTATAAATAGTTTCCTTAAACAATAATATGGCATAGTTCCATCACACTTTTCAAAAATGTTGTGCTGTTATTGAAATCTTTTGGAATGTAAAAAGAACTCTGCTAGTCGTCTAATTAAAGAATGGCATTTCAAAGATTCCATAATTTATAAAAGTGTGTCTGTCAAACTTAGAAAGTGAGGTAGCTCAGTCGATGGAGCTTGCTGTTCACTAATCATGAGGTATCAGGTTCGAATCCCTATCAGGCAGCCTGTGTTTCCTATTGGTTGGGTCCAGTTACCACGTAGGCCTCTTGATTTCTCTGAGGTTCAGTATAATATGACCGGCTGAGACAAATTCTGCTATGCTCACTCTTTCTTGGGGCCTGTGAAATGTGTCGTCTTCACCCTATGAACCTACCAACCAGAGGCTCTCTGTGGGAGAGAAGCTCTCTCTTGGTTAAACTCCTCCTACGGAGGATCCTATATGAAATCAGGTCTCTAACAATTTTACAGTTTTACCTCCTGTACCCTTAGACAAGAGTGGGGATACCAGAGGTATTCATAAAGGGTGCATCTCTTGCTGTACTAACATGTGTGGTTAGTAGGGTCGAGGGAACTGTTTTTGTACACATTTGTGAAGCTACGGTCACAATGACTTATTCTTGTTGCTATTATTATTATCCCTTTGATAGAAAAATGTGAACCATGATTAGGAAAAGGCAAAGGGCCATATTGCATGTCAAGCATTGCGTCTGTGACAGAGATGATACACCAGTTTCAATTGATTTTCCCTTATTGAGTGAACCTACCGCCTATGGATGGTAGAAGATTGAGTGTCTGTTTTTGGAGTGAAAGAAAATATTTGGAGAAAGGTTATGAGTTGTTAAAGCTGTTTAACTTTTTCTTTTCTTTTTTCCTCTCTTTTTTTTTTTTAATTTGTATAATCTTTTTGATTGTTTTGTTTACTACAGTTATTTTCTAGCATAGTTCTTGTGGAACTGTTCATGTCCTGCACTTTTTTTTATTTTAACTCTTTTCTGTGATGATATAGAACCAGTTTTTTGTTTTGTTGCTTTTGGACCTTTCAAAATGCAAGTCTTGTTTGATTATGTTTTTTTTTTTTTCATGTTGAAATTCTTTGTTACCTGTTGGTTGTTGCTTTTCTTTTTACATATGAAAGGAATGGTTATTTGGTTTTTATAAGATTTTTTTTTTTAATCTAAGGTTAAGGCAAGCGCAAATTTGGATTGACTGTTGTTTTTGCATTTTTTGTTTGTTTTCCAGTATGAGTTCTCTGACGATTTTCGAAGACCAGTCTTTCAATGTGTATCCTCTACTTGAATATCTTGACATCTTGACTGAATTTACTCAATGCTAGGAAGAAGCTGGTGAGCTCTACGTCCCCCAGGGTTAGAGTAGATGCTTGCTGATATTCCATTCTTAGTTTTACTCTCTCATTTCATCATTGTTTTCTTTGACAGTGCAGTCTTCTAAGAATCATACATCTTTTTTGTCGGTTTGATTTTCAAGGCCGAGTGGTGAGGTTAGCCACTCGTGTCTGTGAATTAAGCTGATAGTGCAATCAAAGCTACCATAAGGCATTGTTTAAGCTCTTTCAGTTCTTGGGCACTGTACATAACAATGATAAAGATGACTCCATTTCCCGCTTTTTCTGTGTGTCTGTCTAACCAGTTTTCAATTTCACCAAAGTTTCAACATTATTTTTCTGAGTCTGATATAAATGAATTGGCAATTGTGCTTTTTTTTTTTTTTAACTTTCATGGGCAAATGAAGGACGAGAGGAAGTGACAAAGTAATAGGAAGACAAATGAATGAAAGAGGTATGTGGTGTGGACTCCAAGAAATCAAATACCTGCTAGGTTGCTGAGACATCAGTTTGTCATATGATAAATGGCGTTTAATTTTGATATGTTAGTTTGAGATGTAGTGAAAATTTTTTAGAGCAAAAGAATAAAAAACAGTGTTAACCAAGTGTTAGTGCTCCCTCCCTCTCTTTTGGGGAAAACATGCCAATTTGATTGTACATAGTATCATATTATAATAGAAAACAGAATATTGTGCTCTACACTACTACAAAGTTCTGAATACTGGTACATTATCACTATTTGTCTTAGGAATTGAAAAGCACGTTCAGGGTTTGAGGTTATTTGTTTGTAGAACTCAGCTTTGTATTTCTCTTTTGTTAAGTCCTGCTCTAATGCATTACACATGTATGTATTTAATACCATGAAGTAAATTATTGGAATTTATAAGTAATAAAGTTTGCTTGTGTATACATATTATTTCTACAGGCCTTTCAGTTATTTTTATGAGTCTTATTAATGGAAAGCTTATGCCAACATTGGTATATAAGGAATAATTTTGAAAATCCTTAGCTGCCAGCACTGTGAGATTTTTGTGGGTAACCTCCCTAGTGGTGAAGATGGCTTGTAGAACTAGGTACATATAAATGTGTTACGCTGTACTGGAGGCGATCAGTCTAGGTTGGCCAAGCTAATTTCTATCGTGTCACTGTTGCTATGTTGTGTGTAGTCTTTTTATTAAATAGTAGTAGTAGTAGTAGTAGTAGTAGTAGTAGTAGTAGTAGTAGTAGTAGTAGTAGTAGTAGTAGTAGTAGTTGTTGTAGTAGCTGACAATATATTGCTGACAATCGACGCTAAGCAACAAATGAACACAAAAAAAAAAACAACCGTCTATCTATAATATTTCCTTTTCTCTATTTGTGGAAAAGGAGATTAAATCTTTATAAATCTAACTCTTTACGTTACCTCATGTCAGGAAGCGATTAAATTTTAATTATCTTTAAATGTGAAAGCTTTGAAGTTGACACACATATCGACTTTATGTAGATATCCATAGTTTTTCTCCGAAGAAAATAAAATTCAGAAATGCTAAGTGCTCAGGGTGGAGGGTTATCTTTTTCGTCCGTAGATACTATGCCTTTATCCCATTTACTTCACTTACCAGTACATATTGGTGCTTTTGTTCGAGTGCGTATGTTTTCTTTTTTGTTCCCAGATTAATTATTGACTCCAACATGCGTGAGTCTAAGACGCTCTATTATCAAGGTATTGACATTAAGTTTCATAACATTTTGGTCATATAAAAATAAATACAATAGAGACTAAAAAAAGTATTGATTTCAATGTGGTATCGGGTAATAACTACAAGTAATATTGCATGGGGTGAAATGGGTGGGAGAGGAGGAGAGAGAGAGGAAATTGAATAGAAATAAGTTGAGCTTAACGCCCAACGCCAGCACTACATAGGCTATATTATGGGCGGGTCCCAAGACTAATGTCTGACAATTTTATGTGCTGCCACATACGAAACATTGCGGGGAGACCTGGTCTCCTGTCTCAGCTGGTAACATTTTACTGAAATCGACCCAACCAGTAGCTGACGAAATTGGACAAATAAATTTGTAACCGTTCGTGGTTTCGAACCGGTGGCCTCCCGATTGGAAGTGAGAAAAAAAGAGAGCACGAGAGAAGAGAGAAAGAGGTCGGGAGGAAGAGATTGGCAAGACAAGGAAAAAAAGACAGAAGGGTGTCCAAACACTGAAACAAGTGACTTGATTGGAAAGCGGGAATGTGACTAAGATAGTAGAGAAAGAAAAAACGACACATCTATAATTGTTACATGTGTGTGTGTGTGTGTGTGAGAGAGAGACTGTATGTGTATGTGTGTGTGTGTTTTGTTTGTTCATAGGTCATGGATATTATGCCGTACGTAATTTGAAAAGCTGAATGTCGATATATACTAGCATACAGACGGACTTGCAACGTTATCAGTGTCACCTATGATGAATGGATGTTTGATGAGCGTATGGACACAACAGGTTAAACTCGTATTAATGAGGCTAATAGGGGGTGTTCATCTGCTCTTGTTATGGTATCGAGGGGTACAGTGTGGACAAGATTGCAGCAACCCACATGTAAAAAGGGCCGTCGAGTTTGGATTGCTCAAATCGCACTCTTTTTTTTTATCCCTTTAGTTTGGGGCGGGAGCTGATGTACGCTTAGGGCGGGAGCCATGCGAAAATAAAACAGTGGATGTGTTAGTATAGTCCATCACAAACTGAACAATCAGCCCTCCTGGTATAGAATTCGATGGGAGTACAATGCTGGTAATTTGTAAGTAAAGTTCTTTACAGAGATTATGGTTGTTAGGTAAAGTGTTAGTTTGGACAGTGTGATTATTGTGGTGGAAAGTTTCAACACCCAATGCATTTTATTTTATCTGGTGAGACTTCTCACGTCTATAGGGTACAAATATAGCTGAATTTTGCACATGAATTGTCTCTCCCATTGTCGATTTATGCAGGAAAGAGTGTGTGTGTGTGTGTGTGTGAGAGAGAGAGAGAGAGAGAGAGAGAGAGAGAGAGAGAGAGAGAGAGAGAGAGAGAGAGAGAGAGAGAGAGAGAGAGAGGGAGGGGGGGGAAGAGACAAAGACTAAGAGAGAGAGNGNGAAAGAAAAAGAAAAAAANGGGGGGGGGGGGGAGAGAGACAAGACAGACACACAGAGGGAGAGGGCGAGGTGGGACAAGTTTTGTATGATTTTCAAAAACTTGAAAAAAAAAGGTCTCGACATAGTAACCTTGAATTTCTAATGTTCGAGACCACCCATCCCATAACTGCACCCCTCCCCCCTTCCCCCACATACACACACACACACACACACACACACACACACACACACACACACACTCACCTTGATTTATACATAAATATGTACACGTACATTATACATGTACTTGACTTGTTTGATTTGTCTAACAGTTTCGCCAGCGAAAGTCCACCTAGTCCTAGCTTTGCCCGTTTTTATTTGACCTCTCCATCACTGCGGTGTAGGCAATCCACTTGTGTAGGTTACGTGAGGTCGTGAATACATGACTGTAGATCTAGCGAGTCCAAATTTGACTTTTCAGTTTTTGGCTGGTCTAGTGTGATTGCCTGTGACGTCTTTATATATGCAGCGCTCAATAGTCATTGAGTACAGAACGCCTGTACAGTACATGTAACTGTTTACCTATATTAGAGCTAGTGATTTTTATTATGTGTGTGTGATGTGCCTCTAGTCCTGGTGTTTTCAGGGCTGGTTTTTTAATGGTTGAAGGGCTAGTGTACGCCTGTAGGCTTTGGACACAAAACGCAAGCATTACTTGTTATTTTTGTACTTTTTTTTCAAAGTCATAATATATATTATTGTTATACATGTAATAATAATAATAATAATAATAATAATAATAATAATAATAATAATAATAATGTATTATTATTATTATTATTATTTAATAATAAAATTGTTGTTGTTGTTGTTGTTTTGTCTACAATTCGCATTGAGCGCATATTGAGTTAATCTTATTTATATAATATAGGATATAAACATATGCTTTGAGAATGCGAGTAATCAATCAAGTTGTCACGGGTTTGACATCAGATACATAACCTGTCAAGAGGCCGCGTCGATCCAATTACTTATATTGATACGGTACAACGGGTACACCACAGACTTAACATCACTGTTCAATGAGCAAAACAACAGAAGGTGAAGTTGTCCATTAAAGTAACCCATCGTCCCAAAAATCAAACATGCATGATTAATAAATGCACAAGAAAATGAACAAGACTTAATTGGGAATAAGCTTTCACAAAAAGTAATTCCACTAATTTAGGAAACATCAGAGATGTTTTGATAGTATCTGTCTCCTAACTACGCCCCGTCACACTTAGTTCACAATCCTGACGATTCTGCAAAACCAGGGTCTACGCTGCACTGCATGCCTTAAATAATCTTACTATGATAAAAACGAGTGGCCAATGTAAGCTGAAAGCATCCTCTCACCCTATCCCAGTACACAAACTTTTGTATTCCTTTCTATCCAACATAGCAGGACCGCAATGTGGTTGTAGTGAATCACTTTGAAGTCGGTCTGTCCGTCAGAGTTCCTTCTCTTTCCAGAGGTTGGATGCCATGATTTTCCATCTTTCTCGTTTAAGCGCAATCTCGCAACACTCGCTGATTCTCATTCCAGTCGATTCCTCCATTCTTGGTCCAACTTATCTGCCTCCTTCCTCTACCTCTCGTGCCTTCCACCATACCCTTTACGATCTTCTTTTGCAATGAAATGTACCCTCTTACATGTCCGCAATATTTACAAATTTTCTCTTTTTTTTTTTAGGAGCTATTTTTGCTTGATATTTTCCATCTCTAGTACCGTACATGTATTTCAAGGTGTGTTTTCTTTTCGTTCCAAGAGGCTTTTGTTATTCTTCTATAAATCCACATCTCTAAAGCATATATTCTTCTTTCAGTATCCGAAATCAGAGTCCAAGTTTCACACCCATAAATTAACGTAGACCAAATTTAACATTAACTTAGTCTTAGTCTTGTTTGAAGTCATAGCCTACATTTGAACCAATATGGATCTGCTTTACTTTCGAAAATGTTGTTGCCATTCCTATCCTTTTCTTTATTTTCGTCTCATTTTTGTCCTTCTTCTGTTACTCGTTCGTCAAAATATACACTCCACCCTTTTCCCGTCAACTATTATATTTTTAACAGGTTTTTCTTTTAAATAAAACGAGTTTTTGTTTTCTAAGTACATGTACATGTGTATTTAACTTGAGGCAATATTTTTCACTTTCCTCTTTTACTACATAGTACATGTAGGCCTACTGTTACAATGTACTAATTTTGGGAGACCTGTTTCACTTTCTACCAGGATCACTGTTTCATCGGCATATCTTAGTTTTTTAATGTGCACACCTCCAACCTTTAGTCCAGGATCTAGGAGCATCTTCTATTTCTCTACAAATAAAATGTATGTATGTTGGATGGAGAAGGGGATAAGACACAGCCTTGTCCAACTCCTTTTTATTCTGACTGGACCTGTTAGTGTGTTGTCTCGCTTAACTCTAGTCAATCGTTCCCAGTACAGGGCTATATCAAAGGGCTATATCATTTTCATCAATAAAATCTAATTTCTGTAAAGATTCAATACGTTTTCTGTGGTTAACTGTATCAAATGCTTTTGAATAATCAATAAAGATATTGTAGCACTTTACAAGCAGTTGACGAAGTCAAGTGATAAGCTTAGATCTAGATTATGTTTTATTTCAACTCCATAACATGACAACCAAAAAGACAGGAAGTCTTGGTGTGACGTAAAACGCAAAAGCAATGAATGAACAGAACAATTTGGTTCGAGAGTCCGCCACAATATCTTTGTTTTTCTCTGTATATTTTTTTCGGATAGAATTTTACGATTAAATATAGCTTCATATTAAAGACAAGGATTAAGTAGCGTCTCGCAGAGTATATATTTGTGTGATATGGGTGATAATGTGGATCTCCCACACACATAGAATCTAGCTTTGAGAGAAAAGGAAAAACTTGACTGCACTGACACAGTTTTCTCCTGCATTTTTCCCTACTAAGTCGAAAAGCTTTAATCCTGCATATATCCTTTCCGCGTGCCATTTATGAGCAGGTTGAGCACCGTAGTACCGTACTCCAGATAACACTGACTTCTTTTCATCAACCTCGACCTAACCCTGTAACCTGTGGCCATGACTGGTTTTTTTCTTTTTTTTCCTTTTTTTTTTCTTTTTTTTTTTCCTGTGATTGATTCAGTGAAACAAGTTGTGCCATATTCCGTTATAAATGTAACTTTTTAGGTGGATAATTAAAAAAAAAGATTTTCTTACAATGTGTTTCCGGATAATAGTTGATTTTGTACCAGGCAGATATAAAATAATTTGACCACATTGATTGAAAAAAATGATTATCGAACAAAAAAAAAGATTAAGTAAGGAATTGGTTTACCTCCCTTGAATTCATCGTATAACTTTCGTTTTCGTTTTGTCGACAGGGAATTAGAATTAAGTAAGAATAGGATAGGATGATGCTGTGTGACAGTGACAGATAAAATAAAAGAGAGACTGATTGTATGCCGTGAAATTTCGATCAAGCATCGATGTAACTGTGAATGTGATATACACCAATCTATCGGTGCAAAATAGAGCGCTTAACCAATAAACGAATAAAAAAAAAAACAATGTGTAGATCTAGATCTAGATTCTAGATTCTAGGTAAGAAAAACAAAACAATAAAAAACAAAGCAACAACAACTAAGAACAAAAGCCTGTAAGTGCACAATAATGACTGCACTGCAGTCTATGATGTACATACATGGATTTAGATCTAGATGTTTTTTTTATGGGGATGATCATATTCCATGAACACCATGGTAAAAATGTGTGCAAAGGATTTTTAAATACCTTCTGTCATGTGATTGTTTTGGGTCGATAACTTTTTTCTCTGATTTTGTTGTTTTCAGCATTAAATCTTTAACTGCTCATAAATGCTCAGAGCGTTGCTCAAACCTTTGATGAACCTGTAGACTAGATCTAGTCAGTCTTGGAGTGTCTTTTGTCTTGATTGGATCTACCTTGGAATATGCCTTGGCTGTTCATGGAACATATAATATATCAAGCATTCATTCATTGAAGCTAATGATTCATGTGTTTTTTTCTTCTCTTACAAAAAATTTAACAGCAAGCAGACTCTTCCAGAAAAACTAATTAATCTATGAAAGGTACCATTCTTGGCACAAACAAGTTCTGCATTTTTTTTGGGTAAAGTTTGCAATTTAAATCACTCTATGAATTACAAAGATCAGTCCAGTTCTAAGGCACTACAAACAATCAAGCCTTAAAAACAAACAACAACTGGGAAGGAGAAAAAAAAGGCGAACAAAATGGTTTCACCCAGTACGGCTGATTGGATGGGTAATCTCCCTGAGCGTCTTCGACAGCTGCCCCTCTCACAGATTAACATTCCAGGTACGTTTTAAGCTTTTCTAGAGATGTTAGTTAAACACATTACCTTGGATTATTGCATTCGTGCAATTGTTCAAAAGGGAAATAAAATTTTCTTGTTATTACCTAGCAAATGCTTTGGTCCTCCTCCCCAGGTTTGTTTATGCAGTGGAGGGTTCCTTACAGGGTGTTTAATTTAAACTTTTATTTTCATTCTCGCAAAGTCCTTGAAAGTTGTTTAATAGTAAAATTAAGCTTTACTACTCCATAATTATTCTCCATATAGCTTATACATGTAGTCTATCATTTTTAAAAAGCTATATTTCCTCTAAAATTGTTAAACATTCAAATATCTTTTTGATTTGAAGTTCAGGGAAGACATAAATTGTGCACATATACCATTATGTAATTTTTTATGCTAGTGCTAAGATTTCAAGGGTAGCATACATATGCTTTAATTGGTTTTTAGATTTAAACAGTTAATACATTTCAATGTAAAGAAAACCAAAAGAATAAAGACATCCCTGCTTGAGAAGTCAATCTCAGACATAACATTAAACTTCAATATATATATGCACCATAAAAAAAAGTCATGAATGCGTTTAATGAGACTGCAGGCCTAATTAAATTTTATGAAAGGTTTAAGGGAAAAAAAGTCTAGTTAGAAAAAAAATTGACGTATGCGCTGTCTTCTGTATTTTCATCTGTAGCCTTATTTTGAAATTATTATTCTCTACTCAATCCTAATCTTGGTTCCGAGTCAAGTTAAGTTTTTGAATCTTTATCTCTCTGTCTCTCTCTGTTCCAGGCTCTCACGACACTGGGTCTTTCCGCCTAGACATAAATGGGCCTGTAGCACCAGATGCCTCGACTGCTGTACGTCTGATTTCCTGTTTGCCTGGCGTTAAGAAGATCATGAAAGACTGGGGCATCACACAGTCGCTGGACTTTAAGCAACAGCTGGAGGCCGGCGTTCGCTACTTCGACCTGCGAGTGGCCAGGAATTCAAATGATCAAAAGCTTTACTTGGTGCACACTCTATATGGACCTATGGTAATTTTGGGCTCGTGTTATGTAACTATGGGCTATTGTCAACCTTTCAGTAACCATTAATATATATTTTTTTTTTCACACACAAACATTCTAAGCAACTATTAAGAATGTTCATTTTGTTCTCAATATGCACCTCCTTGAAGTTATAGAAGTGAAACTGCATATGAACAATTGAGTTATTACTCACCTATAGCTCTAAATTGCTATACATGATTAAGTTGAACCATTATTTTTCAAGATGGACTGTGATAAAGCTCGTGTGACAGTGTTGAAAGATAATTTATACTTGGGACTAACAAATGGGATGTCTTAGGTTTGATTCTTAATTGATGCCCTAGTCATTATAATGATTAAGTATTTATGCTGAGAACAAAAAGGGTTTTTAAAACTAATGAATTATAACCCTTTTTTTTTAAACAGATTTACATTTTCCTGAGTCAAAATCTAATGACATGATGTTTAAGATTTTGTTTTTCCACTTTTGTTTTGTTTGTATGTTAATGCAGATAGAAGAGGTGCTGACAACAGTGGATACATTCCTGACTGAGCATTCAGGGGAGGCAATTCTCCTCGACTTCAACCACTTCTACAGCATGGAGGACGAGGACCACAAGTTTCTCCTGGCGAGGCTGCTCTCGGTGTTTGGTGCCAGGCTGTGCGACGTCCACTACGCGGTGGCCGACATGACGCTAGAGAAAATGGCTTCACACGGGAAACAGGTTGGCGTCGCTGCACAGTATAAGCACACTTTTTCTATTAGGCCACAGCCTTCACAGGAGTTACAGCTGGATGGATCCACAAGTTTTATCACTCAAATCTTAGTAATGGGCCACCAGCAAACAAGATAAAACTCACAAACCTCAAGACAACGAAAATAATTTTTTTTTGTAAGCCATGGGTGATTATAATTTATTATAACAATGTTGTGCCCCAGGTTTTGCATGATAGTCTCTGCTGGTTCCAAAAATAATTTTTTTACATGTGGTCTAAAGTACGAAAGTAATCATGACCATGCATGAAACACGGGATTGGTCACACACAGGAATTGATTCTAAAGCAGACTTTTTCACACTATGGTAATAAATTTCGTTTAGCAGCTTTCAGGAATAAATTTTACTTTTAAACCTTTCCCTCTTAAATTGGACATTGTGCTCTTTAGTAAAATCTGAAAGTGTCTTATAAAATATTCTTTTGCCTAATCATGTCAAGTTTCCCCCCTCCTCACAGGTGATCGTATTTTACCAGGGTGAGTTCTCTGCCCCTGAAAAGTGGACGGTGGCCACTAGAGCGTCAATTCGATCGCCATGGCCAAACACAACTGACCCAGCCGAGTGTCTCGAGTACCTGAAGAATACGTTTGCCCGTCCGTGGGCGTCGGACTTCATTGTCTGTCAGGGTAAGCTTAGACTTGTGTACAATAGTCCTACAATGGGTGAAAAATTTATTTGGAGGGGGGGGGGGGGGGGCTGGCTCATGTGGCAGAGGGTCGGTCTCCTGAGAGGTCCCCAGTTCGAAACCTACAATGGGTCAAAAATTGATTTGTCCAATTTTGGACCCTACTGGTAGAGTTGGTGTTAGTATTATGTGACCAGCTGAGACAGGAGTCCAAGTCTCCCTGCACTGTCTTGTGCGTTCGCAAGTAAAATTATCAACCAAATGAACTCTTACTGGTTCACATTATCCCTTCTCAGTCTGATACAGAGCTGCCAATCTTAAGCCAAAAGAGTGGTATTTGTACTCATTTTCTTTAACTTTTTGGGCCAGAGGGTACACTTTGATGTCTGCTGGGGTTGGAAGCTCTGCTAATGTGATCTCAACTAGCCGCTATTCAAAAGAATCTTGCAGGATTACGCAAGATAGCAACTCCATAGATTATAATATATTGGCAAAAAGAAATTACTTTTTTCTGCACCCTAACTCTTTTTTTAAAGTCTGATGTACATGGGACTGAGGGTATGAGGGTTCCTATGGTATGTTTTATACTACATGACAATATATTGACAGGATGAAAATAGTTTTTATTATTTTAATTTTGATATATGCAAAATGCTATATTTGGCCCACAATGTGCCTTTATAAGAGAGTCTAGAAATCTAGAAATTGACTGGCGATTCTCAATCTGAAAATGCATTAAAAAACAATATGGACATGAATGAGTGAGCATATTTGTTATCAAACCAGGAGTGTTGACACAGACATTTGGCCAGTTGTAGCTGACCTGTTTTTCTACTTCCTGTCATTAGTTGGACAATGGAACTGAGAAAATTGTCAAGACTGTATCCCTTGGACTCGTCAACAATAACGCCAATTTTCTATAAATGTACAGGTTTCAGTTAAAAAAAAAAGTTGACAAGGTGGCATTCAATAAAGGTTTGTAAAGGGGACCGTTGTGTGTTGTAATCCAATAATTAAACTATACTGTACCATTCCTAAGCAAGAGGTTCAGTAAAAAATTAAAGATGCTGATGGCATCACAGAATAATTGGATGGTTACTAAGGAAACATGTTTGTTATCTACCTAGGAGTCCTGACGCCGACTGTTGGCACAATTCTAGCTGACCTGTGCGGCAGCCTCCACAAGTTAAACTCCAAGTTATCCCCCCTGCTTCTGCCGTGGCTGAGCGGGACTACGCTGCGTCTCAACGTTGTGATATCTGACTTTGTGGACGAGGCCGACTTCATTGGCACGGTGCTTCAGCGCAACGGGGAAGACCAGTCTAATCAACAACTAATTCATGGATGAATTATTACCTTATTACCTTATTACCTTCTTACTGTACTTAACTGGTATATATATATATCAAACTTTTTGTATTTTGACACTTTGATTGTGAAGCCTCTTGATACATGTTTCACTCCTGGCTACCAAGGGTTACTTTAGAGAGTACTAGTAACTCAATCAGTCAGAGCTCTGGACTCAGAGCTGGACGTCCGCTAGTTCAAATCTTGCTGGTGTCCACTTCTCATAGGATTGTATACTCCAGGGGAGAGTATAGAATTTAAGAGAAACCAGTGGTTTCATAAAAAAAATGTTTGTAACGATTAATTCTTTTTCTTTTTTGAGGTGTATTGTTGAGTTGTTCCCACTTGTCTGTAATCCGACTACAGTCAACAGTGGAAACAGCAATTCGTTTTTGGGCTGTTGACTAGAGTAAACATTTTCAATGATAGTTTTTGCTTGCAATGATTGTGTTTGTAGGTGAGAAAATAGATTTGTTCTTATTGTGAAGTTAATAGCACTGATAATGCTTGAACTTCATAGAGAGTTTACATAAAATAACAATATGTCTGGCTCAATTTTTTGTTGCTAAATCTAACTTCCTTTCAGGAAATCTTTGATTTTTACCAAGAAAAGGGGAAGCATGTCGATTTATGTCAGATCTATGTTGCCTTAAAAATCATTTAACTGATTTTATCTTTTTTTAAAATCTCTTGATTTTTAACATTTTGGTACCAGCTTCACTTTATTTTTGTTCTGTTGGAAGAGAACCAATCAAGGTTTTTTTTTATTAGGTTTATCAATAGAGCTGGTATGTACAGTGGAATTTCTGTGAGATGAAACTCTTGGGGACAGTCTAAAAGTGAATTATATCAGAAGTTTATATCAAACAGCGATTGCAAGGTGAAAAAGAAAGGAATGGTGCCTAAGAATAGTTTTAATGTAACGCCATAGTTTGTTTTAAGCAGATTTCATCGTATGATGATGACACGCTGTTCTTGCAGTTCATTCCTTTTTACAACTGCCTTTTCCCTCTGAGCTTTTAATAGCTTGGTGATAACATTCTAAACATTCTATGCCCCTTCTTATCATATGTGCTCAGATGCTTTAGTTCATAGTGTGAGGGTATGTCATTGATCCAATATTCAGGACTTTTGCTTCCTTTTCATGCCTGCCTATTGCTCATGTCATAACATCATAAATCTGACCAAACAGCTAGTTCTACTTATTCAGAATCCATTTTTTAATAGGGAAATCATTCTATTTATGTTTATTTGACTTTTATCATACGGAATGATCAGTTTCACTAGTTTTCCATTTTCATTTCACTCAGATTGTTGTAAATTCAAGTTGTGTGTAAATTGTATCTTATGTATTTAATTTTATCCATGGGGCTTTCACTGAAACGTACGCAATCTTTATATTATCCCTTTCTTTTTTCTTTTCTGAGACTCTTCCCAAATTATGCGATTGGATTTTCCTTTTCTGGTGGCATCGGTGAGTGGACTGGAGATAGTGGAGAAGTGTGGTACGTATCTCCCGTAGAAGGATGCTAGGCCCATGAAACTGCGCATTTCCTTCTTGGTTTGAGGTGGATTTGCATTGCGAATTGCCTCAACCTTGTCACAAGTAGGCTGCATATTACCGCTTCCGACCATGTGACCTAGAAACTCTAGCCGAGGATAGGCTATGCTACATTTGGTGGGTCTGGCTGTAAGTCCCACCTCCCGTAAACGTGTAAACAAAGCCCGCAACGCTTCCACATGTTCTTCCCATGTCTCTGTGAAAATCAGACAGTCATCAAGATAGTTTCGGAGGTTGGGCAACCCGTTGGTGACCTTCCTCATCAACCTTGAAAACGTGGCTGGTGCTCCTTGCAGACCAAATGGCATCACGCGGAATTGGTATAAGCCCCTTTCTGTGGCGAAAGCCGTGTAGGTTTTCGATGTCTCTGTGAGGGGTATTTGCCAATAACCTTTTGACAAGTCCACTTTAGAGAGATAGTTACTTTTGCTACCGATTTCTTGAAATAAATCATCAGGGCGCACCATGGGCTCAGCATCAAAGATGGAAATATTATTTAAAGCCCGAAAATCTATGCAATAACGATTAGAACCATCCCTTTTGGACACTATAACTGAGGGACTACAGTATGGACTATTAGATGGTTCTATTATTCCCGCTTCAATCATGTTGTCTACCTCATTCCGCATTGTCTCGCGCAGACTTTGCGGCACAGGATACGGCTTTTTCCGGATTGGGACTTCTGAAGTTAATTTTATCTCATGCTCAATGAGATCCGTTTGCCCTGGAACATCTGTCAGGACATCTGAAAATTCCCTGAGAATTTCTTTGATCTGTTCTTTTCTCTTTGTTTCCAATCCATCATAAAGATCGACGTCTGCTGGAGTTTCTGTTTGTAAACACACTGGGGTCTCGATTAAGATGCTGGTTTCCATATCTTCCCCCTGACCCATCTCGTCAGCTTCCTCTTTCTCGGAGATGACAGCCGATACTGCACATTGTAACGTGCCTTTTTCTACGTTCTGGCCAATTTCCTCTGTTTCGGAACTGGACCGGCTGTGGTAGCGCTTCAAGATATTTATGTGAAATGTCTTTTCTCTCTCTCCTAGGTTCACTTTATAGTTATTGTTTCCCTTTACCTCGGTGATCTCAAATGGACCTTGCCACGATACTTGCAGCTTGTTGTGTGCTTTAGGGATCAACAGGAGAACCTGATCGCCGACATCCAACGTACGTGGTTTAGTTTTTTTTTCAAAATGCCGTCGATACCTAGCTGCAGAGCTTTTCAGACATTCCTCGCTGCGTTTACAGTTTGTTCGAGCTTCTCCTGGAGGTCTACCACATACTGATAAGTGGTTTTTACATCTGGATCTTCAGTCTCTCCGATCCACAGGTCTCTTAACACAGCCATAGGACCTCTTACCGTCCTACCAAACATTAGTTCAAAAGGTGGGAATCCCAGAGATTCTTGCGGAGCTTCTCTATAGGAGAATAATGCTGCTGGGAGATACCTATCCCAATCTCGTGGTCTTTCAGAGGCCAATTTCTTGATAATAGACTTAATAGTGCCGTTGAATCGCTCAACCAGTCCATTTGCTTGAGGGTGATAGGGGGTCGTCGTCAGTTGTTTGATTGACAGTAAGCGACACACTTCTTTCATCAAATCTGACGTAAACTGTGCACCACAATCACTCAAAATTTCACTTGGCAGTCCAACCCTACTAAAGATTTCTACCAGTGCTTCTGCTACTGATTCTGTACTTATGGTTTTCAATGGAACAGCTTCTGGGTATCGCGTGCTGAAGTCGACCAGTGTCAGGACGTATCGATACCCTCGCTCTGACGATGGCTGTATTGGTCCAATCAAATCCACCGCAACCCTAGAGAATGGCTGATCAATTATCGGCATCCTCTCTAACGGAACTTTAGTCGTAAGCCCTTTTGGTGTTGACCTTTGACACACGTCACATGACTGACAATAGCGAGTTGCATCTCCCCACAGGCTCGGCCAGTAAAAGTTACTTAAAATTCTTTCGGCCGTTTTCTTTGCTGCCAAATGTCCTGCCATGATGCTATCATGCCCCAGTGACATCACTTTTGTCCGCAAGCTTGTCGGAACGACCACTTGTCTTATGGTATCACCATGATCGACATGGGGAGACTTGAAGTGCCGTATGAGTACACCTTTATGGTAGGAATACCAACTTTCGTTATGTTTTCCCGTACAAATTACTTCTCCGGAGCGCGCGTGTCTTCTAGCCTGCTCCAGAGTTGGGTCTTCCTTCTGCAGCGTTTTCAAATCCTCCGTGGGTAAGCCTAGATCTACTTGCTCTGGCGTCCTTAATTTCTTGGTGACTGCCCCTTTTTGTGCGCGAGTTACTGCCGCGCCCACGTCACGGGTTGATTCATCAGTAAATCTACTTACCGTCATTCCAGGGCATCTTACACCTTTCAAGTTGCCCAGGATCACATCATACATTGGGGTCTCCATCAGCGCCGCTTCGGCTGATCCCTTATAATAGGGACAATCAATGTCTACCTTGGCCGTGGGAACTTTTTTGAGACTACCGTCGGCCAGACATACCAATTGCGACCCCGTGATGGGAGCCGTCTCGTCAATAAGTTCTCTTTTCACGATGACGGATGAGCACCCACTGTCGCGTAATATCAGACACTTCTTTCCGTTCAAAAAACCTTCTGCCACTGGCATGTTGCTATCTTGACATCCTTGCGCGCAGGCTGCGGGCATCTTTATAGCTGTACACCCACATTCCCATGACACGTCTCTGTGATTTTGGCACCCGGTAATTGCCGCGGATGCTACCTTGTGTCTGGACCAGCAAGTTTCCTTTGAGTGTCCGGACTTCTTACAAATAGTGCATTTCTGCTGCTGGTACTCTTTACGAATATCCTTTTTCCAGCAGTCGTGAGCTTGGTGACCTGACTTCCCACACCTATAGCAGGTCGGTGCCTCTCTACTTCCTTTTTTGTCTTTGTTAAAACGTTCTTCTATCTTAGGCCTTCTTTCTAGTGGACCTTTAGTGAAGGCGTTGGCTTCTTTATGAGCCTCTATAAACTGTTCAGCCAAGGTCACCAAGTCCGAACAGCGCTTAGGTTTTCGTTCCAAAAGAAACGTCCGTAGATCCCTGCCGCAAGCATTCAGTATTTGTTCATAAACTATTAGGTCCTTCCAGTCCCCAGTGGACCCCATGTCTCTTTCAGACAGTTCCATCCACCGGTCGAGATAGTTTTCCAGACGAGTCTTAAATTGACTCATCCTCTCGCCGGCTTCCGGGCGACTGGTCCTAAATTTGGAGTTGAACCCCTCGCTCGTAAGATTGTACCTCATGAGCAATGCCTTCTTTACCAGTTTATAGTCCATAGACTCTTCTTCGCTGAGTCTACTGTACGTATCAAGTGCTTTAGCACTCAGCAGGGCACTCAAATGGGTGGCCCAATCGGTTTTTGGCCAATTATTTGTGGCTGCAAACCGCTCAAAACGGAGCAAATAGCTCTCCATATCATCCCTCCCCTCTTTAAACTTAGGCAACTTTGGCGCTTTGGCCTGTTCTGTTAACCACGGTTTTATCTGTTGACCCCGCGGGCCTTAACCGCAAAAGTTCGGCTTCTTTTTCGATAAGCCTTATCTTTAAATCCATTTCTTCTTTCTTCGCATCTCTTTGCGTTTCCCGCAACTCTTTCTCTTCATTTAGTAACCGATTGGTTTCTTTTTTTCTTTCTAATTCAGCCTCCTTTTCTTCCCTGTCGCGCATCATCATTTCGTCTACCCATTGCCTTAACTCGTCCCCACTCAAGTTCAAATTCTGAGTCCCTAATTTAATCAAGCGTTCGACTTCCATCACTTAGCGCACCGTAAAGTTTTACGCCCTAGTTTATGTCACTTACCTGGAACTTTAGTCCCTCGTGGCACGGACCGCTGGCTACTTTACGTCACTATAGTATGGATGGTCTCAAACACAGGGCTAGGGGTAGTTAATAGTCAATGGAGCGCCGCAGCGTCACGGCTCGTTGAGTCAAACTGCTGTCTTGTTCAGTACAGGGCAGGTAGTAACAGATACACCTCCCAAATTACTGTCGCTGGAGGATAGAATGTGTTATAAACAAAAAACACAAAGCAAATCAATAACAATTATTAATTCACTGTCCTTACTTAAAAGTAGTAAAGCTTTACTTTAGCAACTTAAGTTATTTATGAATAACTATTACTTTAGTTATTTGATTTTTTTTTTTATATGAACTTCATAGTTCAAATAATTTCACTAAGTTGAAACTAATACATTTATTATTCAAATTTCTTCCTATTTTAAAAGGCGAAAGCTTCCAGCTCATCCCACTTCTGACACCAGATTATGTCACACGGTGTAAGCCCTTAGCAGTCTAAACACTCACACATAGCATGCAACATATATGTTTGGACAACTTTCGCCTTGTGCAGAAAACAATGAACTAAACGTCAGGTTTAAAGTATCATCTAAACTAGAGATTTATTACGTAGTTACAGTAATGGTATAATGAAATGATTAAACTTGATTATAAAATTAACTACAATTCAATGTACAGATAGAAAGGTGGCCAGGAGACAGAAATAAGTGATATAAACAATCAAAACATTAAACTAGCGTGCGTTAAAATTATGTCAGGATTAAATCGTCATCATATTATTTCAAACTATTCTTAGCTTCGTTACTCATTACACATTTTACATCAACATACTTCGTAGTTAATTAAATCTAAATGCTTAACAATGTGCATATTAGTTAAGATCCGATATGCAAAGTTCGTAAAGCTATCAACCCGTTCAAACCCAGCTGAGAGAAGTCTTCAGGCACTTGCGCGTCCTCTAGCTCATCTACAGGACGACAGGACAGCACGACACGGCGATGCTGATCAACGACTCAGTCCGTTATCCCGATGACGTTGATACTGCGGGCAACGTTGACCACAGCTCCCACGACGACGCCGTTACGTCGACAACAGTGACAAGTCCTTGCTGACAATCACAACAGCGGCTAGCTTGCTTCTAGGTTGACAGCGTTCACACCCTCACATCACACTCAACAGTATATCTTAGTCTATCCACGACAGCAATGTAGACAGGAGTCTAGACAGCAGTCTGGACATAGACAGCAATGTTGACAGCACTAGACTACACTGTAGACAGCAACATCGACAGTAGACAACAGTCTGCTCAACTCGGACAGGAAACTCAGGCTCTATGAAGAGAATATCAGTTGTTCTGCGACAACTTCGCTCGGACTTCTAGTCCAGCACTTGCAACTTCGTGCAACTTAAAAGTTTAACGACGGTTGGTACTTCTATGTCCAAGCGTCGGAGACTTAGCTTACGAGCGGTTCCTCGTCTGATCCATGGGGAGGTCTCAGTGGCGTCTGATTCTGATTCAGGTTGCTCGTCAATATATTCTCTGAGAGCTAGTGACTAAGATTTGGAAGTCGGACGATTACCCAAAACGAGTACAAAAGGCATCCCTGTTTTCTATGCGGTGACTAGGTACACACTGGCCTGCTAACCCAACTTTTACGACTATGTTTTCGGTAACACGCCCAGCTACCCCAGCGACCCAGAACCAAAATTCCGTAATCCCCCAACATCTTGCCTAACCTGAGAGTGCAGGCTGGACATGGTACTGTGGGTATCAGTGCCTCGCATCTTCTAATGCGTGGAGATGGTTACAGAAAATTATCCCCTTTAGGTACCACGCGCTCTACTTTTACTTGACCGCTTCAAAGTCTAGACTAACACGTGATTACTTCGTGCACCCTCTCGGATACCACGCGCTCTAATTTTGCATGTCCACTCTGAGATGTAGACCAACACGCGATTACTTCGTGACACGTCCCCACTTTAGACAAAAATCTTACTTTTTGCTCTAATAAAAATATAACAGTTAAAACAATAACAATGCATGACGTTACCTTACTTTAAGGATGTCATTTATTTACAGGTGCAACTCGGGTGCACATATTTACTTCCTGCTGAGGAAGTCCGGGCCATGGTTATCTTTTCCCTTGACACTTTGTAACTGAAAGCGATATTGACTCAGCAGCAAGGCCCATCGCATTAAACGACCGTTCTCGGACTTAGCTTTGTTTAAATATAACAAAGGCGCATGATCTGTTTCGATTACGAACTCCCTACCCCATAAATAGGTGTCTAAACTTTTGACTGCCCAAATGAGTGCCAAGCATTCTTTCTCTACCACGGAGTAGCGCTGCTCACGAGGCAACAACTTACGACTGAGGTACACCACTGGGAACTTCTCTCCATCGTGATCCTGTTTCAGGATGGCGCCCAACCCAGTATCGCTTGCATCGGTTGACAACAGAAAAGGCCTGTCAAAGTCGGGAAGCCTAAGTATGGGCTTTGAAGTCAGTGCCGTTTTAAGATTTTGGAATGCCTTCAGCTGAGACTCTTCCCAAATAATGCGATTGGGTTTTCCTTTTCTGGTGGCATAGTGGAGAAGTGTGGTACGTATCTCCTATAGAAGGATGCTAGGCCCATGAAACTACGCATTTCCTTCTTGGTTTGAGGAGGATTTGCATTGCGAATTGCCTCAACCTTGTCACAAGTAGGCTGCATATTACCGCTTCCGACCATGTGACCTAGAAACTCTAGCCGAGGATAGGCTATGCTACATTTGGTGGGTCTGGCTGTAAGTCCCACCTCCCGTAAACGTGTAAACAAAGCCCGCAACGCTTCCACATGTTCTTCCCATGTCTCTGTGAAAATGAGACAGTCATCAAGATAGTTTCGGAGGTTGGGCAACCCGTTGGTGACCTTCCTCATCAACCTTGAAAACGTGGCTGGTGCTCCTTGCAGACCAAATGGCATCACGCGGAATTGGTATAAGCCCCTTTCTGTGGCGAAAGCCGTGTAGGTTTTCGATGTCTCTGTGAGGGGTATTTGCCAATAACCTTTTGACAAGTCCACTTTAGAGAGATAGTTACTTTTGCTACCGATTTCTTGAAAAATATCATCGGGTCGCACCATGGGCTCAGCATCAAAGATGGAAATATTATTTAAAGCCCTAAAATCTATGCAATAACGATTAGAACCATCCCTTTTGGACACTATAACTGAGGGACTACAGTATGGACTATTAGATGGTTCTATTATTCCCGCTTCAATCATGTTGTCTACCTCATTCCGCATTGTCTCGCGCAGACTTTGCGGCACCGGATACGGCTTTTTCCGGATTGGGACTTCTGAAGTTAATTTTATCTCATGCTCAATGAGATCCGTTTGCCCTGGGACATCTGTCAGGACATCTGAAAATTCCCTGAGTATTTCTTTGATCTGTTCTTTTCTCTTTGTTTCCAATCCATCATAAAGATCGACGTCTGCTGGAGTTTCTGTTTGTAAACACACTGGGGTCTCGATTAAGATGCTGGTTTCCATATCTTCCCCCTGACCCATCTCGTCAGCTTCCTCTTTCTCGGAGATGACAGCCGATACTGCACATTGTAACGTGCCTTTTTCTACGTTCTGGCCAATTTCCTCTGTTTCGAAACTGGACCGGCTGTGGTAGCGCTTCAAGATATTTATGTGAAATGTCTTTTCTCTCTCTCCTAGGTTCACTTTATAGTTATTGTTTCCCTTTACCTCGGTGATCTCAAATGGACCTTGCCACGATACTTGCAGCTTGTTGTGTGCCTTAGGGATCAACAGGAGAACCTGATCGCCTACATCCAACGTACGTGGTTTCGTTTTTTTTATCAAAATGCCGTCGATACCTAGCTGCAGAGCTTTTCAGACATTCCTTCGCTGCGTTTACAGTTTGTTCGAGCTTCTCCTGGAGGTCTACCACATACTGATAAGTGGTTTTTACATCTGGATCTTCAGTCTCTCCGATCCACAGGTCTCTTAACACAGCCATAGGACCTCTTACCGTCCTACCAAACATTAGTTCAAAAGGTGGGAATCCCAGAGATTCTTGCGGAGCTTCTCTATAGGAGAATAATGCTGCTGGGAGATACCTATCCCAATCTCGTGGTCTTTCAGAGGCCAATTTCTTGATAATAGACTTAATAGTGCCGTTGAATCGCTCAACCAGTCCGTTTGCTTGAGGGTGATAGGGGGTCGTCGTCAGTTGTTTGATTGACAGTAAGCGACACACTTCTTTCATCAAATCTGACGTAAACTGTGCACCACAAT
This sequence comes from Elysia chlorotica, assembly GCA_003991915.1. NCBI lineage: Eukaryota > Metazoa > Mollusca > Gastropoda > Plakobranchidae > Elysia > Elysia chlorotica. The sequence goes on from RQTK01000724.1 coordinate 54,456, forward strand.
CACTCAAAATTTCACTTGGCAGTCCAACCCTACTAAAGATTCTCATCCTCTCTCCGGCTTCCGGGCGACTGGTCCTAAATTTGGAGTTGAACCCCTCGCTCGTAAGGTTGTACCTCATAAGCAGGGCCTTTTTGACCCTTTTATAATCCATAGACTCTTCTTCGCTGAGTCTACTGTACGTATCAAGTGCTTTAGCACTCAGCAGGGCACTCAAATGGGTGGTCCAATCGGTTCTTGGCCAATTATTTGTGGCTGCAAACCTCTCAAAACGGAGCAAATAGCTCTCCATATCATCCCTCCCCTCTTGAAACTCAGGCAACTTCGGCGCTTTAGCCTGCCCTGCCTTAACCACGGTTTTATCTGCTGACCCCGCGGGCCTTAACCGCAAAAGTTCGGCTTCTTTTTCGATAAGCCTTATCTTTAAATCCATTTCTTCTTTATTCGCATCTCTTTGAGTTTCACGTAACTCTTTCTCTTCATTTAGTAACCGATTGGTTTCTTTTTTCTTTCTAATTCAGCCTCCTTTTCTTCCCTGTCGCGCATCATCATTTCGTCTACCCATTGCCTTAACTCGTCCCCACTCAAGTTCAAATTCTGAGTCCCTAATTTAATCAAGCGTTCGACTTCCATCACTTGGCGCACTGTAAAGTTTTACGCCCTAGTAATGTCACTTACTGGAACTTTAGTCCCTCGTAGCACGGACCGCTGGCTACTTTACGTCACTATAGTATGGACAGTCTCTAACACAGGGCTAGGGGTAGTTTAATTTTCAGACGGTTACCTAAAACGAGTACAAAAGGCATCCCTGTTTTCTATGCGGTGACTAGGTACACTGGCCGGCTAACCCAACTTTTACGACTATGTTTTCGGTAACACGCCCAGGTACCCCAGCGACCCAGAAACAAAATTCCGTAATCCCCTATAACATCTTGTCTGTCCTGAGCTGCGAAGACTGGACATGATACTATAGACCGTGCCAGTGACCCACATCTTCTAATACGTGGAGATGGTTAAAGAAAAATATCCCCCTTAGATACCACGCGCTCCACTTTTACCTGACCGCTCCAAAGTCTAGACCAACACGTGATTACTTCGTGCACCCTCTTGGATACCACGCGCTCTAATTCTGCATGTCCACTCTAAGATGTAATCTAACATGTAGACCAACACGCGATCACTTCGTGACAATATCTTGAACGATTTTTCTTGCCAGTAGTACGGGTCTCGCCCGTTTCCGCGAGTATTCTGCACATTTCTAGTTATTCATCATTTTGTTTACTTATTCTCATGCATAATTTCTGAAAATGTTCCCTGTACATTTCTAGTTATTCATCATTTTGTTTACTTATTCTCATGCATAATTTCTGAAAATGTTCCCGGTACATTTCTAGTTATTCATCATTTTGTTTACTTATTCTCATGCATAATTTCTGAAAATGTTCCCGGTACATTTCTAGTTATTCATCATTTTGTTTACTTATTCTCATGCATAGTTTCTGAAAATGTTCCCTGTACATTTTTAGTTTCTGAAAATGTTCCCGGTACATGTCTAGTTATTCATCATTTTGTTTACTTATTCTCGTGCATAATTTCTGAAAATGTTCCCTGTACATTTCTAATGATTCATCATTTTGTTGCCAGAGCCTCAGGTCGTCCATGGAGATTGTGTTATCAATGGCCGGTGAGGTGACCAGTGGCTTCGTGCGTCGCATTTTACCGGCGCGAGTTTCCACTGTCATGATATTCATCTGTAGTTTGGCTATCCGAATATCTGATTTCTGTTCGTTGACATTAATGCCAGGATATTTGGCCCCTGAAATGTTTCCCAGTATGACATCGAACATTGGATTGGCCATTTTCAACGCCGAGACCCAAACGGTATAGTAAGGGGACTCAAGAAAAGCTTCAATTAGACCTACTGGAGAAGTCACTGCGCTTCCGTCTGCTAAATATACGCACTTATGTGGTCTATCTTTGTTTGTATGGGTTATCAGCCCTTTTCTAATAACTACACAACTGCTACCACTGTCTCGCAGTACCTGAACATTATTTCCATTTAACATGCCATCGGCTACTGGCATCTTTGTCGAAGTCTGAACAAGGCCCGAGCATGCAGCCGACACTAACGGCACAGTGCATCCACACTTCATTCGGGCAGTAGTGGGTCTCATTACATGACTTGCTTTCAGCTTTCACTACTTGCGACTCTGCAGCGCGATTGATAGCTGCTGCCTGGTTTCTATTACCCTCTTCTCGCTGCTTCTTCCAGCAGACTTCGACCCGGTGATTTCTTCTTTTACAGTATGTACAGACTATCTCGCCAACAATGACTGACGTTTGCAGTTTCACTCTACAATCTCTATGCAGATGGCCGAGTTTATTACATCGTTGACACTTGATAAAACTTTGTTGGGCCATGGGATGTCGGACTCCTACATGCGCTGGCTTAACTGAACTTTTTTCTGTGCTGGCGACAAAACCAGCTTCCCGAGAAAATGCACCATCGGCTGCGTGGGCTTCTACGTATTTTTCGACCAAACTGACTAGCTCTTCTGCCGATCTTGGCTTTCTTTCTTTAATGAATACGGATAGATCTTTCCAACATACCGTCATTAACTGCTCTTGAAGGATCAAGTCTAGCACATTGTTAACATTGGTTTTTCAATTTTGTTTTCCCAGATAACTCTATCCACTTCTCTAAATAACCATCGAGTCTAGTTTTACATTGGCGTAGCCTTTCTCCTAGCTCCGATCTGCTCTTTCTAAATTTTTCCAAGAACCCATCTTCGGTTAGGTTGTATCGTTTTAGTAAGGCTGTTTTTACGGCGTTGTAGTCGGTTGCCTCACTATCATTAAGGCGGGTATAGACGTCCAGCGCCTTTCCTTTTAAAAGTGCGCTCATGTGGACTGCCCAATCTGCTCTATTCCATCCGTTCACGCCCGCATATCTTTCAAACCTTAATAAATAGCTATCTGTGGAATCTTTCGCTTCCTCAAAGCACGGCAAGCGAGGACTCTCAATGCTGATATTTATGCTAGAATGTGTCGTCCTAATCTTTGGGCTCAAAGAAGAAGTAGCACCAACGGATCGAAACCTTTCTAACTAAAATTAATTTCTCTCGATTAACGCAGTCTGTTCTCTAGCTAGAGCCCTTTGCTCTTGAATTTTCTCTCTCTCTTTTTTAATTTGGGCATTGCGCGTTTCTCGTTCCTCCCGTTTTTCTAGCCGCTCATCTTCGAGTTGCTTCTGGACCCACACCCTCAATTCCTCTCCATGCATTCGCATTTCTCCTTTGACCGTAATTAACTTTTGTAACTGCTCCTCAACGTCAGCCATCGTGTTTTTTTTCTTCTTTTAACCCGACCGAATTAACTGCTCAACAAAATTAGAATTCGGGACCAAGATTCTAGATCTAGTTTATCTCTAGATTTCCCTAAATAGTGAAAATACTTATTTCTAACTAAAGTGCATGACTCCCCCGTAGAATTCGAGCTAGATCGAAGCGATTGTCTGACCTGTAGTTGGCGACGCCTAGATGCCCACAATCTCATCAACATCCAAGTTTTATCTCCCCAAAATACCGGGTGTCTCGACTTTACCGCTGAGGTTCCGCCCATGTCGCATTTAATGCAATTAAGAAGACAATCAGCTGTGCCCACATATCCACCCGCTGGTTCAAGATAGCATTTTGGTCACAGTCTTGATTAAAATATTTAATAATAATAATAATAATGAAGATCATTTTTGTGCTTAACTTAACTATTTTTGGAAGATGTGATGGGACCCAGTACTGGATTTAAAACTACTACCGGGCCCACCAAAAGTGAACCCCCTTTAAAACCCTGTATATAATTATGCCTCTTATTAGAATCATAAGGAAGTGAGAATTCCCCACCTGGGCTAAGCCCAGCGTTCACTGCAACCTAAATCTGGCACTGACAGAAACAACAAGAATTAAGAGTACTCCTTTGTTCTTCGAACAGAAGTACTCTGGGAAGACTATCGCCGACAAACCGCCAAAGGCGAGGAAGACTGCAGTGAGTCCCTTAGTAACAGACTTTTGGATAGTCTAAAGTGCACTATCCCTTGTTTTTGCCGCCTGGCTCGTGTTTTTAAAAAATTCGGGATTGTACTGCAGGACTGAAATCCCACTGCAGTAGGCGGGCGGATTATATTTATCCTGGAGGGTATTTAAGTTTTCCTTTGTTAGACCCTCAGCTAACACATTTTCCACTCCAGATGCGATGTCCGCATCTATGAAAGTCTCCAGAGGAGCACTAGAGCCAGTTAGTAAATTAAAGTAACTTAGTGTGTCATTGTTCTCCGCCGTAATGCACTCTCCAGTCTCTGAGAGACTGGGCCCCGCCTCGCCCAGATCGCGGTCCGGTTCCTGGATGTCCGCGTCCTCATTATTGAAGTGGTCATAGGCCAACTTCATCTCATTAATCACCGGGACTAACTTTAGAAGAGAGTCCAGCTGCGTTTGAATGTTCTTCATGACCTCGTCACTGCGAGCAGGCGAGGTGCAGTCATTCTGGGCGAGTGCGGGTTTCTCAACCCCCACCTTACCTGTTGCAGACCCCTTTCCTTTGCCTTTTGTGCCAGGCCGGTGCTTGCCGCGAGATGCGCCTTTGTTTGGGGTACATGGTTCTGCGCATTCCTGGTCACTCCATCTCATCTGTATTCTATGAATTGTTTGGGGTACATGAGTCTTTCCCACGGGTCCCTGTGGTGCCAATGACCGGTGAGGACATGGAGGGCCCGGAGGTGGGGGGAGAGGGTGACCATGAAGGTTTTAAACACCCAGGCTGAGATTGGCCCAGACTCGAAAGAATGGGCGCAGCCTTTTCTTTGTTCATGTCCGAGGACTTGTTTGAGGACGCCATCTTTAATTAATTGAATGTTATAATAAAAACAGAGAGAAACACAAAATGCACCTATAACAACACTCAAATATAAACTTGAGGTAAAAGAGCACGTAAATATGATCAAATCGAAATTCAATGAGTTACAATAAACAGAGGATAAAGTAATATAATGGAGATTAACTGTTAAGTTAATTATAAAACTGGAGACAGTTAACATCAGAAAACACAAAAAATACAAATAAAAACAAGCATTACGGAATATTATAAACCGAAAAAAAAACTATCACACAACACAAGCCTTTGTGGGTGATCTGCAAAATAAATGAAAAAACATAATGATAAAAATAAATAGAAATATAAAGAAAAAAAAAAGAATAAAACACAGAGCTCTCGAGATTAAGTGGTTCCGCCACGAGGGTCACACAACTAGTGGTTCTGCGCATGCCTGGTCACTCCATCTCAGCTGTATTCTATGAATAGTCAGGGACGACAGAATCATAATTATACTTCACCTTACAGGTAAGTTTCGTCTAATTTATATATTATTTGGACGAGTTAAGTTTTTGTCTTACTATTGAAACAAGTTCCCTTTGCCATCAAACTTCGCAATGTTCCCTGTATATTTCTAGTTATTCATCATTTTGTTTACTTATTCTCATGCATAATTTCTGAAAATGTTCCCTGTACATTTCTAGTTATTCATCATTTTGTTTACTTATTCTCATGCATAATTTCTGAAAATGTTCCCTGTACATTTCTAGTTATTCATCATTTTGTTTACTTATTCTCATGCATAATTTCTGAAAATGTTCCCTGTACATTTCTAGTGTTTACTTATTCTCATGCATAATTTCTGAAAATGTTCCCTGTACATTTCTAGTGATTCATCATTTTGTTTACTTATTCTCATGCATAATTTCTGAAAATGTTCCCTGTACATTTCTAGTATTCATCATTTTGTTTACTTATTCTCATGCATAATTTCTGAAAATGTTCCCTGTACATTTCTAGTTATTCATCATTTTGTTTACTTATTCTCATGCATAATTTCTGAAAATGTTCCCTGTACATTTCTAGTGATTCATCATTTTGTTTACTTATTCTCATGCATAATTTCTGAAAATGTTCCCTGTACATTTCTAGTGATTCATCATTTTGCTGCAAGAGCCTCAGGTCGTCCATGGAGATTGTGTTATCAATGGCCGGTGAGGTGGCCAGTGGCTTCGTCCGTCGCATTTTACCGGCGCGAGGTTTCACTGCCATGACATTTCTCTGTAGTTTGGCTATCCGAATATCTGGGTTTTGTTCATTGACATTAATGCCAGAACATTTTCCTTGGCCCCTGAAATGTTTCCCAAAATGACATCGAAACTTGGATTGGCCATTTCCAACGCCGACACCCAAACAGTATAGTAAGGGGACTCTAGAAAAGCTTCAGCTACTGGAGTAGTCACTGCGCTTCAATTTGCTAAATGCACTTATGTGGTCTATCTTTTTTGTATGGGTTATCAGTCCTTTTCTAATAACTGCACAACTGTTTCCACTGTCTCGCAGTACCTGAACATTATTTACATTTAATACGCCATCGGCTACTGGCATCTTTGTCGAAGTCTGAACATGGCCCGAGCATGCAGCCGACACTAACGGCACAGTGCATCCACACTTTCTTTTTTTTTTTTTTTCGGGCAGTAGTGTGTCTCATTACATGGCTTGTTTTCAGCATTCACTATTTGCGGCTCTGCAGTGCGATTGATAGCTGCTACCTGGTTTCTATTAGTATTATTACCCTCTTCTCGCTGCTTCTTCCAGCAGTCTTCGACCCAGTGATTTCTTCTTTTACAGTATGTACAGACTCTCTCGCCAACAACGACTGACTTTGGCAGTTTCACTCTACAATCTCTCGGCAGATGGCCGAGTTAATTACATCAGTGACACTTGATCAAACTTTGTTGGGCCATAGGATGTCGGACTCCTACATGCGCTGACTTGCCTGAACTTTTTTTCTGTGCTGGCGACAAAACCAGCTCCCCGAGAAAATGCACCATGGGCTTCGTGGGCTTCTACGTATTTTTTCGCCAAACTGACTATCTCTTTTGTAGATCTCGGCTTTCTTTCTTTAATGAATACTGACAGATCCTTCCCATATACCGTCATTAACTGTTCTTGAAAGATCAAGTCTAGCACATCGTCAACATTAGTTATTGTTTTCCCAGATTACTCTATCAACTTCTCTAAAAACCCATCGAGTCTAGTTTTAAATGAGCGTAACCTTTCTCCTTGCTCCGGTCTGCTCTTTCTAAATTTTTCAAAGAAACCATCTTCGGTAAGATTGTACCTTTTCAGCAAAGCCGTTTTTTCGGCGTCGTAGTCGGTTGCCTCGCTATCAATCAAATTAAGGCGGGTGTATAGACGTCCAGCGCCTTTCCTTTTAAAAGTGCGCTCAGGTGGACTGACCAATCTGTATGTATGGTCAGCCAACCTCGATTTAAAATTTTAACATACAAAATTAATGGCCATAGAACGTTATAGTGCCAGTGTACGGTTATTTAGAGTGATTTTCCAAATGGTGTTCAAAATATTAATTTTAATCAAAATTAAAGACACTTCTTTTCTTGAAGTCTTTTCCTGAACATCTAAAGGTTCCTCAACTATCAATTTATCCTAGTTCATAATTATGAATGACGTTTTTAAACCAATATGCTGTATTTTAGTTGGTTGTTGCAAGTACGTGAAATCATTATATTTGTATCAATATATGCCTTATGTTACAAAGATTTTTTTTTTTTGTGTGCACTAGATTTTTATATAATCTGTGTTCTTCTTTATTGTCGTAAACATTTTTTTACAAAGTTTTTCTTTCTATGTGGTAAGTAATAATTTCATTTATATGGTTTCTGGTACATACATACAACTATTATCTGTTTGTATCGATTTTCGTTTCTAGATGTAAGTGAAGATGAGTAAGCATTCGTGAAAAACTCATGTATGTTTTTTTTTAATAATTGTGCACCATTTTTAAAGCTTTGTCTTGAAATAAAGTGAATGACGTCGAACCTAAAATTGGAATTTTGTTACTACGCAAGGCTAATAATAATAATAATAATAATAATAATAATAATAATAATAATAATAATAATAATAATAATAA
>RQTK01000724.1:64167-108883 GCA_003991915.1 Elysia chlorotica
ATGTTCGCAGATGATGCGCTCTTCGTAAATAAAGATAGGTTTAGTCTGGGATTTGGGTACATCCTAGCATTGTACAACCTTGAAGTAAGAATAAAGACAGACGTAACTGTAATGTAAAAAAAACATTGCTTTCTTTCTGAGGATTTTTCTCATTTAAGAAAAACTGGAGGATGGTGCAATAATTTTAACGCCTGTATGTCGAATGGAAAACATACGTGGGTGTTTTGTTCTTCTTTATTTTATTTGATCATCGCACTGTGAATTAATTAATATAATTTGTCTAAATCAACATACAAAAATAGTCATTTTCTTCTCCACCTTCTATTTTGCCCAATATTTAAAAAGGGTTAATGCCTAAAAACAGCAAAAAGATTTTTTTTTCTTTTAATTAGCCTAATATAAAAACAAAACTGTAAGATCAGGTCATCAAATTGATTGAATTGAGCACACTTTACAACGATCACATTAAGAATGGCTAGCAGTCTCAGTATTAGTAGATGAGACAAAAGACCGGTAGCATTGGGGTAGAGTATTCTTGGTCCGGGTCCCGCGTTTTTTTCCACACTTATTGGATCGATGTCAGTATAATGTTACATTGAGTAAAGACGTTAAGGAAACACGCTCTCCCTGGTTAAGTTTTAAATGCAGTATCTCAACACAAAATGAGAGAGAAGGCCCTATTACTTTTCAAAAAGAAAAATATTTTCCACGTCTTAGAAAATCTACTTGTATCCTCTTCTAAAACAGTGTGTAGCATCCTATTCAACAAACAAATCGATAATATTGTCTTTACATTGAAATAAATTCTCAAAGCCTTAGAATCAAATGAGTGGGGTTTTGTTTAATATTACATTTTTACAATGTGTTTTGTTCTATTCTTGTCCCGCTCTGTTTAACAAACCCTGATAGAACATTTAATCAAGTAAAAATTACAACCACCAAGTAGTAGTATTTTAGTAATGTATTTCACAGGCTTAAGATGCTTTTTGTAGAGACTACACAAACAATGGTTGTTTCCGGTCTAGCGAGTAGCGACCTGTGTGGGTTCCCAAATCCCTGTGTTCTCTCCCGTTTCTCCTCCTCCATGTGGGAGACAACTCTACGTGACAGAACATACACCATCCATTTAGCTCATACGGCGAGAGCGGTGTTACTTTGATGCTGATTACTATAGTCTCTATTTCTTTTCAGCCTGGTGATCTACAACTAGGGACAAAGGGTCGGTAGCTCAGGAAAGGAGGGAGGATCGGTTGACTGCCCAATACTGTTCAACCCTTACCATAGTTAGTTCAGATTGATACTCAGAGAGGCGTTTTCGATCAGCCTTCAAATGATCTAACTGCGCCGACTAAACAATAGTACAAAATACTTGGACTCCAATTGCAATTTTGTGTCTACTTTGGTGACTTTAGCACAATTCACTTGGACTCTAATTGCAGTTTTGCGTCTACTTCGGTGACTTTACCTGCTATTTTTGGAAGCCTCGTTTCTGTCTCAGCGAGTGATATTATATTTATAGACTTGTTGGGTACTCACGATCTACCATTTGAGCTAGTTCGCCAATATTGGCAGCGGGCGGCGGGTTTGGTTTAACGCCCAACAGCAGCACTATATAGGCTACATTGTGGACGGACCCAAAGACGGACGTCTGCCAATTTTATGTGCTGCCACACACGAGACAGGGCGGGGATACCATGACTCCTGTCTCAGCCGGTCACATTATACTGACACCGACCCAACCAGTAGGGAACGCAACAGCCAGGATTCGAACTCGGGACCTTTTGCGTCGGAAGCCGATGTTCTACCCCTGGACCACAGCGGCCCCCATGTTGAAGTGGCAAAGCGTTGTTCGTCTATTCGGATGGTACCTAGTTTGATCGCATTATGGGACAAATTCATCTATTTTTGTCATGTTTCAACAACTAATATTTGTAAGAGTGTGCGATCTGCTGGAACCATAGACATAATATACAACATGTAAACGAAGACTGGCTAATGGGCCCGTGCCGTGAATTTCACTTTTCAAGTGGTAGAACGTCAGTACCTAACTCTTCCCCATATTGGACGAATAGAGGGTGCGGTAGTCCTGGGGTAGAACATCGGCTTCCGACGCAGGAGGTCCGTGGTTCGAGCCCTGGCGATTTCGCCCACTACTGATTGGGTCGGTGTCAGTTTAATGAGGCCGACTGAGACAAGAGTCTTCGACCTGTTTCGTGTGTGGCAGCACATAAAATTGGCAGACGTCCGTCTTGGGGTCAGTCCACATATAGCCTATATAGTGCTGACATTGCACGTTAAACCAACTCATCTACATTGTACGGATATACATGAAATAGATTTAGATCTAGTTCAACTTGTACATAAATCTACATCAATACATTGATACGCGCACAGCCTAAGACATGAGTCGTGGTATCCCGGCACTGGCTGCGAGGCAGAACGTAAAATTGTTAGACTTTAGTCTTGGGACCCGTCCCAAATAAACCTGTAGCCTGTATTGTGCAGGCGTTGGACGCTAGGAAACGAATTCAAACTTAGTCAGCAACAGCAGCAGCAGCAGCAGTACCACTACCCCCTCCCCCATCCCAAAATAAAAAAACTGAAAAATAAAACAAAACGGAAAAGTGTTATGAATAACTCGGAATTCTTTTTTTTAAGGTGATGACTGATATTTGCGTTTGTTTTATTTGCTTTGAGATTTCTCGCATTTCATGGAATAATTTATAATTGTACATGTAATCATTTTAAAACAAATACATAAAAGATTTTATATTTGCACCATCAGAATAACATCGATCTGAATATAAATAAACCAATAAAGACAAGTCTGCTCATAAATGAAGCAAACTCAAATTACATACAGTTTTACATGTACAATACGTGTTAAACAAAACCATCTGCCCAAAATGCATGAATTCTTTAAACAGAGCTGAGAATGTCTTAACACAAAAAAGGCTGAAATCTAGGGACCTTCTTAAAAAAATGAGGAAAGCATGTTTTGAAACAGATGAAAAAAGAAGGAAACTAGAGCCAAAAAAGGAAGAACTAGATTTTAAAAAAGGAGGATTACAGCCTAAAGGAGGAGGATTCTCAGTCTGGCCTGGCAAAGCCAAGGTGCCCATAGAAATTTTAGTATTTTAGAAACATGATGTTCTCTCTATTTCCAGTAAAATTGGTAAAAGCCACTACTGCAAAGGCATGATCACAGGAACTTCAAATTTTTGGGATGCAATTCTGTGGGACTTTAGAGAATTAAAATTTCACAGAGTTTTAAGTTACATTCTTGTCAACATTCAAATATGTTCTACTGATGAAAAAACACAAGCAGTTACCAATTTCTGGTGTACTCCCCAAAAATGTAAAAATAACCAAGATGTTGTTCCAGTTCGTTTAACATCCAACAGCAGCACTATAATTTTGTAGACTATATTGTGGACGGGTCCCAAGACTGACGTTTGATAATTTCATGTGCTGCCACACACGAGACAAGGCAGGGATACCATGACTCCTGTCTCAGCCGGTTACATTAAACTAACACCAAACAACCAATAAAAGGCTAAATCGCCAAGACTACACCACCGACCTCCGGTGTTGAAAGCTGATGTTCTAACCCAGGACTACCACGCCCCCCAACCGTGATGGTAATGGTGACAATTCAGCATACAAGCAAACAGCAGCACAATTTGTGAATTCACAAGCTTAACTGTCTCCTTACTTTCCCATACCATTTTATTTATTCTGATTCGATTTCACATACTTCATGCTTAAACAATCAATGTGAACTGTTTACATTATACAAAAATCATCTTACGTATTCAATATTGCAAATTTTTTGAATAATGAACACAATTGGTCAGTATTGTATATGATTGAAATGTCACTAAATAAAATGCTTATCGTACCCATACAATTAGAAGAAATCATTTTTTAAATATGTTGTAAACTTGCGTTTTATAAGGATAAACAGGGTAAAATTCAGCTTATCAAGTATCATATCCAAAGCATACCTGCAACTTTCCTTTCTTCAGTTTCAAGGCACCTGCTATGTAAATATCATATGAGCATAAGATAGAGACATTAGCTGAAGAGCAGTTTACAAATTTCTTTTCAACACATTTTTATCTTGGCACAAGAAGAACTACACTGTAAGTGTAACAACATTTGAGCAGTGCATTGAAAACAAGTTTTAAAGAAAGTTACACCATAACCAGATTGATACATAAATGTATTCGATAATCAACAAAAAAAAGCCCCTTCCTATTCACCATAAGTAAAGGTAAAGGCTGGTTTTCAATTTCCTATGTCAGCATCTAGACATAACACCACAGCAGGATACCCAAGACTTGTTCAGTCACATGATTAAAATTCATACTTACAAAGGCCCAATCAGTAGGAAAAACACACCCGCGATAGCGGGACTCGAACCCATACCTGCTTCAGAAGCCAAAGCTCTATAACGCCCCCTTTACATACTATAGAAAGTAAAATCACAAAGAGGGAGAATAAATTGATTGCATAGATAATCAACAACTCTTAGTATTAGTTCAGAAGTATGCAAATGACAAAACAGAGATTTTACATAAAGAAATGTATCGGAGCTAAATCATCAACAGATTTAAATTTATGTGATAGATTTTGTAATACAAAAACACGTCAGTCGTCAATTAAAAAACATGCTATGAGAGGATAAAAAGTCAAACACCTTGTCATGACAGGAATGCTTCAGGGGAAAAGGAGCAGAGGAAGACAGATAGAAAAGACATTCTAGTTTTATGGCTGAATGCGGCGGACGTGATGGCAAGGGATCGAGCGGTGAGGAAGGACATGATCACCAACGCTATGAAGCACGACACATGATGATGATGATGATGATGATGATGATGATGATGATGATGATGATGATGACGATGATGATGATGATGATGATGACGAGACATTTTGATTTCAAAACAGAAACATAAGTGTTTTACAAAGATTTAAATTGAATGAATTTATGAAAACATATATAACAATAAGTTAAATTTGTTGATAGTTTTATAATTAGCCACTTATTTTAGTGTTTTTTTTAAACAGTTACAAAAACCAAACCCAAACTCTATTTCCACTAGATGAAAGTTTTAACCAGGTTTCAAAGCATCAGCCATCTCCGAAATTTTCAAGTGAGATAACATCTAAATCCGAATCATCTCTTGTAGATCTCAGAAACATTAAATCTGCTTTCAACTGCTCTTATCAAATTTTCTTGCATGTAAACGGAACGCTGTTCAGTCACACAGGCTGAAAAAAATCATGTGCTTAAATTTGAACACATAATGTCTTCCAAAGATATGAGCCATAACGCTGACAAAAAACTTAAGAATGATAACAAAATAGTACACCGGAAACATAAATAAAATGAAAAGCATTTCATAGATTTAAAAAAAAAAATCAAGTTTAACGAATCATGCTGTATCACTGAGCTTGTTAAAAACAATGCCATTCTATAAAATTAGAACTGGTCAACCATATCATATTTTGGTGTATGTAAAATGTTACTCGTGTGATGAAGCTTTAACACATTGTTTTCCAAAGAAAAAAGCCATAAAATGATAAAACTGACAAAAACTTCTTAAGAATGATTATAAAATAACCTGCTGAAAACATAAACAAAATGAAAATCACTTAATAGAATTTTTTAAAATTACATTTCAACCATTCCTTGGCACTTCTGCTTTTTAATAACCAACAAGGCTGTATCACTAAGGTTGTCATTCTACAACATGAACTTGTTAACCAATACCATGATTTTATATTACTTTAACCTTTTCCCATCCCACCCTGCAAATTTTGCGCACAATGATATGTTCTTGTGCTGGCACATCTTTGCATTGTTCTGCACAACTTCCATCAACTTTAACCCTTTATAAATTCACAAAAAGTTCTAAAAAAAATAGTGCTCAATCAAAGAAAAGGCCTTTAATCATACAATGTGAAAAGTTTACATAAAACATTGCCCAGTCACACAAACTAATAAAACCATGAGATGAAATTTGAACACATTTTCTTCCAAAGAAGATTATGAAATAACCCTCGTGTAATATACACTAACTACAAATCACTTCATAGAACCAAAGCACAGTCTAGCATGCAAAACAATCTTGCAATATAAATAACCCACTCTTGACTACTGGTTACAATTTTCTCGCCGCTCTGTGGAATCTACGAGACATTAATTAAACAGGTAAAAAGCACCAAAAAAAGAATGTTGCTCTCTTCAAAAACAACACAATAATTATAACTAAAAACAGGCTGACAACCGGCTATCTTCTCTTCTTCTTGGAGACACCAGACCCAGATACAACAGAGGTCTTTGAGTCCAGGCTTCCCCAGTCATCCAAAGTCTCCTCAGACGATCCTTCCACCCAAAGAAAGTATCGGTAGAACCGAAGCCAGCAGTAGATAACTCCGACGGCGCAGTAGGTGGAGGTTAACATCAGGGGCAGGAAGGGGAGGCGAGTCAACAGGTCAATTCCCAGCATCCTAAGCAGGATTCCGTCATTAAAAAAGCGAAGAGCGGCCAGACCCCAGAGGTAGCCGCCCTCCAAATCACTGAGCAGAGGTAACCGCAGCATCCCCAGGCACCGAGCGACAATGGGTGCCGAGGGTGGCGGGCATATCACTGTGGCTCTGGAAATGTAAAGGAAAAGAATCATTACATGAAGGCAAAGACTCAAGTCGTATCACTGTGGCTCTGGAAATGTAGAGGAAAAGAATCATTACATGAAGGCAAAGACTTAAGGCGTATCAATGTGGCTCTGGAAATGTAGAGGAAAAGAATCATTACATGAAGGCAAAGACTTAAGGCATATCTATGTGGCTCTGGAAATGTAGAGGAAAAGAATCATTACATGAAGGCAAAGACTCAAGGCGTATCACTGTGGCTCTGGAAATGTAGAGGAAAAGAATCATTACATGAAGGCAAAGACTCAAGGCGTATCACTGTGGCTCTGGAAATGTAGAGCAAAAAAATCATTACATGAAGGCAAAGACTCAAGGCATATCTATATGGCTCTACAAATGTAGAGGAAAAGAATCATTACATGAAGGCAAAGACTTAAGGCGTATCAATGTGGCTCTGGAAATGTAGAGGAAAAGAATCATTACATGAAGGCAAAGACTCAATACATGAGGTGCAAACGAACTTCATTCTGGCTCTGAAAATATAAGAGGAAAAGAATCAATACAGGGAGGAAAAGAGGTAATAAATGTAGGAAAAGATGCAATACATGGAGGAAAATATGCAATACATGGATGAAAAGACGCAATATGTGGAGTAAAAGATGACATGGAGTAAAAGATGACATGGGGGATAAGAGGTAATACATGTAGGAAAAGACGCAATACATGGAGGAAAAGATGACATGGAGTAAAAGATGCAATACATGGAGGAAAAGACGCAATACATGGAGTAAAACATGCAATGCATGAGTTGAGAATGATCTACATTCTGTCCCTGAAAATATAGAGGAAAAGACACAATACATGGACGAAAGACACAATATATGGAGGAAAAGACTTGATACACGGAGGAAAAGACACAATACATGGAGGAAACGACACAATGCATGGAGGAAAAGACACAATACATGGAGGAAAAGACACAATACATGAGCTGAGAATGATATTCATTCATCTCTGGAAATGTAGTCAAAAATGTATCTAATAGTGTTGGGTTTTTTTTTTACCATTTTTAAACAAATTATAAATCTATGATCTGATGGGTTTCTCTAGCTCATTAATCACTCTACTGGCCTTTGAGTGGACACAGTTCACTTTAAAAGTCATGGTGAGCTATCAATCAGCAGTTTGTAACATATCTCTTTCTATAAAGAGGTTATAAAAAAATGTTCAACTTTAAGATTGAGACCATCAAACTTCTCGATGGCAAGATACATAGGCTAAGTTGGTACAGTTTCCAGTTTTATCTCATTCCAAACTGGTTCAAGTGGTAGAGCGTTGGTCTTCCAATCAGAAGGTACAAGGTTCAAAACCCACAATCCATCAACAATTTTTTTCTTTCTGATTTTGTCCCCTACTGGTTGGGTTGATAGTTTAATTTAACCTAAAATTGTCAGATCTCAGTTTTGAGGCCTGTCTACAGTAAAGCCTATATATAGTGCTGACTGTGGACATTAAGCAAACAAGCAACAAACCAATCTTACTTGTAGTAGTTTTGTATGGCAAGAAAGGAGAAAGTGGCTGTCTGCACAAACATCAGCACCTTCAGCACATCCTCTGGGTAAAAAAATAAAGAGAACCAAGATTAGAAGAAACATTTTAATAAAACTAATAAGCAAATCTTAAATAAATGTCATACAGTGGAATTTGCTAAAAAAAAATCTGTTTTGGATAAACTATGCCTTTTTCCAAGGCACAAAATCTCCATTTCTAACTCTTAAAGGTTTCTGTTGAATATGAATTTGGGATTTAAAAAAAACTAAATAACCCCTTGAGGGGTTTATCTATATGGATTCCACTGTGATTTGTTGGAAAAGATATTTTAATTCACCCATTTTAGCATATTCATAGCTTCAATGAATATTGGATCATTTAAAAAAACATTCAATGCTTGTTTCTTCCAATTCTTGATATGTACGGTGCTTTCTACTCTTGGCTCAATATTTGCCAACTATCACAGAGTAACACAGAAAAGAATAATATAAACCATGAAGAAATTGTCAATTTTATAATAAAACTTTAATATTTCTCTACCAAATGAAAAAAAGTTTTACTTTATGTTCCTTACCTAAAATACTGCTTATTCGTAATAATTGTAAATATTAGTCAGTGTGTTTAATCCTATATCATTATAAATAGAGGTCTTTTAGAACTGTTGGATTGAATGGGAAAACTTATTTGATTAAGTTATTCAATAAATAAACATTACACAAAGCAATTTATTTATATAAATATACACAATAAAGAAGGATATCTCAATCTCTTTCTAATGACAGGATAATGGCTTTTACTAACCAAATGGGGTGAAAAGCAACGGGAACAGCGAGTAATATCCAGTAAGGGAGAGAAGTAGAAAGAGTCTGGCATCTTCCCTGGTGTGTTTCACAAGCAAACTGCGAACAAAGATGTTATACAATGGCATGATAGCATCCAAGCCAATCCTTGTTATCTATCTAAGATATACAGAATTATATAATTTGACTTGAAATCCACAGAAAAATCCATGTAAGGCCAAAAGAATTATACACACACTTGGCATTTTAGAAGAACTTGTAAACCCACATTGCATACTGCCGGTTGATTTTACTAAAAATACAAGTATGGAAGTACTTAAATGGTCATAATCTATTGTGTACACAAGTATGGAAATGGCTCTGACAGAAATCCTGGTGAGGCACCACGTAAAATTGTCAAACATTAGCCTTGGAAAACATCCCACGATATAGCCTTGCTGGTGACGTTGAACTTTAAGAAACCAACTCAAACACTCTATCACTCAACAACAAGGCTATATCATGGACGGTTTCCAAGACCAGCAAATTATAATTTTACATCAAGCTCCCACACAGAGACAGAGCGGGGCTAAGCCTACCAAGACGTTTCAGTTAGTCACATTATACTAACACGTGCCCTATAAGCATAATTATCGTGTAATAAAGAATTTATGGTCCTAGTAAACAAGATCTGGTTAGATTAAAATTGTCTGAAAAGACAATGACTTATGCAGGGTCCATTCTATACATACAAACATCCCTTACTACTTACGTCAGTGGAATGATGATCATGAGAATTGCCTTCTCGTGGACGTGCCAGCCAAACAGGAAGGAAGTGAAGGCGCACAGAATGATAGACCGAACGAAAGCTGTGGGTGACTTGAGCTCCCACAACATGTACAGAGCAGGCTGCACACGATCAAAACACAATCACACAAAAAAGTGATGGCTAGAAATTATTATGTATCTCAGTTAAGTTCATTAAAAACTTGCACAAAAATCATTATCTTTCCTAATTCATTAAAATACTGATTATCCTTTTTTTTTTTCTTTTGTATATGCTTGTATTAAAAATTGTAAACTCCTCACTACTTGATATGAAGGAGGTAAACAAAGAACAAATTTAATACTGTTTTTTTCCCTGAAATAAAAAAAATTAAAAAAAATTAAAAAGCCAATGTTAGATAACAGAAGCCTTTGCTTTCTGTACGGTATTGACATGCTACTTATGGAGAGTACTTCTAATTAACAGAAATTATCCAGACCCACAAATCCTGAGTAGGTAGAATGAGTGAACCAGTCAGTCAGTCAGCTAGCCAGCCAGCCAGCCAGCTAGGCAAACAGTCAGTTATTCAGCCAGTCGAGTCAGTCAGTCAGTCCGTCCCGTCAGTCCGTCCATCAGTTAGTCAGTCAGTCTGTCTGTCTGTCTGTTAGTAAGCAAGTCAGTCAGTCAGTCAGTCAGTCAGTCAGCCAGTCAGCTGTCTGTCCTGTCTGTCTGTCAGTCAGTCAGCCAGTCAGTCAGTCAGCAAGTCAGTCAGTCAGTCAGTCAGTCAGTCAGTCAGTCAGTCAGCCATGCCTCTAGGCAAACAGTCAGTCAGCCATCCAGTCAATCAGTCAGTCAGTCAGTCTGTCATGTTTGTCTGTCTGTCGTGTGTCTCTCTCTCCCTCTTCTCTCTGCTATTTGACTCCACCTAGGTTTCCCAAGGGGGTGACCCTATATGGCGATGAACCACACAAACCCCTCACCAACTCACCAACAGCCTGTCTGTCTGTCTGTCTGTCTTTCAGTCAGTCTGTCTGCATGTCTGTCTGTCTGTCTGTCTGTCTGCCTCTCTCTCTTCCTATCTCTCTGTCTATTTGACTTCCACTAGGTTTCCCAAGGGGGTGACCCTATATGGCGATGACACCACACATAACCCCTCACCAACATGCCCAGGGCTGTGAGGATCAGGGTGACCAAGGGTGCGATGCTCGGCAGCACCACATGGCTGTACTCCTGAACCATGCCACCCGTCATGGAGGCTGCAGGGACGGCGTCTGCCTGCAGAAAACCCATTCTCAGACCTGGGAGATATGGAACAGAGTATATGGGTTAAAGGGAGAGAAAAAAAAGAAAAAACACCTGGGAGAATGAAACAAATTAAAACACAAAAAGCTATAGGCTAAAAAAAAAAAAGTCCAGAAATAGCAAACAACTTTGTATGCAATATTTTTCTACCATGACCAAACACAGTAGCACAAAGTGATAAGTGGAAAAAAACAAACTCTAATATTAATAACATACATTCCTCTTTGCAGTAGATGAGCAGAAAAACAAAATCTCTGTAAGTAGCGAAGAACTTTCTATGCCAGTATTCTTCTATCATGACTAAACAAAGTAAAATGCAAAAAGTGATAAGTGGAAAAACAAACTCTCTAAAAAATAATATACATTTCTCTATGCAGTAGGCTATTCTTCTATCATGACCAAACAAAGTAAAACTCAAAAGGTGATAAACAGAAGAAGAAAGTTTCTAGAAATAACAAACAACTTTCTATGCCAGTATTCCTCTACCATGACCAATGCAATTTTGTTTGGCTTGCAGCAGACCAGTCTTTAAACCTCCTTATCAATAATATATATTTCCTAAAACAAAGTAAGAAAAAAAAGGTGACATGTAGGAGGACAAGACGTATTTAAAGATACAGGCAGCTGCTTAACTTATTCAAAAATGTCCTTTTATCGGTGTTTTCTATAGTTTTCTTTCTATAAGCAACATTCCCCCTAACCCATTTATTCAAATAGCACGTCTTGGACAGCAATAAGCATTGAATGCTGCTTAACACGCAGTGCGTTAGTAATGCCTATTGGTGGTGCGGGCTTCAAATTAAGATAATTCAACCAGAAAGACTTTGAATTATGAGTGCGATTCTAATAGAGCCAAAGAGAAAAAAAAATAACCTTTCCTCTTGTAAAATTCGTTTGATGAGAAATTTGAATGATCAGACTTTTAGACGTGTGCACTGTATCTTAAATTTTTTTTAAACAACAACAAAAAACAAACTAACAAGCAAAAAACATGAATCAAAGTAAATGCTCACCTAGAATAGTAAGAACTTTGTCCGCACCGTTGTAGAGAGCCCACACATTCGGCGCCCAGTAAGCGTGGACAAGGCCTCTCTTAAAGGGGAACAACCGAGACATCACCTGGCCCAGCTGATGCTGTGAAGTAAAACAAAACATGTTGAGGCTAGTAGTAGTATTTTTAGTTGGAACTGGAAGAGTACATACGAAAATAAAATTGTAATTGTCACACTATTCTTTAATCCAATAAATAAATTACATTTCCTGCTTCATGAATCTATAAACACTCTATTTCACTTTTCAACTTTCCATTATAGGATTTATTTACAGGACTCCAGTATTTTTAGGGGAGTCAAAAGTTTTATTCAATACTATAGACTGATGTGTAAAAAAGAAAGAGAAATCGAAAGAGTACATTAAAAATAGAATAATTTTTTAATACTCATAATAATTTTGATTAATACATAAAAAAAAAATTAGAAGAGTTAATTGAGAGGTTAAAATGTTGAATAGCAGTAGTAAATTTACACAACAATAAAACAAGAGATTCAACATTATGTTGGCATTCTTGATAGAGAGTGATGTTGACATTGATGACTTAATAATAATGTTGATTGTGACTGATAATGTTGACTTTGTTCATGACTGGTGCTTGTGCCAATGCTGATGGTTGGCAATGTTGAAACTTTTTGTTTAAATTCTGTTAAAAAATACAAGCAAATATCAAGGGACTACACAGTAACAAACTGTCTTCACAAATAAGATGACTGCTTAAGATTTTTTTATAATTTTCTAAACACTGTAGCGTTCAGGAGGCTGAAAAAAATCATGTGCTTAAATTTGAACACATATTGTCTTCCAAAGATATGAGCCATAACGCTGACAAAAAACCTAAGAATGATAAAAACATAGTACACCGGAAACATAAATAAAATGAAAAGCATTAATTTTCATAGATTTAAAAAAAAAAATCAAGTTTAACCAATCATGCTGTATCACTCAGCTTGTTAAAAACAATGCCATTCTATAACATTAGAACTGGTCAACTATATCATTATTTTGGTGTATGTAAAATGTTACTCGTGTGATGAAGCTTTAACACATTGTTTTCCCAATAAAAAAGCCATAAAATGATAAAACTGACAAAAACTTCTTAAGAATGATTATAAAATAACCTGCTGAAAACATAAACAAAATGAAAATCACTCCATAGATTTTTTTAAAATTACATTTTAACCATTCCTAAGCACTTCTGCTTTTTAATAACCAACAAGGCTGTATCACTAAGGTTGTCATTCTACAACATGAACTTGTCAACCAATACCATAATTTTATTTTACTTTAACCTTTTCCCATCCCACCCTGCAAATTTTGCGCACAATGATATGTTCTTGTGCTGGCACATCTTTGCGTTAATCTGCACACCTTCCATCAACTTTTACCCTTTATAAATTCACAAAAAGTTCTAAAATATAGTGCTCAATCAAAGAAAAGGCCTTTAGTCATACAATGTTAAAAGCTTACGTAAAACCATTGCCCAGTCACACAAACTAATAAAACCATGAGATGAAATTTGAACACATTTTCTTCCAAAGAAGATTATGAAATAACCCTCGTGTAATATACACTAACTACAAATCACTTCATAGAACCAAAGCACAGTCTAGCATACTAAACAATCTTGCAATATAAATAATCCACTCTTGACTAGTGGTTACAAATCGGTAAGACATTAATTTAACAAAGGTAGAAGCACCAAAAATTTTGTGCTATCTCCAAAGACAACACATTAATTAGAACTAAAAGCAGGCTGACAACCGGCTATCTTCTCTTCTTCTTGGACACATCAGACCCAGATACAACAGAGGTCTTTGAGTCCAGGCTTCCCCAGTCATCCAAAGCTTCCTCAGACGATCCTTCCACCCAAAGAAAGTATCGGTAGAACCGAAGCCAGCAGTAGATAACTCCGACGGCGCAGTAGGTGGAGGTTAACATCAGGGGCAGGAAGGGGAGGCGAGTCAACAGGTCAATTCCCAGCATCCTAAGCAGGATTCCGTCATTAAAGAAGCGAAGAGCGGCCAGACCCCAGAGGTAGCCGCCCTCCAAATCACTGAGCAGAGGCAGCCGCAGCATCCCCAGGCACCGAGCGAGAATGGGTGCCGAGGGTGGCGGGCATATCACTGTGGCTCTGGAAATGTAGAGGAAAAGAATTAATACAAGGAGGAAAAGAGGTAATACAGGGAGGAAATGAGGTAATACATGTAGGAAAAGACAATACAGAGGAAAAGACGCAATACATTGAGGAAAAGACGCAATACATGGAGTAAAAGATGCAACACATTGAGGAAAAGACGCAATACATGGAGTAAAAGATGACTTGGAGTAAAAGATGCAACACATTGAGGAAAAGATGCAATACATGGAGTAAAACATGCAATACATGAACTGAAAATATAGAGGAAAAGACACAATACATGGACGAAAGACACAATATATGGAGCCATGGAGGAAAAGACTTGATACATGAGCTGAGAATGATCTTCATTCTGTCTCTGAAAATGTAGTCAAAAATGTATTTAATAGCATTTTTCTTTTTTTACCATTTTTAAAGAAATTATAAATCTATGATCTGATGGCTTTCTCCAGCTCATTGATCAGATGGTGAGCAAACAATCAGCAGTCTGTAACCTATCTCTTTCTAAAATGAGGTTATGAAAAAAATTGAGACCATCAAATTTTTTTATGACACGATGCATAGACTAAGTTGGTACAGTTTTCAGTTTTATCTCATTCCAAACTGGTTGTCTGCATGCTCTTCTTACCTCTGTGTGTGTGTATGTTCATTCTGTCTCTGAAAATGTAGTCATTTGAAAGATATCAAAATATACTTCTTAATTGTGTATATTTATATTTATGAATTGGTTTGCATTATTTTTATTTATTGACTAACTTAATAAAAATAAATTTTCCATTTTTCTTTTTTTTACCATTTTTAAAGAAATTATAAATCTATGATCTGATGGGTTTTTCCAGATTATTGATCAGTCTCCACTGGACGTTGAGTGGAAGTAGTTCACTTTAAAAGTCATGATGAGCTATCAATTAGCAGTCTGTAACGTATCTCTTTCTATATAGAAGTTATAAAAAGAAGGTTCAAGATTGAGACCATCAAATTTCTTGATGGCAAGATGCATAGGCTAAGTTGGTACGATTTCCACGTTTTATCTCATTCTAAACTGGTTGTCTGTATGCTCTTCTTACCTCTGTGTGTGTGTAAGGGGGGGGGTTAGAACTGACTCAAGATGTAAATCGTTGGTCTCTCAAACAGAAGGTCCCCTGGTTCAAAATCCACGATTCATCAAAAATTTGTTTTGTCTGATTTCGTCCCCTACTGCTTGATTTTTTCAGTTTCATGCAACCTAATATTGTCAGACATCAGCCTTGAGGCCTGTCTACAGTAATGCCTAAATAGTGCTGATTGTGGACATTAAGCAAACAGGCAACCAATCAATCTTACTTGTAGTAATTCTGTATGGCAAGAAAGGAGAAAGTAGCTGTCTGCACAAACATCAGCACCTTCAGCACATCCTCTGGGTAAAATAAAATAAAGGAGAAACAAGATTAGTAGAAACATTTAATAGACCTAATAAACAAATCTTGAATAAATATGTGGAATTTGTGTTTTGGATAAACTATGCCTTTTTCAAAGGCATAAAATCTCTATTTCTAAATCTTAAAAGTCTCTGTTTAATATAAATTTGGAATTAAATTAAACAACTTTTAGGCTGCCTTCTAGGTTTATATAACTGGATTCAGATTCCACTGTGATTTGTTGGAAAGATAATTTAATTCATATTCATAGCTTCAATGTAAATTGGATCATTTAAACAAACATCTGATGCTTGTTTCTTCCATTTCTTGATACTTAGGGTGCTTTCTACTATTAGCTCAAGATTTGCCAACTATCACAGAGTAACACAGAAAAGAATAATATAAACCATGAAGAAATTGCCAATTTTATAATAAAAATTTAATATTTCTCTACCAAATAAAAAAAGTTTTGCTTTATGTTCCTTACCCAAAATACTGCTTAATTTTAATAATTGTAAATCTTAGTCAGTGTGTTTAATCCTAAACCATTATTAATAGAGGTCTTTTAGAACTGTTGGATTGAATGGGTTTGGGAAAATTTATTTGATTAAGTTATTCAATAAATTAACATTACACAGAGCAATTAATTTATATAAATATACACAATAAAGAAGGGTATCTTAATCTCTATCTAATGACAAGACAATGGTGTATACTAACCAAATGGGGTGAAAAGCAACGGGAACAGAGAGTAATATCCGGTAAGGGAGAGAAGTAGAAAGAGTCTGGCATCTTCCCTCGTGTGTTTCACAAGCAAACTGCGAACAAAATGTTATATAATGTCATAATACCATCCAAGTCGATCCCTGTTATTCATTTAAGATATACAATATTATATAATTTGACTTAAAACCCACAGTAAAGCCCCTCTAAGACCACAAAGAATTATACACACACTTGGCACTTTAGGCGTTGTTGTAAACACACATTGCATACTACTGGTTTACTTTACTAAAAATACAAGTATGGAAGTACTTAAATGGTAATAATCTATTATGAACACAAGAATGGAAATGGCTCTGACAGAAATCCTGTTGAGGCAACATGTAAAACATTAGTCTTGGAAAACATCACACAATATAGCCTTGCTGGTGACGTTGAACTTTCAGAAACCAACTCAATCACTCTATCACTCAGCAACAAGGCTATATCATGGACGGTTCCCAAAACTATCAACTTATATATAATTTTACATCAAGCTCGTACACAGAGACAGAGTGGGGCTAGGCCTACCAAGACTTCTGTTTCAGCTGGTCACATTATACTGACACGGGTCCTACAAGCATTATTACCATGTAATAGACTTATAGAGAATTTATGACACGGTCCTAGTAAACAAGATCTGGTTAGATTAAAATTGACTAAAGAGGCAATCACTTATGCAGGGTCCATTCTATACATAAGAACGTCCCTTTCTACTTACGTCAGTGGAATGATGATCATGAGAATTGCCTTCTCGTGGACGTGCCAGCCAAACAGGAAGGAAGTGAAGGCACATAGAATGATAGACCGAACGAAAGCCGTGGGTGACTTGAGCTCCCACAACATGTACAGAGCAGGCTGAACACGATCAAAACACAATCACACAAAAAAAAGTGATGGTAAGAAATCATTATGTATCGCACCTTAGTTCATTTAAAACATTAAAATACGCATCATCAACTTTTTTTAGGGTTTATATATGGCTTGTAGTAAAAAATTTAAACTCCTACAACTTGATTTAAAGAAGGCAAACAAAGATGCAAATTTAATACTGTTTTTTTCCCTGAAATAAAAAAAATTAAAAAAAATTGAAAAAGCAATGTTAGAGTAACAGGAGAAGCTTTGCTTTACTGTACGGTATTGACATGCTATTATGAGAGTACTTCTAATTAACAGAAATTATCCAGACCCACAAATACTGAGTGAGTGAATGAGTGAACCAGTCAGTCAGTCAGCTAGCCAGCCAGCCAGCCAGCTATGCAAACAGTCAGTTATTCAGCCAGTGAGTCAGTCAGTCAGTCCGTCCGTCAGTCCGTCCGTCAGTTAGTCAGTCAGTCTGTCTGTCTGTCTGTTAGTAAGCAAGTCAGTCAGTCAGTCAGTCAGTCAGTCAGCCAGTCAGTCTGTCTGTCTGTCTGTCTGTCAGTCAGTCAGCCAGTCAGTCAGTCAGCAAGTCAGTCAGTCAGTCAGTCAGTCAGTCAGTCAGTCAGCCAGCCAGCCTCTAGGCAAACAGTCAGTCAGCCATCCAGTCAATCAGTCAGTCAGTCAGTCTGTATGTTTGTCTGTCTGTGTGTGTCTCTCTCTCCCTCTGTCTCTCTCTATTTGACATCCCCTAGGTTTCCTAAGGGGTGACCCTATATGACGATGATACCACACACAACCCCTCACCAACATGCCCAGGGCTGTGAGAATCAGAGTGACCAGGGGTGCGATGCTCGGCAGCACCACATGGCTGTACTCCTGAACCATGCCACCCGTCATGGAGGCTGCAGGGATGGCATCTGCCTGCAGAAAACCCATTCTCAGACCTGGGGGATTTGGAACAGAGTATATGGGTTAAAGGGAGAGAAAAAAAAGAAAAAACACCTGGGAGACATGAAACAAATTAAAACACAAAAAGCTATAGGCTAAAAAAAAAAAAAGTCCAGAAATAGCAAACAACTTTGTATGCAATATTTTTTCAGCAAATCAGTCTTTAGACCTACACAAAATCCTCATCAATATCTCCTAGAACAGACAAAGTAAAAAAAAAAAAAAGGTTACATGTAGAAGGACAAATGCACCCTTTCTAAAAAAACAAAAATAACACCAACTGCATGCAGTTTTCCTCTGCCAATGTACATGTAATTCTCTGGACGTTTGTTGTTTTTCAGTTCAACCCCTGTTTTTAATGCTTGGTCCCAGAATTTTTGTGAGAATACCTACCGAACAAAAAACAAATATCAAAGTGAATGCTCACCTAGAATAGTAAGAAATTTGTCCGCCCCGTTGTAGAGAGCCCACACATTTGGTGCCCAGTAAGCGTGGACAAGGCCTCTCTTAAAGGGGAACAACCGAGACATCACCTGGCCCAGCTGATGCTGTGAAGTAAAACAAAACATGTTGAGGCTAGTAGTATTTTTAGTTGGGTCAAAATTGTTATGCCTTTGACTGATAGATAGAAAGAAAGAAACTGGAAGAGTACATACAAAAATAAAATTTTAATTACCACAATAGTCTTTAATCCAAAATTCAATAAACAAATTACATGTCCTGCTACATGAATCTGTAAACACTTTGATCAGTGCTTAAGTTTTGATAATTTTCTAAACACTGTAGCGTTCAGGCTAGTGTTTTCAATAAAAACGTAAAAAATAAAACTGCAAAAGCTCTCATGTGCACTTACATAATAAATGAATGGACCAAATGAGAGACCAAAAACAGTGATGACAACAGACGCAAGGTTGACAAAGTTAGCCATTGAAAAGGTCGAGAAAGAAATCGGTTTGTCCTCTGCAGAAAGAGAAATACCCAAGATTAATACATGATACAAATAGAACAAGGAATAAAATATGAAAAGCATTCTCATGAAAGTTTTTTTCTGAAAAATCTCTCTCTAAAAGTATTTATTATCAAAACAACACTAAAAATTAATTAAGAGAATCCTTCATCAAACTTTTGAATAATTTAAACTGTTAAGTTGGGTCATTATGAGTTTATCTTGATTTAGCAAAAATTAACTTAATCTCTGCAAAAAAAAAGTTATTTGATGAAGCTTAACCTGATTAAGATTAATTCCAAAATCATTCATAGTTATTTGATAACTTAGAGCAAAACTCAATACATTGTATGTTGCAAATTGATCAGTTAAAGCAAGGTATGTATTTTTGCTGTATAAACCCAAGCTGCAGTAAATACTGATCTCTGAGGGCCATACCTGAAAACGTTGACTTGTTAGGAATAGTGAAAACACTGACTTAAGCTGCCTCACTGTAGTTATCTATCGATCTTTATAATATAGGAAGGATAACCCCAATATAGTGATTATATGATAACACTCTTTTACAAGGCATTCTGGTGCCAATACACTTACTCATTAAGTGCAATCATTTTTCAATCATTTTCAGTTGATTCCTACTTCTAGTTTTAACCACTACCAAGAACTACCTAAACAATTCTATCTCTACATAAATTCCTCTTACTCTTGAAGCAGTATGTCCTCAGAAGATACACAAAGTAAGGAGGGGCAATGTACATGTAGATGTGCTTCATATTGAGTAATACGCTGAACCAAAACGCTCCCTCCAGAGGCCTGTCCTGGAATCAATATAAAAAGTATTATTGGCGGCCAATGAATATCATGCTATCTATTAAAAACATGTAAAGACTGGCAATAAAATATTTATCATTTGTGTATAAAACTTTAATGCCAATTATTATTATTATTATTATTATTATTATTATTATTATTATCATTATTATTATCATATTAGTAGTAGTAGTAGTAGTAGTAGTAGTAGTAGTAGTAGTAGTAGTAGTAGTAGTAGTAGTAGTAGTAGTAGTAGTAGTAGTAGTAGTAGTAGTAGTATAATTATCATTATTATTATCACCATCATATTAATCATCACCATTAAGTGTCAATAAATTAATTCAATATGCAATCTTCACTAATGAGAAATTGTATGTTGTGAACAAACAAAAAACGTGAGAGGGATTTCGTCTCCCTTTGACTAATCCCTCTTTTACTGTTTTAGTTTTACCTGCAAGATTCTAACAATAGACAACAGCATGATTCCAAACAGGATGCCGTTGTATTGGAAATGGATGTCTGAGTCAGTTAAGGACTAATGCTTTACCCTCAAAGGAGACAGCTACTACTTCTAGGCAAAATTGTTTATTTGTTTTTGTTGAATATCTAATCACTGGGGGACGCAGTGGCCCTGGGGTAGAACATCGGCTTCTGACGCAAAAGGTCCAAGTTTGAGCCCTGGCGATTGCACGCCTTACTGGTTGGATTGGTGTCAAGTGAATGTGACCGGCTAAGACAGGAGTCATGGTATCCCTGCCCTGTTTCGTGTGTGGCAGCACATAAAATTGTCAGATGTCACTATTGGGGCCCGTCCATAATATAGCATATATAGTGCTGATGTTGGATGTTAAACAAACTCACAAACACCAACCAATGTCAGTACTATATGGGCTATGTTGTGGACGGGTCCCACTATTAACATCTGACAATTGCATGATGCTGCCACAAAGAGACAGTTTGGGGATACCATGACTCCTGTTTCAGGCGGTCACATTATATTGACACCGACCAAACCAGTAGTCCATAGTGTAAGGTCAAGCATGATCCTGTACAACTGTGCTATCCATTCAGAGTGAATTGAACCAGACAGGATAAGCATTTCATCTTGAATGCTCACAGCAGAGTTATACCCATGATTTTACTAGGAATTAATGAGTAATTAAAGTGCATCAAACGGGAAAATGTGTGTATTGAAAGTTGATGTTAGAACATGGAATTGGAAATACATAAATGTTGTCACTAAAAAAATTTTGCTTAAAGCACAAAAAAATTATGTAATGTATGTACTAAATGTAGCATTTTATTTTGTTAATTCAATATCTCATAGTTTCCCCAAAAAAACATGTATGGATATTGCGGCACCAGCTGAGATTCAAACCTCGTACCTCCAGTTTTGTAAGTCTAGAGCTCTAACCATCTGAGCTACTGGAACTCTCTAAATAGCATGTTGATTTTGCTGACCAGTTTAAATTTATAAAAATACAAAAATAAAATAAGGCACATGAGTATACTGAAGATTATTGCTGACGATAAAACAGCATTGTGGGTGATATAATTTGCTCTCTTATCAAATAAAAAAGAGGGAAATATTCCCTTACATTACTCTGAATATAGGATCTTGTGCCACCATTCAGTAGCAATTGAATGATACTTTGTACCAACAACATTTTTAAAATACAAACAAGCTCCTTGGAAATCATCAAAGATTTCATTAACTTTTTTAAGACGTTGGGGCTAGCCCTCTTTTTTTCCCTTGGGACAAGCCTACAAGTTTCCTGTGATGTGATAACTAAAAGAAAGAATGATAGTAATTGCAACATATTACAAGATTCCTTCCCTTTGACCACTCTTATTCCTGAACAAAATGGTAAAGTTTGACCCTTGACAGCATCCCGCCAAGTCTCCAATGGGAATTCAGTCGACGCTAGAACAAGTGTTGTAGTGTTGTACTGATCAACGCGAGGATGTCTAGTGCCATGCTGTGAAAAGGTTAAACGCATGCATTTTGTCGCCGACAAAATTCCAGTCTCAAGTTTAATCCCAAACCTTCATAATTTTAAATTCAGGCCATTGTCGCAATTCAAAAAAAGTATCAAGAAAAGGATACGATCTACGATGATGAGGCCAAAGTTGAATATAAGCAGAACAGGGATGAGGTAACTGCTTGTACTGTAGATGTTTTCAGATTCCTTCTTGGTCCCGAACATTCCAAGCTGTTGGAACCTGCAAAGTAGTTTGACACAGGACTTTGTTGGGGGGTTTTTTGTAAATTATCTCTAAACACACACACACACCACACAGATCAACAAAAACTTGGCTAGACATTGACATCAGTTTTCACATCACAGCTAAAATGTAGTTTGAAGGTCGCATTTGCTTCTAATTTATCCCGAGAATTTTAGCTGCATTTGATTATCAATAAATACTGCAGCGTAGTTTAAAAAAGGTAGATTATTTATTTTAGGTTTTTTTTTTTTAAAGCATATCTACCATTAGTTAAATTTTGTCAACCCACTCATTGATGGCATAATAGAAGACAAAGTCTGTGAGTATAACAGACACTCGCTGGAAGATCACTGTGGCGTCGCTGGCATAGTTCAGGTTGGACACTTGCAGCATGTCTGGGTCCACGAAGAACGCCACCTGTGACATGAGCCACTCAAACCATGCAAACAGGGGTGGGTAATCCAGTGTCCATTCAGACGTGTCCTGATTTGAAAAAAATAAATAAATAAATAAAGGTACAGCTTTCAGTGATAAATCCAGATTTTTAAGCAAACAGAATTTCCTCAAAATCTTACTATCCAATGTCCAAGCAAACAACAACAACAATTTCAAAGCTTTGAGCTTTGAACACAATTGGGTTGACAGAAAATTATTAATTAAAAAGAAATAATAATACCCGGTACCAAAATATCTTATTTGTCATTTTGTGATAGTTCCTTGATGCTAACATCAATAATTTTTTACCATGTTAAAACCAGGTTTTGAAAGATTCATAAATCGACTGAGAGAATATATTAAATTTATTTCTTACCTCAACATACCACTTTTTGATCGGAAGACTGTGCGTTATTGCTAACCAATTACGGTGAACCTCGAAATCTGTAGATCGACTGAAAAAAAAATGACAAGACTTTTACACACTACATCTTCTATTTTATTCACTTATGTTTATAAATATTAATATATGTATGCATAGAAGCAATCACAGAATTGGTCAGTAGTATGATTACCATGAATAAGTGCAAATATATATTGTCTTACAATATCAACTAGGTTCATATGATATTTATAGGAAAATATGTAAATGCTGGAATAAAGCTAACAACACCTTATGTAGGGGGAGAAAAGTGATTTACAATTTGGATTTCTTAGTATCTATTATTGGAAAGAAGTTCTAAGCAAGTTTTTGGATTTTCACATGCGTTAAAAAATGGTGATCTTTTTTTGTAGAGAACAACTTTTTTAAAAGAAAAAAGGTGAAATTTGGACTGTCTGCCCGCTAACAGCTGCAGATTTTATACGCCCAGCTTATTATATAAGTACAAATTTTGTGCAGCATTTAATGCGATTCAAAGCGATTTTCGGGGTGGGGCGCTACAAAACACTGAAAATGCAACAAGCTCCCTTGTTTATTGCAACATGAAACATGACAACTAAGCGTCACATAAATACATAACAATTTATTCCATTCATCGTGCCATTATTTGTTTTTCAACTAGTTGCTAATGATAAAGGATTGAAAATCATATTAAAAACCCAAAACATTTATGCCTAAAACTGCATAGCATGCTGGGTCACAAAACATTATAACCCCTTGATAGACTATTTACTGAAAACGAATTGCCAACCGTAAATTTTGTTTCTACTGGAAATTGGTCATGTAGCACGAAAACCCATACTAAAGGGTTGGGTGGTCTATGGTGTAGACTGAAACATGATTATACCACAACCAGTCCTAGGTAGAGGAAACCTAATCCCTCCTGAAAATGTCTGTGAGGGGTAATTTAGATTTTAGATTTACTAATTTTTAAAGGAAGTAGTTGTAGTTGAGTATTTGAATTGGTTTGATGTCCAACGTCAGCACTATATCTATAGGCTATTTTGTGGACTGACCCCAAGACTAACCTTTGACCATTTTATGTGCTGCCACACATGAGACAGGGCTGGGATACCATGACTCCTGCCTCAGTCGGTCACATTAAACTGAAACCGACTCAACCAGTAGAGGGTGAAGTTGCCTGGGCTCGAACCCAGACCGTTCGCGATGGAAGCTGATGTTCTAACCCAGGGCTATACCCCTACTAAAAGGAAGTAGCCATTTTATCGCACTGGTGGACCTCAGCATCCTCAAGGGGAATGGGAGGTTCAGGGATCGGGCCAAGTAAACCACACCCAGGCCCCAGGAGTGTTTTAATCAGAAAGAAGGGGGCTCATTGAGATGCCAGCGGGAGTCGGCTATGGTTGTTTCACTCTGGATACCGACAGGAATCAGTCCATGATACCAAGAGATGTATGTGGTGCAAGATAAAGTGGAATGTGGGGATCCGAGTGGTGTGGGTACAAAGTCGAGTGAATGTCCAGGGAAATGAAAAAGGGTATTCTTTTCAGGGGGAAGGCTCTAGAGCTTTCACCAAGAAACTGAGGAAAAGAAATTCAAACGAAACTCTAGGTTTGGGTGGTTGGGTACCCAGACAGCCACCCAATGGTACAAGACATCCTGGGTGTTTTTTAGGCTAAAACTAATGCCACGGAAGAGGGAGGAGTGTGGTGGATAACTAGTTGTATTTTGAGTGGTGTCAATTTCGTTTTTCATCGTATGTTGGTTCCGATTGAGACATGGAGATATAGATCTATGGACCAAAGGAGTTGTAACTGGTATTGTAGAACATGTTTATTTTGATCTAATTTTGATTTATTTTTGGAGTCATTGAGTACTGTAAT
This sequence comes from Elysia chlorotica, assembly GCA_003991915.1. Lineage (NCBI taxonomy): Eukaryota > Metazoa > Mollusca > Gastropoda > Plakobranchidae > Elysia > Elysia chlorotica. The sequence continues at coordinate 89,087 of RQTK01000724.1, forward strand.
GGACACGTCTAGTTCGGGAAACAGGATCTGCATCCTCAAACATCGTTGCTGCTGAAGGAGCATTCTGATATAATACTCTCAGTTCTCTATATTAGAACATGAAAATAGACCATTTATTATATCTAGAGTAGAAGAGAAGATCAGATCTTCTAGATCTAGATCAGTTCTAATAAAAGATACACGATGGGTTTCTGTTGATTAGTATTTATTTTAATATCAAGCGAAGCGTAAAAATGGCAATAAAAAAGGATTAGAACGATCTTTATGGTTTAACCTACTAGGCAGGGATAAACATCAATTTCAACAGTGCCGAAACAGTTGCCAACGTTGAAACGGCCGCCATTTTGACGCTTGTGGTGGTAAATATTACTCTTCTTATTTAAAGATCTACATCATACAGTTTAAATTAGATTATAAGAGTAATAGAACTTCCTCTGCTATTCTTCGGAATAGTATTCCGAATAACTCTACGGTTTTACCTGAAATTATAATTATTTCATGAATTTTAGCATCCACCAACATTTTACATGTCTTTTGCCATCTTTCTTTATCTCTCCCTTTGTCTCTTCGCATCCCACTACCTCTCGCCTCTCTGTGTACGTGTCTGTCTTTACCGATCTCTGTCTCTGTCTCTCTCTTTCTCTGTCTGTCTCTCTCTCTCTCTCTCTCTCTCTCTCTCTCCTCTCTCTCTCTCTCTCTCTCTCTCTCTCTCTCTCTCTCTCTCTCTCTCTCTCTCTCTCTCTCTCTCTTTGTTTTTCCTTCTCCACCACCAGTTCACCTTTGTAGTGTAATTTAACGCAACCAATATGTATTAGATTGGACCACGGTGATTTTTTAAGAATAAAAAAAAATAATAAAAAAGGACTACAAATATTCTATCTTCGTGCCATGGGGCCAAAACCCCCCAAACATTACACTCTAAACACAGATACACTCACATACATACATACATACATACACACACGCAACCACTTTATCGCTGCATTACCACATTAATTCTAACCCCGTATGTTAGGCAATTTTATAAGTTTAGGTTCAATTAATTTTACTTTATGAGATCTAAGGTAACGCACAGATTTTTTTTTATTACAAATCACGATAGATCTATATCTAGTTCTACATACAACTTTAGAAATACTTTTAGCCTCTATTATGCCACAGGTGCGATCATAATTCCGAATAACAGGTCTGCCGCTGAATTTTTATTCTGAATATTATTTTAAGTATTAAAAAGCGGGATGTTGTTATTTTGTTGGATGTAGAACAAATAGAAAGATATGCGTACTATATGGTTTTGTGAGAAGGATGAGTTATATTTTATGATGAGAATAGGGAGAATTGATAAAAAGATAATTACATAAAATAGTTTGAAATTGACAAATTCATAGAGATGAAGACTCTCCTTCGATATGGAATCGTATTGCGTACTCTCGATGTTATTTCCGGTTTGGAAGGCATCAGTTGTCAACAGTAACAAAGATGGCGTCTGCGTCGCCAACTAGGTATTTAATACTTTTGTTCATAAGTCAAATGTATCCAAATAATCTCTTTGAAACTTTATAAAATTACATAAAGTAGCAGCTATTTACACATGAAGGATATTGAGACTGAGCAACTAAAATAGTAGTAGTAGTAGTAGTAGTAGTAGTAGTAGTAGTAGTAGTAGTAGTAGTAGTAGTAGTAGTAGTAGTAGTAGTAGTAGTATTTATGTCCCCTATTTCTTCTCCTCCAGTGTGGTGCCCTATAAAGAGAGGCCCAAGCCGAAGGTGCAAATCAATGAAATAGTTCCACCTGTTGATTTCTCTTTTCTTCAAATCAGTACTGTAGAGGGTAAGCTGATGTTAATAATATTGTGTCGCAGCTCACATTGGGGGTAAATAAATCCCCACTTCAGGTGATGACAGTACCCTGAAGACATTTTTTCCATAATTGTTTTATTCTTTTTTTTTTTTCTTTCTTTTTTTTTTTTTTTTTTTTGCACCTTAACAGTTTTGAGAAGCCTATTTCTTATAATAAAATTACCTTAGATGAAGTATTTTAGATTTTGCTGCATTCATTTTTCATATCTGATGACTCTTTTTATGTTCACTTTGGGACATAAAAGTAGTCACTCTAAAAAGCTCTTAAAACACAAACATGTACTTGCATTTGATATTAAACAATATTGAAACTGACCAACATCATTTGAAATTAAATAGTTAAAAAGTTATAAAATTACTAAATAGACTTTCACTCTTGTTTGAGGCGAGAGACTCTACTAATCTTTGGGACCAATTGAGAGTCATGTGGCGTCTTTCTTTTTCTTTTTAAACATTAGAATGTGAGACGGAAGAGCCAAGAGATGTAACTCACAGAAAAGTCGCAACTGTGAAGAAAAAGAAAGCAGCTGAGGAGGATGTCCCACCAAAGTCGCAGGGTTGTTCTCTGTGGCTGAACAACAATTCTCTCAAAGATGTCAACAACCTTATGACGATAGCGATTTCACAATTTGAGTCACCATCAAACATTGGCTGGATTGATATTTCATTTAACAGTCTGGTGCACATTGATCCTGTGAGTATTGTGGGTGATTTTCAGAAAAATATTTTTGATATAAAAAGATAGGTATGAAATGAACAGTCAGTGCATAATAACTATGGAAATTTAAAGAAATGATAAAAAATGGGGTGCCTTTTACCTTTTATACAACTTTCATTTTAAGTCATAGGCATAGTATAGCCTCTCCATAGTTTTGTTTATTAGGTTCATGATAAATAATAATCTAGTCTAGTACAAAAAATAATGTTCTTAAGTGGTAGAAAATATTTTATATATTATATATAAAATGTTTATAAGATATCAGAGTGGATTGTACAGAAAAAAAATGTGATGGAAACTAAATATTTAAGAGATCTCAATTTAGATGTCCGATAGGGAGGAAGGATGAGGAAAAAAAAAAGGTTATAGAGTTCAGTGAAATCTAAATTCTCATTTCAACCAGGTTAAGTCCATTTTTTCATTGCGAAAAGGATGTAAATAAAACGGAACAAAATAAATGATTTTTTTACCAGCAAAAACGTTTGAGAGTGATTTCAGAAGAGGAAAAAAAAATTTATGAAATTACCTTGCTTTGAGAGGGTGCCAACTTTATAGAATAGGCTAAACCTTGTGAACAATTACAAATTTCTAACCCAATGCAACATTTTATAAAATGATACATTGTCACCTTACTTTTTTGGTGTGTACATAAATTTAAAACGATAATTTTATGGACCATGTACATATTCACATACTTGTCTTCAGATAAACACACAATTACACACATTGCTAAGAAAACACAAGGCCAATCACCAAAATAACAGAATTTCAATGAGACCACCATTAAATTATTATCGGAGTAGTCTAATCAAAAGATCTGTTATACCTTTCTTTTTAACATTGTTTCACTAGAACTCTTGTTAGTTTTGGTGACTGTCCCAGGTTATCACTAGGCCTATGTCTCATCAAAAAGCGATCCTGTTGCAGGTTTTAACCCAGTTTGAGAATCTTCAAATTCTGTACCTCCACGGGAACGATATCGTAGATCTGAAGGAAATTATCAAGCTAGGAACATTACCCAAACTAAGAAAGCTCACTCTACACGGAAACCCACTGGAAGAAGTCAAGGTATAATATGCACAATCTGATTGTTGAATCTGTCATCAAGTAAATAAATCGAAATAAGACTGCCCTTTTTTTTTATTTTATTACCAAATAAAGTCCTGATTTTGTCATTTCAAGGTATTTTGGGTGTTAGCACCAGTAGGCCTACAAATAAAAAGTCAAGATGCTTCTAGTTTCAATATAGATTCAGAATATTGTCCCATTTAGGCATGATGAAAAGCAAAATTACTTGAAAGTTTGAAACTTAATTTTTCTACCCCAAAAAGTTTTTACTCTTTATTCACTCTCACCCAGATGAATTATGTATGCAAAACCATTATTCTGTATGAATGAATCCTTTTGTTCTGTACAAACATTATTATTTTCTCTCATGTTATTTTTGAATGAAATTTTAATGTGTATAAGTACCTTGAGCTGAGTATCTTGGAAATGGTGCACTATAAGTATAAACCAACTGTATTACTATACAAACTACTGTGACTTAAAATGCATTTCTGTGTCATTGTCGAAGAAACTATTATGTAAAGCAGGGTTGCACTTATTCTGTCCCTTACTTCCCACCAGGGATACCGTCTGTATGTACTCTCCACACTCCCCCGCCTGCAGAGCTTAGACTTCAGCCGAGTGACCAAAGGCGACTGCATGTCAGCCACAGTATACAAGAACTTTAACAACCCAAACAGATCGAAAAAGATCCGCAGGGATGACGACTGAGCCGAATCAGAGATGTCAGGAGCTTTGATGCCTTCACAAAATAATTGGCTCCATATGTCTTTCCACTGTGCACTGATAAAACCTGCCTATTTGCATTTTACATTTTATCATCTTTCACAAGTAGTTGCATGCTTCAAAGACAGTGGTTGGTATATTAGAACTTATATCCAGCATTTTCAACATCTCAACAAAATTTTTCAGTTGCTAAATACATTTTATCATCTATACTCTCAGTGATCTAGTAGGGGTTTGATACTTCTATATTAGAGTTAGTTTCCATTCCTAAATATTGGTAAAATTGTCAACGAAAAGGATTGTTATTCATGCAATGCAATGCTCTGCGAGTTGCAAATTATACACTAGAGATCAGACATGGATACTTCTTGTTTTTTTAAATGACAAAAAAAAATGAGTTTGGCAAGATTGCACAGCTCCTGTTATGTTCTGATCCGATGCATTTTGTACATTGACAAAACAGATGGTCTTATAAAAAAAAAACATGAAACATGAAAAATTAGTGATGTTAGTCTATAACTGGTGTTTTCCGTCCTTAAGGGAAACTTGTACTATTTGCTACATGTTGTATTGTTATTATTGTATAATAAGTCATATAACTTACTCCACATATATATTTAAATCCTTTGGGAACCCTTTTTTTCTTTGTTCAGATGATAAATTATTTTTAAAACGTTTGCCTTGTAATTCTGCCATCATATGGAAGAAAAAAAAACATATATTCGTTATTCTGAAGTTTGCACATGCTTTTTTTTACAAAAAGACAGCAGAATTGTAGATACATGTATACATTAATAATAACTTTGTATATTGAATTGAAAAGTTATTGTCTTTACTATTTAATTGGAGAATGTGTAGGAGAGAAAATACAAATCGTGTGAAGAATTGTTTTTTTTTTTTGCCTTTGAAATATATCAGTTTATGAATTCAAATATTATCGGAGATTTTTTTAAAAACTATGCAATATAATTCGTCTTTATTATCAGAGGTTTTTATCTGTGGTTTTCATTTGTGACAGACATCTTTTAAGGCAAGCTGTAACAGTGGAAGATAAAACTATCTACAACTCTATGTGATAATCTAACTTTTTCTATTTCCGTTTTTTGTACACAAATTTAAACAAAAACTAGTACCGGTAAGAGCGTAAACATATGCAATGACAATTTCTTCTTTCATTGGTGCAGTAAATATCTTTTTGATATCCTCAAAGCACATTTCAATTTCTATTTTGTATGTATATCTTTTTACTACATGTACATTGTTTGTTAATAAATTTACATCTTACAACCACACACTGAATTTTCTGTTTACAACATAAAAAGGCTAAAACATATAAAAAGAAAGTGTCCACACACCTGTGTCTTTAATTCTTTAACAGATTTATTTGAACAACGCATATCACATGAGAAAAGAAAATGACAAATAATCAAGCCATTATAAGTTAAGAGTACAAACTGGCTAAGAAAAGACATTCTGGTGCAAGAGGCGTATCTTGATCCAAGTTATGGAAATAGTTCTATGTGCAGCAACAAATCTAAAAGGTTCATTCAGTTTCTAATTTCTCACTTTCATTGAGAAATTAAGAAATCGACATGTGAATTGGGCTCGGTAAAAAATAACTCATAAAAATGTATATAAAAATTAAAAACAAGAGCAAAAGAAACTTATAAAAGGTTTATTTTGAAAAGAGAATCACAAAAATAACATTCCATTCAAGAAAGATCTGTGATTTGCATGAACAAAAATTACACTACACCAACCTTTCCATAGATGTACATTGCGGCAAACCAATAGTATAATTTTTATTCCATATTTTGCGATAGGCCTACTTCTTACTTACATAATTCATGAATTATGAAAATGTCTGGAAAATGAGTGAGCTTAAGTTTCAAAAACAATACAAATAGAAACCTCAAACAAATAAAGTCTGATAATTTGAATGCGCCATAAACTAAATTTTGAAATGGGAAAGACTATTCTAATATCATTGGCTCTGTTAGAATCAAACTCATAAAGTAAAGTCCTTATGGTTTGATTTAGAGTCATTAAGAGGCATTACAAAATGACTATCTTTCAAGGGAAATCCCATGCTTATAGCTGCGCAAAACATAGGTTAGTAATGGTAAAATAGAGTTGGGAGAAGGTTACAAGAGGAAAAAAAAAAAAGGAAACTCCCATAAATTAAATTTCTCAAAAAAGTTTATCAGTAGTCTATATTTTTTAACACTGTTGTGGTTCAGGTATGTCCATTCTGTACATTAATGCTCTTAATTCAGTTAGGATCCAATCCCAAACAATTTGAGTTCTTGAGTTCTGAGGTTTTCACTTTTTTTTTTTTAATTGGTCAAAATATACAATTATACATGTATTATTATATAAATAAAAGAAACACATGAGATGAATAAATATTGTATGCTTATCTCCATATTGATGTGGAACATATTTATAAGAGTCTAAAATAATACAAGTACTTGTCTAGTTCCTCTTAGAATAATACACTATTATCATTGGCTATGAGTCAAACAAAAATATATATTTCAATGTCAAACAGAGAGAGTACACTTATGATCGAAGCATTAAATTATTTCTTTTGGTTGAGGTAAAAAGTGCTGGAACTATTAAAAACATTTTAACGCCTTCATGGAAAAAAAAATTATCATGATTTTTATCATATTTATAAATATGTGACTCTAGTAGGGGTGATTACTCATCTTGTAGTCTGTACATATATATCCATAAGCAAAATCTCTATAGCTCATGTTAATTTCGTTTATTCCTTGCGCTTTGCTCATTTCTCAATGCAAATGCTGATACATGTATTTAAGACAGTCTAGCTCTAGCAGTCTTATTTACAGTCCATACAGGCCATCATTTTTTAATGCCAAGTTCCACGCCTAATATTGATGAACATATAGAATGATGGATAACAATGATAGGTTTATTCAACCTGGTACATGATTGTACACTTGAAAATGATTACAAGATTAACACACACATACAAAATAAAACATTTAAACATTGTAAACATCTAGAGTAATTTGTGATTGTAGTCTGTTTTGTTCTCGGAACATGTATTTGATTTACACAAAGAAATTTAATTTATTATTGCACAAAAACATGTTTATGTACAGTGCACACTAGAAGTAGGACTTGACAGTTGCTTCTAGCTTATTTACCAATTCACTATCCTATCTTATTGTTTCCCTTCACATATTTCAAGCATAAATAATGTTTTAAAATAGATTTATACAAAAAGTAAGCACTCTTTCATTCTTTCCAAACCACATTTAAAGGGTACAGATTCGTAATCCTCAACATCAAATTTTAAGAAAATGCATTTTTTTGACTTGAAGTTGAACAAAAATGATTCTCTAAACTAACAGCAGCAAAACAACAAGTGACTAATTTGGACATCTAGCAAGACAGAAGGTCATACAGTATAAAATATACAGAGAGTAAGAGACATTTAAATCTAGGATAAAGGGGCTAAGCTAGTTAAGAATTCAAAATTGCTAATACTCAAATACTTTTAGGAGCAACAAACAAAACAGAAAACAAAAAAACACCATCATGACATTTACTTTGAAATTAGACAATTATAGAAAATAAAAGGTAACACTAACAGTGTTGGTGTAACTGGCGACTAAGTGATGTCTATGGCACAACATTTAGTTTTAAATTAAAAAAACAACAGGGAAAACACAAAATACTTCACTATTTTAAAAATAGTAAAAAAAAATAATTAAAAAAAGGGTGGGTTGGCAAATGTTATAAATACTGCTTCATTTATTAGTTTTTCACCTGGAAAATAACAAACTTTTATATACAATTCCAGTCAATTATTTTAACTCTTTAAGAGACAGTGTTAAATAATCTTGTGAGGTGTAAGGTAGAAAAAAAAAGAGGACAAAATGTAAGCGTTAACAGAGAATTAAAAACAAGACTGGTATAAAAAAAAATGTTAACTTGGCATCTTGTTTTATATCATCACTGCTCTCTTGACCTTCCCCCATCTAATCTCGCGGGGAGCAGCTTGCAATAATTGTCTTAACCCCTGAGTGTTTGTGACATAAATACACAACTTTTCTATCCTGCGATCATTGGTTCTTTGAGTTTTCCTCTTGGTCTCCGCAGATTTTAAAGTTTGCTATTAATTTTTCTATGGTTTCGGAAAGTTAAGGTGTAATATCATAGATGTTAGTTACATTTTAAAGTTAGAGGTTGTATTTCACAGCATGTCTGCACAATTCAAGACAAAATTACTCCCCTGTAAACAACTAATTCAAGTAATTGCCCCCATTTCCAAAAACACCTGCCAGAAATATTCCCTTTGTCTCTGTCAACATCATGATCCTCCACAGAACAATCTTTTACAATGTCAGTGTTACAAGAAGTACGTTGATTTTAACGACATATTTGAAAACGCTACGTTTGAGGTCCTCTAAGGACCAATAACTAAAAAGGCACCACTATAAGTATAAATTAGTATGACATAAAAATTTGATCTTTAACAACTATTCGAAAAGCTGGTCTGACATTCAAATAAAAAAACTCATGCAATATAAAAAATACCAATCACAAGCATTCAGACATACAGTGAAATCGAATCTGTTAAAGTTAAACCTCTTGGGATAACCTACAAGTAGTTTTATCCAAAGTTCATGTTAAACAAAGTAAAAAAAAATTCTTTTAAATAAATAAAATAGGTGCCTCAGAAATTATTTATATAATAAAGCCATTGTTAATTATCTTACGAAGGGGTTTATCTAAACCAGATTCCACTGTATAAACATACAGTTGAGCTATTCTTTCCTTCATTAAACTTTGGGATGAGCTCACTAGGCATACATTCAAGTAAAACAGTACAGTCAAGAAATGAAAGTCAGCCCACCTGGAATTTTCTTGCAATGTCACATGATAAGTACTATTTTAAATGCAGGTGGTGAAAAAGGTGAACCATTGCGTGTGTGTGTTGTTGTTTTTTTAATGAATATTGAGTAAAAGATGGTGAATTAGAATGGAAAAAGAGTGAAACTGCTGAGCAGTTTGAAAAAAAAAATCAAGAATGAAATTATTAAAATGGTTCAATATTCTGATATTAAACGTTTCACTGATCATAGAAATTCTGAGTAAAAATCATCCATACATCTGTACAAAGACTGCTTTCTCTGTCATAGTCACACATCCTGTATTAGTGAAAATATCTGATAGTCTGAGCTGAACAGGGTACAAAATAATAATAATAATAATAATAATAATAATAATAATAATAATAATAATAATAATAACAATAATAATAATAATAATAATAAAGAAACTGGTTTACTTGGATTTCTTCATGAGGAGTTGGAATAAATAAATTCCTGGATGAAAACATTCAGCCACATCACTCTTTCTTCGTGCTGCACTATTACAAGACCCTAGTTGATAGCCTCACAAGCCATATCTGCTACAATTATTCTATATTGCAGATCATGATCTGTATGACTGCCTATGCACTACTAGCACACTCCTAGACTCCAATTCAAGATCAATTTGACTTTTATGTGCTTCTTTTAAACTAAACTCTAGATCATGATCTGTACGACCTTGTATGCCTCTCTAATCCTATAATCCAGTTTATGAACTATATGACGTTTGTGTGCTACTCTAATACTAGACTCCAGGTATTTATTTACTTGGCGTTTTTATATGCTACTCTAAACCTAGACTCCAGTTTATGAATTATATGACATTTGTGTGCTACTCTAATACTAGACTCCAGTTTATGATCTATTTGGCGTTTTTATATGCTACTCTAAACCTAGACTCCAGTTTATGATCTGTACAACACCAATGATGACAGGCTGCCAGGCCACAAGGTACCGTATCCAGTCGAGCAGGTTTCCATACATGACATGGGGGCGCTCCCATCTGGTTTATGGTTAAGAATTTCAAACACATTTTAATGAATTTTCACAGCAGATGAGTAAAAGATGGTGAATTAGAATAGAAAAAGAGTATAACTGCAGAGCAGTTTGAAAAAAGTATCAAGAATTAAATTATTAAAATGGTTCAATTTTCTGATATTAAACGTTTCACTGACCATGGAAATTCTGAGTAAAAATCATCCATACACCTGTACAAAGACTACTTTCTCTGTCATAGTCACACATCCTGTATTAGTGAAAATATCTGATAGTCTGAGTTGAACAAGGTACAAAATAATAATAATAATAATAATAATAATAATAATAATAATAATAATAACAATAATAATAATAATAATAATAAAGAAACTGGTTTACTTGGATTTCTTCATGAGGAGTTGGAATAAATAAATTCCTGGATGAAAACATTCAGCCACATCACTCTTTCTTCGTGCTGCACTATTACAAGACCCTAGTTGATAGCCTCACAAGCCATATCTGCTACAATTATTCTATATTGCAGATCATGATCTGTATGACTGCCTATGCACTACTCGCACAATTCCAATTCAAGATCAATTTGACTTTTATGTGCTTCTTTAATCCTAAATTCTAGATCATGATCTGTACGGCCTTAAATGCTTCTTTAATCCTGTAATACAGTTTATGAATTATATGACATTTGTGTGCTACTCTAATACTAGACTCCAGTTTATGATCTATTTGGCGTTTTTATATGCTACTCTAAACCTAGACTCCAGTTTATGATCTGTACAACACCAATGATGACAGGCTGCCAGGCCACAAGGTACCGTATCCAGTCGAGCAGGTTTCCATACATGACATGGGGGCGCTCCCATCTGGTCTATGGTTAAGAATCTCAAACACATTTTAATGAATTTTCACAGCAGGTGCTCTTGTGTATCTGTGGGTGCAACCTGATCGGTCTGAAAAATGTATACAGATTTTACTAACAGGTCCATAAAAACTGAAAGCTTCAAAACAGTGTTCTTCTCTATAGCTAGCCAAGACGCTAATGGATGGAAAACAGTTATACTGTTACATGATCATGTGAATAAAACAACACTAACTTACTTTCAGTGGTCTTCCAATGATGAAGGTAAAATTAAGTTATTTAAAAGCTGATGTAGTGTACAGCTAAAGTTGAAATGAATGCTCATGGAGAGCTTTAGCTGATGAGATAAAGAATCTAAGCCAATATTATTACAGTGTTCGAAAAAATAGATGATGATAAGCTGATCTGTTATTATAACAGCTTAATGTGATAGATAATGATAAGCTGATCTGTTATTATAACAGGAGTTATGTGAAGTGGTAAAGAACTTAAGTTGAGAAAGTATTAAAAGGCTCAAAGTTTACCATCTATTGTAAAAGATTAACTTAGCAAACTTTGCTCAACAATATAGATTTTCAATACAGAAAAACCCTGCATCAGAACAATCCATTCCATTTAACACCTGTGATCAAGACTTTGGTCGTGAGCTTATCAAAGAGAAGATAACTGAAACTTTCAACAAGAAAGGATACGGTCCCGGGAACATGCGCTTCAGATCCACCTTCTCTTTGCAGTACGGACAGATTTGCTTCTTGCCCACAATGCACCAGCCCCGGATGCAAAATTCATGAAAACTGAACAAAGTGAAGGAAAATTTCAAGGCTAGCTTGTATTTTTTTTTCTTTTCTCTTTCTGCAATAACCCCCTTTCTGATAACCACTCCTTCAGAATTGTTTTGTACACGAAACCCACATTGTCAGAATGAATACATTCTTTTACTATTATGACCATCCCTCTAATATCCCTGTAGATTTAGAAAAATATAATACAAAAGTTCATATAGGTATCTTTATATTTGAAACAAACTTTTTTTTTCTCTGACAATTTCCCCAAAATCAGGGTCAAATTTGTAAACCTTAGTACAACAATTAAATCATATAATGTTGAAAGCAGTATGATATTATTCAAATACCAAAAAATTTCAAACATTCTCAGTAATTCAATTGTTCTAGTTTGAGATTAAAATGCCTGGTTTCTAAATTTAACACGCAAAAAAAATTCAAACCCACATAAACATGCTGCACTCTTAATGTAAAAAGATTAAAATTCTCACCTGTAAGAGCAGGTAAAGTAAATCAACTTAATAACCATGTAAAGGATACACATGCCCACACGTGAGTTTTATTGTTTTCTCTATGACGGCATCTTCATTGCTCATAATAAAGATCTGGTTGCCACATACAGCACACATGTCAGGATCTAATCTCTTGGCAGGTAGGCCTGTAGCTGAATAAAACTGGGGAGAAACCAACAGAAACTTGTTACTGCAAGTAGTTCCTTTAACTTTTTGTAAGAGGACATGGCAAAGTTGAATATAATAAGAGGTCTTTATTAGTTTCACTTTATTTTTAATGGGTTTAAAATCAAGTCTGATAAGCAACAGAGAAAGAGATAGAAACAAGACCTTTGAAGTTGTCATGTCTTGCAATTGTCATTTAATTTATCTTCATAGCACCACTTGCAATATAATCATGTAAACTCTTCTCTCTGACTTTTGTCCGGTTTCTCTTAAAACTTAAACAGGAAAAAGTTAGGACTGACTTTGTCCAATATTTTCACATCTTATGGTGCATTTAAAATATTTAATATCAGTGATGCCACCTAGGACTAAACAAAACATTCTAGATCATATCATATGAAGACCACACAGGAACAATTTTTTAGAAGTTATGATCACTATATGACTAGAGAAAATTTACATCTATGTAGTAACTAAGTTATTAAAATGAAAGAACGATTCGACTTGAAATATAGGAGTAAAGACCACAATCTGAAAAAAATATACTAGTTTTAAAATTAAAATGTCACTTTAGAAAGAACAAGAAATACTTAAAACAAGAGTTTGATCATTTTTCCAAGGTGGTCTTCATAATAATTCAATTCTTACAATAACTATGTAACATTATGGAAAATTGACATCACTTAAACAACCAAATCCTTGATGCTAATCTGCTAACCCCTATATGAGCTGCCATGGTATCTGCGCAGACTTCAGCAAAGTCCCTTGATACAACCCCAAAGTAGAGCCCGTAGAAGAGGAGCAGCAAGCCAAAGTCCATGGCCGTCTGAGGCTTGACCAGCAGAAGCATGTTCAGCCCAAACACCGTGAACATCACGACCAGGTAGCCGAGGATGCCGCACGCGTAGCTCAGCTTGTAGAGCAGGAGGAACCACTTGTACACCCACCTGGCACGAGGAAACTAGCAAAAATAACAATCACTGTAGCTGTTACTGCTAAGTTCCCTCTTCCTGCCCACTCTCCTCCTCTTCTCTTTGATTGTCCTCGTCATCCTTCTTCCTTTTCTACTTTTTTTTCATTTTAAAAGGTGACTTTTCCAAACCTTGATCCTAGTTGCTAAATAAATTGAATTGATATCATGTTATTTTATTGCATACAATAAAAAACTTAGTGCTCCATTGTTCAAAATTTTTAAAAGAATGCTAAAAAGTGTGAAATTAAAACCACTCACTTTTCACACATTAAAATGCCTTGGTATTTTAAGATCTTAATGGAAACCATGAACTTGTTAAAGTCAAAATAGAATAAGTGCAAAACATAATTTTGAAAAGACAGTATTGCCCAGTGCCATAGTTGTACATTTTGTTTTTTTCCAGGTTATCAAGTCAAATGAACACACAAGAGGCGTTAAAGTATACAAAAAAACAAATAGCTGTAAAGATTTTGCTATATAAGCCTAATCCTCAATTAACAACCATTTGAAGATTTTTCGGAGAAACATTAGAGATCAGCACTTCAGCCTTGGAGGAGATAATATTACCCATTACTAATATATTCATCTATAACCTTCTGAAGAGAATGAGAACAATGAAGTAATAATAACTTAACAGATTTTAAATGTACTTTTCAGATTTCATAACTTTTGTTTCCAACGTTTTTTTGTAATACTTAAAGCATTCACTAAGGGTAAATATATTTACAATACTGAGTTAAATAGTCAAATACCTACAAACACTGAAATGGACACTGATTATGTGTCCCTGGACACTGATTATGTAAGAAAATGCTGTTAGCAATCACTAAATATAAAAGATGTGATCTTTCACAATTATGTAATGCTTCCAATTACACAATTTCTGGTTGTGCATACATTTCCAACTGTTCACTGACCTTGGTGTTGATCCCGACAGCGGTTTTCTTGATGCTTTAAACGTCACAAACCCTGTGATGATGGAAAATATCGTCCAAAACACGCAGAACCTGAACCATCCAAATTTCACGCAGATGATGGCCGGAATCAGCCACATACCAATAAGGGTGGCTCTCTGAAGACACAACATATTATTTACTGTTAACAGTGCTCATTAAAATCAACCTAACCTTTTCACATCGCATGATTCAAGGCATATTCCTTGTAAGCGAACTATTAGGGGGAATTTTCAAAAAATTTATAAAAGGTAAAAGCTTAAATATTGATTTTGTTTAAATTTAGAAACAGAAAGGGTGCAGATCAATACAATTACAAAGAGGTGCTAGAACAAGCGTATATCAATACTCATAACATCTGTTAACAGCTTATTTCGAGTCTAACAAAACACAAATTATGCTTTTTGAAAGTAAAACTATTGAAAATTTAGAAGGATTGCATCTTTAAACAGTTTAGATTGGAGGTAAACTGATCTGAGAAATAGTAGTCTGAATGGTACTTGTATCTGTATAGTAAAGGCTCCATGCGTCCTACGCAGTTAAAGAGGGATAATGATTAAAAAAATGTCGCTTTAACATTTTTACCAGCAGCTAGAAAATCTTGTGGGCATGTCCAAAGGCTAAAGTCTGAAAATGTTATGCTACACAGAGACAAATCAGAAATACCAGGTTTTCTGTCTGAACTAACCACAGATATTCACAGGTATAATCACATATATTATATTAACAGCGAGGAACTGAAAGAAAAAAAAAATAAAATGAAATCCCTCTAGTTCTTTGAATATCAGTGGTCATCAGTTGATATCGTACCTGGTATGAGCGGAAATGTCTCGTTTTCCACTGTACAAGCACAATCTGGGCGACAATGAGAGTCCCAATCAGGATGAGAGCCATTTCTGCATGCATCGACTCGTGGCCGCGGTGCTTCTCGTGCAGCATCTGATGTTCCACTCTGGAGTAATCATAATGTGGAATTTTAAGTGGTAATTTTTTTTATCAAGGAAATAACAATTAGCCACAAATTACATAATTTTATATTTTTTTTTAAATTAATGTTACAATTTGCATGGGACAAAAGTAATACATTTATCAAATGGCTGTGTGGAACTAAAGTAATACATATTTAAATCCGAAAAGTAATGCTTGCAAAGAGAAAAGTAATAAATTTAAAAAAAAGATGAAGAAAAAAGGTCGCTTAGAACTTAAGTTTCACTCCTATTTAACAAATAACAGCTAAGCGGACGATAAGACAATAACTTTATTCCAGTCTTATGACTCATATAAGTTAAATAAATGAAAGCCTTACAGTGAACATGCATTGTGTTTAAAAACGTTTCTACACTGAAATGACGTCACTGCAGTCTGAGTGTAACTTACCTCCATCTTTCTTTATCAGATAGCTTTGATATATCAACGGCAGACTGAGAAATAAAAAAAAAAGATTTTTGTTCAACATTCTCCATGAATATTAAACTAATAATACATCTAGAACCAGATCTAATTTCCGATCTATAGGCCAACTTCTCAAATTTTGACTAATTATAAATTCAATTTCTAAACATTTTAAAGGTTATGTTTCTTCATTGTGAACATAATAAGTACGTCCAGAATTGTTTGCTCTTTACAATCACATAGATAGGAGCGAAAAATTTTAAAAAGCCCCAAGAACTCGGTAATTTTGGTAAATTTACTGGAAAAGCCTGCAATCCATGACAGGTTTTTTCTCACTAGGTGCATTGCATCAGTACAGGCCTGTTTTTAGTACAGATTAATGAACACAACAATAAAGAAAACATTGGAAACCCTAATAGACCATTTCATTGCACTTTGGCAAGCTAAATAATCATAATGTTAATGACAGGCAAAATTCTGGAAAGTGTTTTTAATTTATTTTGAGGATTTGAGACTTAACATACAATGTACTTTTTCTCTTCTTTTAAAATGGCCACCTTTTGTGACAAATCCTGTCCAGGTATTATTAATGTGAATATAGTCCTATAAATGGAGACCTTGGGCAAAAAAAAGCATTTAACTTTAAGTTCTATTGATATTGTATAATTTATATCTCCAATTTTGATGTTAGATGTTTCCTAGACTGGGTCATAGAATACCTGATGATTTATATTCATTTTTCACTTTCTTTCAATGGATTGAAACTTAATTGTTTTATGGATCTATAAAACCTTCCCGAATAAACTTTTATCTTGTGAAAATACACTTTATTTCTACTTTTGGTTTCTCCATGAATGTGAATGATGCGTTGAACTTAAGGAGTTCAATGAACTGAATCTATATATATTTGCATCCTTCTTTGTCAGAAATAATACTTACAACACTCTAAAAAACAAAATCACTATTGAATAGTCATAAAAGGATGAAAAAAATGTTCTGCTCAAATACATGTATAAACCAGCTAGAAAGATCATGTGTATCAGAGATGTATCAGAGATGCATGTGCCAAGTCTTTCTGTTGCCATGGCATCAAACAATGAAAAAACGTGAAAGGCACCCTTGGATACAGAACTGTGGCTTCTGCATCGTTACTTTACATTTTTAGAATAAAAGGGCCACACTCTATAATCCGAGGCATAGTCACTCCTTTCGAGTTATCCCATTGTTTGCAGGTGAGTGCAACATGCACACCCTTATGTATTGACCACAAGCATCAGTGTCATAGTCGGGTCATGAACCACAGAAACATGAAGCACCGCGACTGATTGTTCAGTAAAACTAGATGGCTACCAAAGACACTTGTCAGTAGTCATACTTGTAATAGTTGTCGCACAGTTTTGCCTTGTTAATGACACATCAAATAGTGCTTGCGCTATTGAACGCAACCAATAAAAGAAATTCTCTTGGTTACTGTTGCCACCACAATTTTTTTTTAAGTTACTACACATAGATCTAGCCAGCATTTATGAGAAGCCGGCAAGTGGTCTTGTGAAATCTCTATCGGCCGGTATGCCAGCTGTAGCCGGAACTCTGCCACCCACATAATCACGATGTGTGGTTTGTTTGTTTTGCATGGGATTAGAAAGAAACTGTTTTGGATAGATGTTTTGTGTGAAGTATAATATCTAGATTTGGCATAAAACACAAATCTAGAGTCTAGCTCTTTGATGGAATATCCAGTTATAATTTAGACTCTAGATCCACATCTAGATTTCTAGATCTAAAATCTAGAGATCTTTTAACTTTCACATAATAATTATATGTTTATAGATATAGGCCTGGATCTATATATATGAACAACCACACTAGAAATCTACAAAAAAAAGCAACAAAACAAACAAACCACACATCGTGATTATGTGGGTGGCAGAGTTCCGGCTACAGCTGGCATACCGGCCGATAGAGATTTCACAAGACCACTTGCCGGCTTCTCATAAATGCTGGCTAGATCTATGTGTAGTAACTTAAAAAAAAATTGTGGTGGCAACAGTAACCAAGAGAATTTCTTTTACTCTTCTCTCTCTCTCTCTCTCTCTCTCTCTCTCTCTCCCTCTCTCTCTCTCTCGCTCTCTCTCTCTTACTCTCTCTCATCATAGTTAGATGGAAGACTATTTAAGGCGACAGATCTTAACAATGTTTAACATCAGACACAAACCACCCTCTTCAATTATACGAAGCATCACATAGAAGTAACACCTCAATATTAAAAAGTGCCAGAACATATAGATACAAAAACTCGTTTTGTGCCAGTCTTCAAGCGATTGATAAAAGAAAATAATTGCCAGACTTAGCAGACTTGTGTTTAAATGGGTTTGTTTACGTTCGCAGATATCCCTCTTGGGTTAAGTTTTTCCCAAAAGTATAATAATTATGTATGACAGCGTATAATTACAACCTTGTTAGATTTGTGTGCAAAATATTTACCTTTTTTTACTCTCTTAGACATATGGCTGTATGAATGTTGTTAAATTGAATAAAATTTAGACCAGGCCCAAGCCAAATTCCTCTATGGGATGATAAAGTTTTACATTATCTTTTCTTCTCTTATCTTATTTTAACCGGTCACACATTCTTTGTGACGTTTCGTGTTACTCCCATGTGTGATGTGATTTGTGTGGTACCCATACCCCCTTTCACTCTTTTTTAAACATGGATTGCCCAAGGCTTAAATAATGCTTAAATCAAGACTTAAATCGTACTTATTCAGCTTCCCGGTGTGTTTTCAGAAAGGAAAAAAAAAAAAACCAAGAGACAACTCGCGTCTTCTATTGACTCATACTAGGGGTTGTGTACCTTGCTTTTGTTCCGATATTGTACAACATACATTGTACATGTACTGAGATAACATACCAGATTTGCGATCCCAGGGTAGATATTTTGGTTTAAATTAAGTCAAAACTTGCTGCTCTTTCGAATGAGATTTTCTCAAGAGTGTGCCTTGGGGACTGATCTTTTTCAAGTATGTGATTTATGTATTGTTCCTAAATATTTACCCTATCTAAAGAAAAGAAAAAAGAAAAACATGAATGGCTTTGACGTTTTTAAGCTTTGTTCAAGACAGTAAAATTACTATTTCACACTCTCTGGTATAAATGTTTATTTTCCTGAGTAAATATTTTTTCAACTAAGCTTTTTTTATTGCCTTGAACACAAGCTCACATAACTGAACAAAATGAAAGGTAATGTGATCATAAAACCTTTCACTTGAATCATCAAGTTGAGGCTTCCAAAAATAACAGACAGGGTCGTGGAAATAAACAAGCATAGACTGCATTTAGAGCCAACTTGAGTTAAATCATTGAAATATTAAGCACGGTTAAGACAGTTTACATTCTTAGTCTAACGTTGCTGTTGTTGTTGTTGTTGTTGTTGTTGTTGTTGTTGTTGTTGTTGTTGTTGTTGTTGTTGTTGTTGTTGTTGTTGTTGTTGTTGTTGTTGTTGTTGTTGTTGTTGTTGTTGTTGTTGTTGAGTTGGTTTAACGTCCAACATCAGCACTATATAGGTTATATTTGGACGGTCCCAAGACTGACGTCTGACAATTTTATGTGCTGCAACACACGAGACACGACGGGAATACCATGACTCCTTTCTCAGGAGGTCACATGAAACTGACAGACCCAACCAGTAGGGAGCGAAATCGCCAGGGCTCGAATCCGGACCTTTTGCGTCGGAAGCCGATGATGATGATGATGATGATGATGCTGATGATGATGATGATGATGATGATGATGATGATGATGATGATGATGATGATGATGATGATGATGATGATGATGATGATGATGATGATGATGATGATGATGATGATGATGATGATGATGATG
>RQTK01000724.1:109314-121724 GCA_003991915.1 Elysia chlorotica
ATGATGATGATGATGATGATGATGATGATGATGATGATGATGATGATGCTGTTGTTGTTGTTGTTGTTGTTGTTGTTGTTGTTGTTGTTGTTGTTGTTGTTGTTGTTGTTGTTGTTGTTGTTTAAAGGGGTGGGGCTAACAATTGTGGAATCAAACCTGAGTCGTTTGAAGCCTACGCTCTATCCGGAATGATTGGAGTCAACACATTTTAGCGTAATAAGAGTAACAGTGATCCACCACTATAGTTAGTTTAGATTGAAATTTGGATAAAAGTTTGTGTTCAACCTACTCAGCCTACACTATATTAATGTCAAATGATCCAACTCTATGGTATGATTCCCTTGGACTCTTAGTGCAACTTTTTGTCTGCTTCGGTGACTTTGCCTTCTATTTTTTTGGAAGTCTCAATGCATTATAATAATTATTATATTTCCAAACATCACTCTGGGTCAAGACTTCCAAATATAACAGTCAGTGTCACCAAAATAAACAACATTTGCATTTAGAACCAAAATGGGCCATATAATAGAAATATAAGACACAGTTAGGATAGTTTACATTCTTTCCCTAGTAGGCTTGTAGACTGAACAAAACACACACAAAAAAGAAGCAACAACAAAAACTCACTCAGCACCATTCTTTCCTAATTATGATACATATCTAAAATAAATAGATCGCTCTGACCATTGCTTTGCAAAAAAATTGTACACTTCAGTCAATTCGGTTAATTTGGCTGCTATTTTGGGTAACCTCGCTCTGAGAGCTTTCTGATCCTTCCCCTTTTCTAATAATAATAATTGCCCTGTCTCGTGTGTGGCAGCACATAAAATTGTCAGACGTCCGTCTTGGGGCCCGTCCACAATATAACCTATATAATGCTGCCGTTGGACGTTAAACCAACCCAACCAACCAACCAACCACTGCTCTCATGTTCCCTTTTCAGTGAAAACTACAATCAAATAAATGATCATGGAGAAAGTAGATGACACATTACAAGCACCAGCATACATAGTCAACTAAATCGCTACAACTTAAAAGAGTGCAACGTGTTTTGATCCTCCTTTTGGTTGTTTTGTTTACTACAACATGTATGGTGGTAAAAAGAAAAAACAAACAAAACAATAATGGCTCATATTGACACAAATAACCTAATGATTTCGGGATTACGGTCACACTAATCGTGATACAAATTGGCAGAGATATAAAAGAAAAACAACGAAAAACAAAAAAAACAACAACCAGCAACAACAAAAACAACCGAAAGTGTTTCTACTGTCGTCAATATGCATGTTCGACAAAGCACTTGATCTTTCACCTAGTGTCAACTACATAACATTACGTGAAAAATGCAAAGCGAAATCGTGACATGATCTTTTTTTACAACATGTTTATTTAGGTCGTGTGTACTGTTACAATAGTCTAAATACTGATGTTCTCTCTCTCTCTCTCTCTCTCTCTCTCCCTCTCTTTGTGTCACTCTGTCTCTCTCTCTCTCTCTCTCTCTCTCTCTCTCTCTTCTCTCTCTCTCTCTCTCTTTCTCTCTCTTCTCTCTCTCTCCTCTCTCTCTCCTCTCTCTCTCTCTCTCTCTCTCTCTCTCTCTCTCTCTCCCGTCAATAAACTCAAGAGAAGGATTGTTCCTTGTCATTCAGTTCATTAATTTTAAAGAAACGCCTCCACCCCACAGAGTTTAATGGGGACAATAATTTAGGATTTGATATAATCTGCTTTAGATAGTACATGTACTGTTTGTGGTTGGAGAGGCTGTACTTAATCTGATCTATGCGCGACATGTTAATTAAAAATTTGATATAATCTGCTTTAGATAGTACATGTACTGTTTGTGGTTGGAGAGGCTGTACTTAATCTGATCTATGCGCGACATGTTAATTAAAAAATCAGACAATGCTATCAACAAACACGAGCAGTATAATCTTGTGCTCTAAAATCTGTCTAAAAATGCATTTACCTTTTTTTCGTATTTTCGTCACTATTATTATTTGCATGGTGTTAAACAATTCCATCTAAGGTTTGTATAGATTGTTTGTGCACATAGAGGGGATAGGTGGCAAAAATGGAACACTTAACGAAGTAAGTGTATAAAAAATCAACAATGAAGGCTATCATACTGATATTTAACTGATACGTTTTTAATAAAAGAACTAATAACTCCTGTGCTTTCTTTTGTTTGTTATTGGGGCTCTTAAAGGTAGGGTAGATACATCAACTACTCGCACGTGAAGTGGAATTAGACATTCATAATGACCACAGTTGTTACCGCAGGTTTGTGTAGAGAACATTGATTACTTGACCGAAAGTGTTCTCACTTTTGGGTTTATAATTGAGGACATTACCTCTATGTTTATGGTGCACGTTTATAAACTTTATTGGGCAACTGAGCTCTTCACAAGTTGCGAAAATTTCGAACTCATCGATACACGTACTAGGTAGAGCCATGTCACTGATAGGCTGTAAATGTACCATTGTTTTTTTTATTTTTTGCTGCGTGGCATGTCAGCGTTTAAAGTGGCAGGGTCGTTTGAATAGTCACCGATTTTGTTGATCAAGTATTTCACGGCTTGTGCTCTTAAGCAGTCTGCTTTACTATTTCTTATCGTAGCTTAGAGATTTTATTTAACTATTTAAACCCGAGCGGCCGCAGAGTGCAGCCGGTACAATCACACACAAAAAATGACGGAAAACGAAACAATACCCTCTTTCCATTTATAGATCTATCTAAAACCTTCAAAGCATGGAATAGACATGACGGCTTAAAGAGTTAAAGTTACCATCCATGTCTCGTTGTTGCACAGATGACACCAGGGGTTTTTTGTTGCACAGATGACACCGTGGTTTATTGTTGTAGAGATGACACCAGGGTTTGTTGTTGCAAGAGATGACACCAGGGTTTGTTGTTGACAGAGATGACAACAGGGTTTGTTGTTGCAAAAATAACAACAGGGTTTGTTGTTGCAGAGATAACAAAAGGGTATGTTGTTGCAAAGATAACAACAGGGTATGTTGTTGCAAAGATAACAACAGGGTTTGTTGTTGCAGAGATAACAACAGGGTTTGTTGTTGCAGAGATGACAGCAGGGTTTGTTGTTGCAGAGATGACACCAGAGTTTGTTGTTGCAGAGATAGATGTTGTCCTTTGGGGAAGCGTGGTCGCCATTTGGTTTGTTTGCGGATGAAGTGATGGTGTATTGAATACAAAATCAGCTTCTGTAAAAAATCTCTGTCACATGGCCATATGCCACACTTTCTAAAACTGCCAACTTGTGCGTCTTCATGTGGGTGGCATTGAACAGATGGCAGATCTGAAGGGTGTTATCGTCCTTCCGGGGTTGGTGCGCAACCACGTCTCCTGGACTTGATCATAAAACGTCTGTAGTTTTTTAAAGAAAGAAACATCAAATGGTTGGAGTCTGCGTGTAGTGTGTGGTGGGAAAGATGGAATGATAACAGATAAGCCATGTTCTGGTGACATACGCTTCCGTTTAAATATAATAAACGGAGGCACAAACTGACTCGCAGCACTGGAACAACTTACAACAGTGGTGTTGGTACCCCTCTCCCCACTTGAAATTGCGCCGATTTGGTGTTTCCCCTTCTGTCCAATATATATATATATATATAGGCCCCTATATATACATATAATTTTATACAGTGCAATATATATATTGTTCAAGTTTGTTTACTTTTGTTTTTGTTGCTGTTTTTTATTTTATTTTTTTTTCGCAACCATCTCGCACAGTTATCTCCAGACGGTTAAAGATGCACGTATATTTCTGCTCACCTGATACATAGATGAAGCACTGCAGCAGCGCCAAGTGAGCAGGTGTTTTACTCATCATGATCCCATCACTTGGCTGGAGTACGTCGCATATAGGATCCCCCTGGGGGGCTTAGTAGATGTTAAACAGAGAGAGAGAGAGAGAGAGAGAGAGAGAGAGAGAGAGAGAGAGAGAGAGAGAGAGAGAGAGAGAGAGAGAGAGAGAGAGAGGCAGAAAGAAGCAGATAAAGTATATTGACAGAAAGGCAGATAGATAGATAGATAGATAGATAGAAAGATAGATAGATAGATAGATAGATAGATAGATAGATAGATAGATAGATAGATAGATAGATAGATAGATAGATAGATAGATAGATAGATAGATAGATAGATAGATAGATAGATAGAAAGAATGACAGAATAAGAGATAAAGACTCTGAGACATACAAACAAAGACAGACAGAGAAACAGAGAGGAGAAGGTAGGGGAAGAGACAAACAGTCAGAAAGAGAGTGAGAATCAGAGAGAGAGAGAGAGAGAGAGAGAGAGAGAGAGAGAGAGAGAGAGAGAGAGAGAGAGAGAGAGAGAGAAAGAAGAGAGAGAAGAGAGAGAGAGAGAGAGAGAGAGAGAGAGAGAGAGAGAGAGAGAGAGAGAGAGAGAAAGAGAGAGAGAGAATAGTCAAGCAGAAAACTCACCTGGTTAACCAGTCTAAAGGATTTTCCCACGTTCTATAGATATTCTCCCGGATTTAAGCTTTTGCTTATATTTGTTTATATTTTGTTTGGTTGTTACAAACGTGCTTTTTTTCGAAAGCTCTTCCACCATATTACATAACCTCAAATAAGACGTGATAGAAGGTGCAACGATGCTATAAAATTGCCCCCCGGATAAAGGATATAATTATACTTTCAGAAAAGAATCACCGACATAAGCAATCATTTGCATTTAAAGCGAAAGCGATGTATGTCATTAAAATAATTATTAGGCACAGTAGAACAATACAGCCTATAATTATATAAAATCCAGGTGACATATTGAAGTCCAACGTATAAGATTGAGGTAACACGTTGAAATTTGGATATAAGATAGAGGTGACGCATTTAAGTTTTGGATATAAGATAGAGGTGACACATTAAAGTTTGGATATAAGATAGAGGTGACACATTAAAGTTTGGATATAAGATAGAGGTGACGCATTAAAGTTTGGATATATGATAGAGGTGACACATTAAAGTTTGGATATAAATAGAGGTGACACATTAAAGTTTGGATATAAGATAGAGGTGACGCATTAAAGTTTGGATATGACATAGAGGTGACGCATTAAAGTTTGGATATAAGATAGAGGTGACACATTAAAGTTTGGATATAAGATAGAGGTGACGCATTAAAGTTTGGATATATGATAGAGGTGACACATTAAAGTTTGGATATATAATAGAGGTGACTCATTAAAGTTTGGATATGACATAGAGGTGACGCATTAATGTTTAAAAATGAGATAGTGATGGCGCATTAAAGTTAGGATATAAGATAGAGGTGATGCATTAATGCTTAAAATACAACTTTTTAAACCCCCGAAGCGCTTTCTGGGAGACATAGATTTAAAGAAAGAGATAACCTATTTGAAGAAATGTAAAGTGCAAACCTGATTTGTAATTTTTCACGCCAATTTTTTACAGATAGCGTATAATATTCTCTCTAGTAACGTTATTAGCAATGCATTAATCGCTATGGAAATTGCAATAAAAAAAAATAACAGGGGTCGGTGCATTTGGGCCAGGTCCAAATAAAACTTTATTTTTTACAAATTTTTTTTTGCAGTAGGTTTAATATTTCGCCTGTATTAAAAAAAAGAAGACATACATTTGGCAGATATAAAAGGATACACCTTTTTCTTACGCAATTTTTAAACAACCTACAGTGTATTTTATAATGATGTGAAATCCTGATGCATGAAACTAATGTGTGTGTGTGTGTGTGTGTGTGTGTAAGACAGAGAAAGAGAGAGAGAGAGAGATAGGGGCGGAGAAAAGAAAAGGGGAGGAGGGGCATAAACAGGAACTTGCTTACTGTTTATCTTTCAGCAT
The DNA here is from genome assembly GCA_003991915.1 of Elysia chlorotica. Taxonomy (NCBI): domain Eukaryota; kingdom Metazoa; phylum Mollusca; class Gastropoda; family Plakobranchidae; genus Elysia; species Elysia chlorotica. Next base: position 115,180 of record RQTK01000724.1, read on the forward strand.
CAGTTCTTTGCCCTACATTTAACGCCATGTTTGAGTAAACTTGCTCTCAAATATTTTTTTCCCTTCATAAATTTATAATAATCAGTATGGCATAAAACCGTTACAGAGAAAGACATAGAAAGGGGGGGGGGGAAACCAAGCAATCAATAAACATATTGCTAAAACTATGATGTAATTTACAGGATACGCAGAATCGTAATGCATTTCTCATATAATAAAAGCGGTATAATACAAAAACACTAAGTCGAATTATAAAGTTACTACAATCAAATAAATGATCATGGAGAAAGTAGATGACACATTACAAGCACCAGCATACATAGTCAACTAAATCGCTACAACTTAAAAGAGTGCAACGTGTTTTGATCCTCCTTTTGGTTGTTTTGTTTACTACAACATGTATGGTGGTAAAAAGAAAAAACAAACAAAACAATAATGGCTCATATTGACACAAATAACCTAATGATTTCGGGATTACGGTCACACTAATCGTGATACAAATTGGCAGAGATATAAAAGAAAAACAACGAAAAACAAAAAAAACAACCAGCAACAACAAAAACAACCGAAAGTGTTTCTACTGTCGTCAATATGCATGTTCGACAAAGCACTTGATCTTTCACCTAGTGTCAACTACATAACATTACGTGAAAAATGCAAAGCGAAATCGTGACATGATCTTTTTTTACAACATGTTTATTTAGGTCGTGTGTACTGTTACAATAGTCTAAATACTGATGTTCTCTCTCTCTCTCTCTCTCTCTCTCTCTCTCTCTCTCTCTCTTTCTCTCACTCTCCCTCTCTTTGTCTCTCTCTCTCTCTCTCTCTCTCTCTCTATCTATCTATCTATCTATCTATCTATCTCTCTCTTTGTCTCTCTCTTTCTCTTTCTTTCTCTCTCTCACTCTCTCTTACCCTCTCTCTCTCATTCTCTCGTACTCTCTCTCTCTTTCTCTCTCTTTCTCTCTCCCGTTCTGTCTTTCTCTCTCTGTCTCTCTTTCTCTCTCTCTTTCTCTCTCCTTCTCTCTCTTTCTTTCTCTCTCCCTTTCTCTCTCTTTCTCTCTCTCACTCTCTCTCCTTCTCTCTCTCGCTCTCTCTCTTTCTCTCTCTCTTTCTCTCTCTCTCTCTCTCTCTCTCTCTCTGTTTCAGTCTATGTCTGTCTCCCTTTGTCTATCTGTCTCTCTGTGTCTCTGTCTGCCTCTCCGTCTCTGTCTTTCCCTCTATAGTGTCTCACACGCAATATATGTCACTCATTCGATTTTATGAAAAATACGAAAACATCATTAAGGTAAATCGACATAATAGAATGAGAACGAAAACGTTGTTAGTACATCGAAGTAATATAATGAATTTAACTACAAACACAAACCAATGTCCGTAAGAGGACTTCAATGGAAATATCGATTAATATCAAAAGAAGAACAATACTCGGTACATATTTTTTAAATCCGAAATGATAACTTTTTAATAATAAACATCGACAAAACAGAAAGCGTTTTCAGGAGGACACCAAAAGAAATATCAATGCGTTTCTTTGAGATGAACTATACATTAAGATGTCGACTATTTTAAACTTTAACAGTAGACTTATGTAGGATTATTTATAGACTTATATCTTCTCTGTTCGCTTATTTCTCTTTTGGCGTCGATTCCCAAACCATTCGTTAAAAACCTCGTCTAGTTCTGCCGATCTTCCTGCCTTTACTTTTGACACACCAAGACATTCTTCCTTACCTTATTTCTAACATAATACAATTTTGTCTGGTAGACCGAAAAGTTCGTATTCTCGATTTTTCAGCGACGGAATTTTGTCTATTTAATCCTGTCAACACGGAAGCGGAGTTTATACTACTGGCACGCTTCTCAGAATCACAGAATCAGCTGAGTGGCCCTGTACAGTGGTGTAAACAGTGAGCAGTAAACACGGTATACGTAAAATAAATTGTGTGGTTAGCGGGAAGGGTTCAATAGAGAAACTGGTGCCATGTAAAATAAAAAAAGAAATGTATGAAAAGGGTTGGGCAAGGGGTGGGAGTGATTAAAGAGTTCGTATAGTAGCATCAGGTGAACTTTATAAGAGATCTTAAATACAAAAAGAGAGGGGGGGAAGAAAGAGAGAGACAGAGAGAGAGAGAGAGAGAAATAGAGAGAGAGATGAGCAATCTATAGAATAGGTTATCCACAGATAGAGCGCGCAACTTCTTGTCGGTAGGTTATGGGTTCAATCACCGACCCGCCAGCCTTGTTACATACTGTTTAGGTACTATCACTATCATGTCATTATTATATTAATAGCCAGCGTCTTTGAGCGTTATTCTTTTAATGTTGTTGTTTCTCGTGCCGTATTTTACGCAAAAGGTTTTTACTTTCTCTTCTAACTGCCCCATGCGCTCCTTTCTGTTGATTTATCTTTGTCTCTATTTGTATCTTCTTGTATTTTTCTATCTCTGCTTTATGCTTTCCCCTATTTCTCTCTGTATCCCCCCCCACCCCCACCCCCCCCCAATATCCCCCTCTTCTTTTCGCTCTCTCTCCGTCTCTCCCATTCTCTCTGTCTCTCTCTTTCTCTCTCTCTCTCTCTCATTCTCTCTCTCTCTCTCTCTCTCTCTCTCTCTCTGTTTCAGTCTCTGTCTGTATGCCTTTGTCTATCTGTCTCTCTGTGACTCCGTTGGCCTCTGCGTCTGTCTCTCCCTCATTATTTATATTCGTGTCTCGCACTCACTCAGTGTCACTCATTCGATTTTGTTGAAAATATGCTTCATTGAACGCTTCAATAGAAATATCGATCAATATCAAAAGGGAAACAATATTAGTTACATTAATTTAAAAAATATATAAATGATAATTTTTTCAATAATACATATCGAAATAAACAGAAAGCGTTTCCAAGGGTGACAACAATAGACAACAATAGAAATATCGATGGGTTTCTTTGAGATGATCTATAAATTGGGATGTCGACTAATTTAACCTCTAAGAGTAGACTTATGTAGGACTATTCGTTGTGTTATCTTCTCCGTTCGCCTGATTCTTTTTGTGCCGTCGCTTTGCAAACCATTAGTTGAAAACCTCGTCTATGTTCTGCCGATCTTCCTGCTTGTACTTTTGACACACCAAGACGTTCCCCCACACCTTATTTCTAAAAGCTAAGAGTAATACGATTTTGTCTGGTAGACCAAAAAGGTCGTATTCTCGTGACCTTCACCTTGGCACGAACCTAGTAGAGGATCGGAAACGAGACATAGGGGGTAAACAACCCGTATTGAAAGTATTTTTAGACAATACGGAAGGAATGTTTTAGAAAAATTATGATAAATATTCCGAAAGAGAACTTTGTTAAAAAATTACAGAGTAGTTCATATGTTAATATCATTAAGAACCTCTTAAAATTCTCACAAAACGTCTTCGTTGGACTATATAAAAATAATGTTTATTTAGACCTAGGAAACGTGAAATTAGAATAGAGATTAGCAGTTTTTGACGACCAGACCAAAGAATTTGATTTGAAAATACACTGTAATAAAAAAAAAAAAAACGCCTATATTGGGTATAGCAAAATTTGGACAAAGACACTATATTGGTGCGTTTGGCAAAATTTGGACAAAAACACTACATATAGTATGGCCAAAATTGTGCATACGATGAAGAGGCAGAAACACTATAATTATATCGTGCGTATTATCACTCTCTTTTGTTTTCATTTTGCTTTGTCTTTAACCGAGAAGTCACGATTTTGATATCCGAGTACTTGTGACCAAGATAAAGAGCACCGAGTGACGTACATGGTAAGAGAGAGAACTCTAGTCAAAATAAATTATCGTGTCTTTTCTACTCGCCGTTAAAAACAAAACAAAACAAAACAAAACGCGATTTATTCTACATTAGCATCTTCCCTAGTTTTGTTTACATGTATCCTAGCAATCCAGCATAATTATATGGATCTAGATCTTGATAAACTCGGGGCGGTGGGAATAATTTTGTTGATGATGCGCCGCCAGTTACAGGCGAGAGAGAGAGGGGGGAGGGGGGTGCGCTCACGGGATGACGACGATAAAGGGGGAGGAGCCAATCAGAGAGCGCATTCGGGCCGCTATATATACTACGGAGTTTTACCGTCAGAAACAAAAGAACCAAGTTTGAGCTCAAGTGGTCCTTCAATTCTCAACCACACCAAGTTAGAACTCTTTCGACCTCAGATAGATCTAGATTTACATCTGTTTGGACGATAGGTTTGTGAAGTAGTGAATAACAAGAGGAAACTTTTACGCCTTGAACAAGAGAAGAGATTCGTCTTTAGTTCTCAAGTGGCCCGAGACACTTCACCAATACGAAGCAGCAGTGACGAACGGAGATAAACTGAACTCTACTTGATACATTATTTTGTACTCTTTGACTTATTATTTACGCGTATTTATATCCAGGAGTTATCACCATGGTGCTTGTGTTCAATTCAGTTGTATTGATTTTGTGTTTAGTATTGATGTCCGGATCCGACTGCCAATCCGATCAACAGGTAAATTCACGTCATGTCATTTCATGTTACCTCAATGCCCCCCCCCCCCTTCCCCCCAAATGTGGATAATGCAAGCTCCCTAGGTTGATTGGTCAGCTAAATATTTATGGTTTAAATTATTTTTATTTTTTTTTTGAATAATTATATATTTTCCTGTATTAAAGAAACGTTTTGGGTGGTTAAGAAATATCGCTAATTAATTTCAAACACTACTTTCTCAAGTAAATTTTCTTAATTTCTTAGTGATTTTCCATCTTTTTTTACCTTTTTATTTACTACAACTCAAAGATGGATCTCTCACCGTTGCATTTTTAGCGCTTTTGTGTAAAATTAGGCGTTAAAGGACGTCAGTTGTAAAGCCAAAAATCGCTTGAAAGTAGGGATTCTGTATGTCCAATTCACGATATAGCCCGTGCATGAAGAAACCAACAGCAGCAGCAGTAGTAGTAGTAGTAGTAGTAGTAGTAGTAGTAGTAGTAGTAGTAGTAGTAGTAGTAGTAGTAGTAGTAGTAGTAGTAGTAGTAGTAGTAGTAGTAGAGTAGTAGTAGCAGTAGGAGTAGTAGAAGTAGTAGTAGTAGTAGTAGTAGTAGTAGTAGTAGTAGTTGCAGTAGTAGAAGAAGCAGAAGTAGCAGTAAAAGTAGTATTAGTAGGAGTAGTAGAAGCAGAATTAGTAGTAATAGTTGTAGTGGTAGTACTGTTACTGTTATTATTTTTTGTCTTTGTTATGTTGTTATTTTTTATGTTTTGTTGCTGTTTTTGTTACTGTGGCTCTTGTTGATTGTGTTGTTGTCGTTATTGTTGTTGTTGCTGTTGTTGCTGTTGTTTTTGTTGGTGGTGGTGGTGGTGCTGCTGCTGCTGTACTTGATGTTGTTGCTGTTGTTGTTGTTGTTGTTGTTGTTGTTGTTGTTGTTGTTGTTGTTGTTGTTGTTGTTCTTGCATTTCATTTTTTATTTCAAATTTCAGAAAGTAATTTAAATAGCCAGATTCACACACACAATTACGACCACGTACATATACAATAGAAAAAGTCGTAACTAAACAGGTCGAGGTAACTGTACGAGGCTGTAAGTGCATTACTTAGTATGTGAAGCAAAGAGACAAAGTCTCTCACTCCGTTTCAACTGCGGAAGACCTAGGTCCAGCCACTCGAAACAAGATACTCAGCCAGATTGTGAGAATATATCAAGGATGGGAGAAAGAAAGATGAGCAGCTAAATAAGTGTGAAATAAGTTTATTTCTTTCAAATTAATTATTATAAAGATTAGGCAGTAGGAAAATTATTAAGCACCGGAGTGGTAATTTATTATGGTTGGTTTTATCATTTGTTTCTCTTTGGTTTAACATTTCGAAATAGCGATTGAGTCTCAGAGTTCTCAACCTTAAATCTCCAGTCACGCTTTTTAAACATTGTTGCTATGTACAGGCGCCGGAACAGATTCCTTTACCTAACGTCATTATCTTTGCTACGAACCCCGTCATTGCAATGCTTCTAGTATTTGTTGATCGCAGACGTGAGAAAGTTTTCTAAAGTGTTGAATATCATGGTTTAAGTTAAGATAGTAAAATGAACTTTTTACACTCACATTGTATGCAATATTATGATTGGTTCAAGTGGCTTTTTTAAAGAGCTGTGTAATATTTAGGATAGTTAAGGTGGGAAAACATTATTTATTTCGTAAACGTAGTTTCATGACGATGGTCAATGCTTTTTAGTGTGCATCAGACTAGATACAAAATGCGCGTGCATTGTTATGATTTATGATTGGTTCAAGTGGAATCTACAAACAGCTATATAATTTCTTGGGAAATTAGGGGAAGCCCACTGTTTATTTCGTAAACGTAGTTTTTTTTCCACAAGGATGGTTAATTTCTTTAAAGTGCATGAGACTTGGAGTACGCACACATGCGCAGAAACGTGGGAATCCTTTGTAAAAATTTAAAAGTGCTTACAATTAGCTATAATAATAATAATAATAATAATAATAATAATAATAATAATAATAATAATAATAATAATAATAATAATAATAA
>RQTK01000724.1:122424-135783 GCA_003991915.1 Elysia chlorotica
AATAATAATAATAATAATAATAATAATAATAATAATAATATATAATAATAATAATAAAATGTAGATGGGGAAAAATAGGGCTTATGTGCTCACGTTTATTCATTATCTTAATAAGCCTTGGTGCGCTATTTTGAACCATTAGCAAGCGGTTAATAGTGTTGTTAAGGAGAGATGCCAGTAACACGTTACAGTAATCAAGTGTTATAAAATAGACTAGATGGTTATTACTTTTTAATGGTTTAACATGCATAACCGAATCATTAAAAATCGTAGATTCTTAAAAAATTGTATATCGATACAGCTACAGCCAAATTTATTTATTAATAAATAAAGATCGTGGAAATTAATGTTCCATAATCCCTGTATTTCTCCTAAACCTGCATTATAATGATATGAAAGTTGGCTCTACTTCTGTATCTATACTATCATTAAAGACAAACTAATTTAGAATTGTTTTACATCCAATAACGGTGTTATATAGAATGGCCGCCAACATTGGTAATATATAAGATGTGGTAAACATCACTGGGGGGGGGGGGTAAAGTAAGATTTAAATCAATCTTTTAATCTCATTTCTAAAGTATTCTTGATTTGCCTTATATAAAATATCATTTCTGCTTGAAAGTTTAAGATGCGGTTTTGCCTGAGCCTTTCCACCTTGGTTCCTGTTTATATTATTTCGAATGTTTAAACGCAAATTTTCCTGCGGTGTAGACAGGTGGTTGTGTAGGAAAAACGCTCGTCCAAACGCGATGTTGTACCATGGTATAGCTTCACCTTCAGTTCAGCTTTTTCAGCTAGAGTTAGATGTAGGCTTATCAAGTCCTCAACAGCCTGATCATATCCGCTCTCGAGATTTGTTACAGGGCAGTGATACTTGTCTTAAGGCGTACATGACGCCAACTAACTATAGATGAGTCTCCCAGTTGGTGTTTTGCCTTCAGGATCTCTAAGGAGATCATTCATTTATCAAGTACCAGGTCTAAAGCAGCCATAGGTGATCATGACACGCCACTCATATCTTTGCTAAAAAAAAACTTCGAAAAGTTCAAATTACCCTGTGTTTGTTGACTGCCTATCTGTTAAGACTATCAAAGTAGTTTATTCTTTGTATACCTTTGCTTCTTTTACCATCTGTTTTTCTAGTTAGGGCTGAATGTTCTTTACTTTTGTGTCGATTTTGATGTCATACAAATTCCATTTGCCGTTCTCTAGTTTTTATCAAAGATCTATCTACTCTGGTCTCATCAAGCACATTTTTTTTATATATTTTATGATCCGTCCATGATTTTCGTAATATTTTTCTACATTTCCGCGTTGATCAAAGAGATGCAGAGAGAGAGAGGGGGGGGGAGAGAGGGAGAGAGAGGGAGGGAGAGAGAGGGAGAGAGAGAGAGAGAGAGAGAGAGAGAGGGAGAAAAAGGGAGATATAGAGAGAGAAGTGTCAGTAGCTGTATATGCATTTGTATGCAGATTTATCAATGACTGTTTTGAAATCTGTTTTTTAAGTCCATCTTATCATTTTCTTGTTTTTAAAAAGTGGAAAAGAGTTTGTTGGTGATCGATTAAATTTTCCCCTGTGTATGATTTTTCCACTTTTCATAGAAAGGGTGTCTGGACTTTACTCTTGTTGTTGTTTGGACACCGTTAGTAACTTGCCACATATTTCAGAATCTCAAGTCTTCCTGTTTCGCTTTTCCTTCGCCCAGACGGGGTGCTACATGACATAATTATACATTGTGCTATATGTACTATAAGGTTACTTTTTGGAAGCTAGTGGAGAGGAGATGACTTAAAACAACGTGTTGTTATTGTATCATTAACTATCTCTTTGTGTCCAGGAGAGGGAAATCCTTGTCAGAACACCGGAGTTTACTGCTCTTGTCTTGACTCCTTCTATGAATTGTCAAGAGTTGAGTACAGAATCCACATTTTTCTGTCTTTCATATTCCATCTTTTGGAATGGTTTTGGTTTAGCGTACACGTTGAATCATAATCAAATCAAGTCAACCATCTGACCCGAAAATTTTCTGTGAATCAAAAGACGGATTCTTGCAATGGACATTGGGGGATCACCAATCTGGCCATAGAGTCAGTTAAAAAAAACGCTATAGACCCTATGTTTGCATGAATCAACGCTGGGTTATCACCGTGCTGGGTTTTCCCATAAACTCTATAGGATTGAGACTTTCAGAAAGTCCTAAGTCATTGTATATGAATAGTCTTAATAAGCATAGTGTTAAAAAGCTAGCCCATACTTGCGCTGTGGTTTGCTGGCATTATTCCACTCTAATGAAAAACGTCAAAATGTGGATCCTCATAAAGTTTTGGGACATTCTCTCAAGGTTTATTGCTTATTTATTTTAGTGAGGACACCTGTAAAACTTTGCCAAAATAGCGAGCAACATTTTATTGGCAAAGATCCGTCCTGTCTGAAGTAAATCAGCCCACAGTCTTTGGTGACGCTCTGTTTATAGAGACCAAACTTAATGGCCATCTCGATGCACAAGAACCACATAGATCTTATTGCCCAACGCTTTCAGGAGAAGAGGAACTGGCCCAAGTGGTAGAGCGTTGGTCTCCATACCGTGGGGTCCGTGGTCAGAATCACAAGACCGGCAGATTTATTTGTCCGATTTCTTCCCCTGTAACTGGTTGGGTCGGTGTCAGTGCAATGCATTGACCTAATAAGTAAATAGAATACCACTGGTACATGTATAATGTGACCGGCTGAGTCAAAACTGTCAGACGTCAGTTTTGGGACCCGTCCACACTATAGCCCATATAGTATTGACGTTGGGCGTTGGGCGTTGGGCGTTAAACTAATTCAGCCCAACTCAACTTCGAGATATAGAAGTAAAATTCGCCGAAGCAGACAAATAATTGCAGTAAAAATCAGAGTGAGCTTCATCTTTGAACTATTATGAACTGTTAGGGTAGTTTACTGTGCTATCGTGCAGGCAGGATAGGCAAAATAAGCTGAACAACAATATGTCTATAAGTACCTTAATGTCCTAACTATGCTGACAAGTTAAAAGACATAGATTACTTTTACCTTTCAATGCACAGCAGTGTTTCCATTTTCTCTGTTCGACGATGACCTGCTATTTTTTGGGATGCCTTGTGGCGCACCCGAGGTTATCCAAATGACAAACAAAGTCACCGAATTGAATTAAGTGAACATATTGCATAACAAGGGTAAAAGTGATCATTTATTTCAATTTTTTATACCAGTTAGTAAAATGATACTCAGTGAATGTTTTTCGTCCAGCCAACAAGCCTACTAAAATAAGAACGTAAACTGGTTTAACTGTTCCTGATATTTTATGGATATAGATTACCTTGGTGCTATGTACAATTGTTTGTTTATCTCATTGACCCTGCTTGTTATTTTGGAAGCTTTCGGGCGCACCCTTCACCTTATCAAAATACATTTTAATGATATATAGCTAGTCGAGTAAAAGTACTGCTCACTTTTATTTCACGTTCGGCACTGACAAGACTTTTAGAGAACCATTAGTTTGCATGAAGTAAATAAACAGCTTTTTCCTGACGCGTATCCATTACTATTAAAAAAAAGCTTGTCGTCTCATAACTACGAATAATTCTACATTCTTTCCCGTGTAGCATTTCCATCACAAGTAGAGAAACTGATTATTATTTCATAACTTATCCTACAGTTGTTCTTTTCGATTATTTTGTTTGTTTGTTGTTGTTGTTGTTTTTTTGTTTGTTTTTTTGTTTTTTTCTCGTTTATTTGTCTTGTTTGTTTGTTTTTTCGTTTGGTTTCTTTGCTTACTCTTTTGCCTTGCATTGATAATACTGTTAGAGAAGCTTTTCATCTTTTAACTTATGCTAGATTCTTTTTCGTGTTACATTGTTATCAGTATTACAGAAGCTTGTCATACTTTTTCGTGTTACATTGTTATCAGTGTTACAGAAGCTTGTCATGTCATAAATTAAATATACAATGGCATTATTTGAGGAGCTAGTCATATTCTACAGCTTTTTCGTGTTGCTTTGCCATCCCTATTAGAAAAGCTACTCTTTTCATAACTTTTTGTACAGCTTTTTCGTGAAAATGGCACGAGGTTTTACCACTAGACCTTTTAAACTTGATATTTCAAACGAGCGTTTATCCTTTACATTTATGTTGTTAGCGGATACGCCCACTTCGTTACATCAGATCCTATTTTTTTAGCGAGCCCTGTTCTGAAAGAATTGTTATTTTAAGCTCATCTTTATTGCCACAGATGGCACAAAATCTTCAAAGCTGTCTCTGGTGTAGTGTTGATTTCTCTAGATCTAAATTATAAGATGCCACAGAAAATGATATAGATATAAACAAGATTTGTGCTCTAGATACAGGAGTCGTATGTACAACGTAGCGATAGCTCTAAGTTTACAAATGTTCTTAAGCCTTTTTATTCGCATTATATCTTACGACGAGTCGTAATATGAGCTTACTACAACGTTGTACTTACGAGTTACAGTGTTTATGGAGCTTGGGGTGGGATTTCTTTAGATCTAAATTATAAGATGCCATAGAAAATGATATAGATATAAACAAGATTGGTGCTTTAGAGACAGGGGTCGTATGTACAACGTAGCGATAGCTCTAAGTTTCCAACTCTTTTTATTTGCATATCTTACGACGGAGTCATAAAATGAGCTTACTACAACGTTGTACTTACGACCTACAGTGATATGGAGCTTGGGGTGGAGTTGCCAATCTTAGGCCAAAAAAATTTTTATTGTATGTGTTTTCTTTACGTGTTTTTGGCTTAAATTGTATTCTTTGAAGGCTAGCGGGGTATGCAGCTCTGTTAAGGTGTGAGCATTTACTAGAAGAGTAAAATAAGCAAGCTAGGATCGTGCCACACTTAGAGCCAGCTAGGCGGATTGTGCTTATCTCGTTGGGGAACTACTGGGGCTCGTATATCTCAGCTCACACTGATAACAGAGAGCATCAAAATACCGAAGACAGGTCGAGAAAGATGGAGAGAGAGAGGGGGGGGAGAGGATAAGAGGTATAGATAAACAGATAGACAGGAAAAGAGGGGTAGAGAGAGATGTAAAGAGATAGAGAGAGAGAGGTAGAGAGAGAGGGGGGAGAGATAGCAGATGCAGACAGAATGAGATGTAGAAAGACATGAAGAGAAAAAGGACATAAAGAAAGAGAAAAAGAAACATTGATAGAAAGACATAAAGAAACAGAGGAAAGGTAGAGAGAGAGAGAGAGAGAGAGAGAAGAAGAGAGAGGAAAGGTAGAGAGAGAGAGAGAGAGAGAGAGAGAGAGAGAGAGAGAGAGAGAGAGAGAGAAAGAGGGATGGATAAAGAGAGGAGATGAAGAGGAGGAGAAGCACGCTTATCTACGGAGCTCTTCAAGAATGAAACGTGAGTCGTTATGCTCTAATCAAATTTAAGTGGCTTATCCAACTGACGTAGATGGACGACCGTAAAGGTGGCGAGTGCGTGCGATAACCATTGTGCTTATATGTCACAGGTCTACCAACCCAACAAGCCTTAAAAGAGAACGTTTTTAGCCAAGAAGTGTTAGACAAATATGGTTTCAGGTTCGCCTTTTTTGGCACGCGATTGCCAGCTCTATACTGCGTCAGAACACTAACTGCTAAGGTTGAGGTGAGTTGAGTTGGTTGCTTAGCGTCCAACGTCAGCACTCTGCAGGCTACATTGTGGATGGCCCCCGATAGCTGTTTTTGTTGTTTTTGTTGTTGTTGTTGTTTGGTTTTTGTTTTGTTTTTTGCTGCCACACACGAGACAGGGCGGGGATACCGTAACAAATACATATTTGGCCAATCCTGGGTTTTGAACAGCGGACCTCCCGCTCGGGAGACCAACGTTCTACCACTTGAGCCAGTTTGCACTCCACCCCACCCAACCCCAAAACACATCAAAGTTGACGTTTAAGTTACAAATGTTGAGAAAATATGTACAGGTTTGTTTTTTTCGAAACTCGCTTGGTTGGCAGCATTGTACAACTCTGAGCGCAAACTGTTAAGATATCTACCTAATCCTTTGGGCAAAGTTTTGGTAAGGCTCATCATAATAGTATTGGGTGAGGCAGAGCCGAGGCCTTTAACATTAGAAGTTGACCAAAATAGAAAACGATGCTCCGAAAATACTACTAGGATCACGTGATTTCTAAGCACGGTAATCAGAGACTTGGTTCTCTCTGCACGTAGTATTAACACCACTATTTCCAGTATCATTAGATCATTTGGTTGTATGAACAAATACGTCAGCAAAACCAAGCGCACACAGTGCTAAAACTAAAAGACTTGCTGAGCCCAATGTTTACTGCGCTTCGCGTTGTCACAAGGACTCAATTCCTAGTCTACGGGAGTGACGTCACAATTTCCCAACCTTGACCTTGGCCCTGGTATGAGCTACATAGTGTAGTAAGTGTGCAAAACAAGTCCGCCATGTTGCAATTTGCAATCACTGCTCAGAGAAGCCTAGATAGTAGATGGTTGCTATGAGAATCTTACTGTGCTGACTGCTTCAATGAAAAAGAGATACAATTTTATTGCAGATATTTGATCGTAGGCCTACTGTTCCGTATAGATGGTATTATGGACGGTATTTGTATAATGATAATGTAATATGCATGCGTATGTAGGTCTTTCTATAGGGACCGTAAGTACAACGTAGTGGCAGGATTACGACTCTCGACTCCTCTTAAGATATGCAGATAAGCAGGCTTACGACGAGTTGTAAGCTACCGCTACGTTGGTCTTACGAACCCCAATGAATAACCATGGCATTGAAATGAAGATTAGGCCTATGATGAATAATGGGAAGGTCAGACAATTTTCTGGGTCCTATTTGTTTGTATGTTTGTACATTTTTGATGTGACCTCAGCAACCGCTAGAAAAGTTAATCTTATTGGTTTGTATTGAATGTACGTGAAAGAATTTTATTTTTGTTGTTGCTCATCTCTCTCTCTCTCTCATTCCCTCAATCTTATCCCTTCTCTCCTTCTCCCCGTCTTTTTTCTCTCATTCTCTTTCGATCCTGATATCTCGTTTTCCTTCTGTCTCTCCCTGTATCTTTCTGTCTCCGTCATTCGCCCCCGCTTTCGCGCTCAATCTCTCTGTCCAAATATAGATCGATTTATTGTCTGCTGTCTATCGATCAAACTATCTATCTATCTATCTATATATCTATCTATCTATCTATCTATCTATCTATCTATCTATCTATCTATCTATCTATCTATCTATCTATTTATCTATATATCAATTTATCTATCTATCTATCTATGTATCTCTCTATCTATCTATCTATCTATCTCTCTATCTATCTATCTATCTTTATGGCTGGCAATCAATGTATCTATCCATCTGTATCTTCTTAAAATGAACTGTTTCCTATATAATACATAATACATATATTCGTAATTATGCCGTCCCGATTCGGGGTTGGCGTGCAAATGTAATGTTTTCATGTCAAACGATTTTGTGCCAGTCTGGGATTTTCATGTAACTGGGTCCCTCTTCACTCCTTTACATATAATATAGAGAATAATACACATATTTAGGAAAGTGGACATTTTGTCAAAGCGAGATATTCTACGTTATTCTATATCTTAAATTAAAAGACTACAAAGAGATACTTTCTATATAATATCCTAGATCAAAGGCACATAGTTCTATTAATAGACATATGTAATCAAAGGTGGTCTTTGTGTGTATTTAAATGGCAATGACTTTATTAAGTTCATTATCACTGGTTTCGACTGGTTCAGTAGCTTATTCCCACAGTCTATTATTGTACAAAAACATTTTTTTAGCCGGGATAGTTTGGGTTATGTTTCACAGACTCTCAGCCACTAACTATGTAATTATCGTATGCGTGTTGGTGTTAGTGGGGTCCTTGCGATAACGATGTCCATATACAAAATGACGACGTTAGGTAAGAGAATCTGCACCGGCATCCAATCATAGCTCTATCCTAAACTTACAGAGCCAATGAGCGATCAGAAAAAATTTCTAGACCAATGGGTGTGATTATGTCATCAATTACGTCGTATGGATCGCAAAACCTATGGTCCCCATGCCAGAGCTTTGTTCATCCACCCACTAACCCCGGGTATCATGGTTAACTCTGAAATGGAACCAGTTGACATTTACCTAACCAGCGATGAGTCCAGAGTTGTAAGGGATGGTTAGAAAAAAATAATACATAACGTAGATGAATCGTGTGACGCTGTTGCTAAGTAGAAGAGACTTAATGAAGTATCATTATTTATTTCAATCTGTCAATTTGGCAAAACGTGTTGTGAGCAGGCATTAAAAATTCCATGAAGAGGCTTTTTCATGAAAAAAAAATTTGATACCATAGCGACACTGACCTTCCCTTAAATTATATCATTGAAACCATTTTATATAGAAATCCATCCGTTTTGTGATACAATTCGGTCTATAGGTGAATTTTAGGTCAAAATTGGATATGAACTCATAATTTTCGACCCTCAATATTGAATTTCTTTACTTTAGTTTTAAAAGTCACTATTGTTTATGATCAGATGAAAAATCTTAATTTAAACGTGGCAGTATGACAGTACTGTAGGGGTAGAAAAGTAATTTTTCTTCTTTGTGTATATGTTATTTCCTTTCTTCTTTTTTGTTGCGTAGTCTTTACTACTTTAAACATTTACAACTTGGTCAATAAACACAGTCCGATTTTTTAAAATCAGAAATCAATTGTTTGTCTTTGTATATATGTCTCTTTCTTTCTTCCTTTTCGTTGCGTAGTCTTTTAAACATAAACAACTTGGTCAATAAACAGTCTGGTTCAAAAAGTCTGAAAGCAATTTTTCTTCTTTGTATAATTTTATGTTTCTTGTTTTCTTCTTTTTTGTTGTGTAGCCTTTACTAAGTTAAACATTATACAACTTTGTCAATAAACACAGTCTGGTTCAAAAAGTCAGAGAGCAATTTTTCCTTTGTATACATGTTTCTTACATATTTTCCCATATCTTCTTCGTATTTTTCTTTCTTTCTTCTTTTTTGTTGTTGTCTAGTCTTTACTAAGTTGAACATAAAAAAGTGGTCAATTAACACAGTCTGGTACCATAAGTCACAAAGTAAATTTTCTTCTTTGTACTGTGTTTCTTTCTTTATTCCTTTTTGTTGTGTAGTCTTTACTACGTTAAACATCGACAACTTGGTCAATAAACGTAGTCTGTTACAAAAAGTCAGAAAGCCATTTTTCTTCCTTGTATATAAGTTTCTTTCATTCTTCTTTTTTGTTGTGTAGCCTTTACTAAGTTAAACATTAACAATTTGGTCAATAAACACAGACCGATTCAAAACGTCAGAAAGCAATTTTTCTTCTTTGTATATCAGTTTCTTTCATTCTTTTTTTTTTTTTTTGTAGTCTTGGTTACTTGGTTAAAAAACACAGTATGGTTCAAAAAGTCAGGAAGGCATCATTTTTTCACAATCTTTTAGAAATGATTTTTGTGCTGTGTTTTTAACACGTGTTGGATTTTGTTTGTTATGTATTTTTAGCCTTTGGTTGTTGTGTAATTATTCGCTTTTTTGTGGTGTGTGTTGGGGGGAAGGCAGTTGTTTACTATTTGTTTTCTTGTTGTTGTTGTTGTTGCTGTTGTTGTTGTTGTTGTTGTTGTTGCTGTTGTTGTTGTTGTTGTTGTTGTTGCTGTTGTTGTTTTGTTGATGCTGCTTTTGTAGCTTGTTTTGTGCCTATTTTTTATCATTTGTTATTCATTATTTTTAGGAGACAGTGTTTATAATTTTGTTAAAGGAAACACAGGAGCACATAATTGTGTACCCATCACACGAGGGAAGTGTGCGTGAGGGGGGAGGGGTTCAAACTGCTTCAAATGGTAAAGCGTTGACCCCCAGATCAGATGACCCACGGTTCGAAAATTAATAATTTGTCCAAGTTCGTCCCCTACTGGTTTGATCGGTGTCAGCCTAATGTGACCAACTAAGACAGGAGTCTAGATCTCCCCGCCCTCGCAGTATATAAAATTGCCAGACGCCAGTCTTAGGGATCGTCCACAATATAGTTTATATAGTGCTGACGTCGTACGTTAACCAACTCAAAACCCATCACTTTGTTCTTCCCAATCCAACTTTGTGCTGCCGCCGCGCCAGAATTCCTCAACCGTTAAGAACAATGGGAAAAGCCAATAGAACTAGACAAGCGGCCAAGTCGCGATGGATGGCCAGGCCTTTTACATAGTGATGGACCGTAGAACAATGGTTATATGATTGTAGAGTAGACTCAATTAGTATCTTTGCATGCCGCAGAAAAGACTCAAAAAAGTATCGGTACCATGTGTTGCAATCCAACAACGGAACGTGTTGCAAGTCTACGAGGACCTTTTTTATGTGGAAACAAATCAAAACGAATTGTTAATGGAGGCGATTCTGATCCGACTTTAAAATCTACTACTAGAACCAATTTTATATTATAAAAAAATCCGTCGGTTTTGTTATACAGTTCTATCTCCATGTATTTCAGATGGGGAAAAATGGCCAGGAAATCGTTGTTTTTGGACCCTAGTCATTGTTTGTATTTCTTTGCCTTAGTTTTAGAAAGTCACTACTGTTTACGATGAGAATTAACATCCTTTATTTACGATGAGAATTAACATCCTTTATTTACGATGAGAATTAACATCCTTTATTTACGATGAGAATTAACATCCTTTATTTACGATGAGAATTAACATCCTTTATTTTTCACCTGCCGTGCCAGAATTCCTCGGCCGTTGAGAGGAACCAGACCGACCAGGGGAACCAGACGAACGGTCAGGTCGAGGTGGGCATTCCCTTCGAAGATCCTTTCGTGCACCTGATGAACGTCTCCAGCATCGAGGAGGCCTTGTCGCTAAACATTCTCTACAAAGGCAACCATCTGGCCACGGCGGCTGATCGTAAGTACGGCTACCTAACTGTAGATGCTATTTGCAAGTCGTTTGGTTTGTAAGGAAATTAATGACGCAAGTTGGCGTAAGTACGGCTACCTAACTGTAGATGCTATTTGCAAGTCGTTTGGTTTGTAAGGAAATTAATGACGCAAGTTGACGTAAGTACGGCTACCTAACTGTAGATGCTATTTGCAAGTCGTTTGGTTTGTAAGGAAATTAATGACGCAAGTTGGCGTAAGTACGGCTACCTAACTGTAGATGCTATTTGCAATTGGGTCGGTTTACATATAGAAGTTAGTAAGAGTAAGGGAATTTAACGTAAGTACGGCTATTTAGTTATATGTGGTTTTTGCTTGTGATTTGGTTTATTATTTTAAAACAAAAGCATTTTCTTTATTTTTTAATTACTAGACTACTAGGACATCAGCTTTTTACATTTCTATTTCTACCTTATCGCTGTTTACTTTATTTCAGTTTATTTCTTTTTTCTTTCCTATTTTCCCGACTTTTATGAGTCTTTCTTCAAGTTCTTCTATCGGGGGCCAATTTTCTCAGTTGTATACTCCAAAGTTTGGGTGAATTTCTTTTGCAGCTGGACACATTGA
Organism: Elysia chlorotica; assembly: GCA_003991915.1. Lineage (NCBI taxonomy): Eukaryota > Metazoa > Mollusca > Gastropoda > Plakobranchidae > Elysia > Elysia chlorotica. The sequence goes on from RQTK01000724.1 coordinate 133,958, forward strand.
TTTGTATATGTCGTCCCAACCTTTTCACAATCTGTCACAGGTGTACGCTTTTCAGCAAAACGCAATTGAGAACGTCTCGACATCCCCCTCCCCCCAACCCAATTCTAAGCCTAAACTTTATCCCTTTAATTTAAAAGGCATCCATAGTGGGAAAAAAAGGATATCCTCGCAAATTAATGCATACCCGCATCTGAGTTGGTACAATTAAAACTTCACCCGTAGTCTATTAGTTTATGCATGTAAAAATATTGGTCTGGAATCCAGGACAAAAAAATACTTTCTGCATGTTAATTGAAACTATCAAAATCTTTTTTTTTAAATATCGGGCAAACAATTTGCGCGTTAGTAAAACCTACCATATTAAGTACAATGTTGCGAAAAGTTACGTCTTAGACAAGTTGTAAGTAACCGCGATGTTAAACTTTCGACGCCCTAGACCTAATGCACTTTAAACCAAATTTATATTTTTAAAAAATAATAAATAAAAAAACATACATTTTTTTTCAAATCCTTCCCACATAAAAACTGTTTATTTTATAACTCGCCCTCTGCAAAGAGTTTTTATTAACATTTTTTGTAACTTCAACTTAAGATTAACATGTGCTTTATGATAATAATAATTATGTCTCTTGATAATGCTCGTGCCAGGGCGAGCTCGCACGTGACTTGAGATTTGTTTACATCAGGGAAGGCTTGCTGTGCAATAAAACTTTATATTTTATCTCTTTTTTTGTGTGTGTGTGTCTTATTTCAGTGGGTGCCGTGCAAGACCCAAGCTCAGGAAAACTCATGGTGTCAGATGGTAAGCTTGGGAATAGAATTTGCTTATTTACATTACACGAGAAGATTTTTAAAAAATTATGCCTGTTTGGAGATTTTAATCTTTTTCTCTCAAATTTATTGGCACGTGGAATTTATTCATTGCAACTTATCATTTTAATTATCTTAATATGCCAATACATTATTGCATCTATTGTTGCGGGATTTACTGCTACTTTTGTTACCTCCACCACCAACACTACTACTACTACTACTACTACTACTACTACTACTACTACTACTACTACTACTACTACTACTACTACTACTACTACTACTACTACTACTACTACTACTACTACTACTACTACTACTACTACTACTATGATACAGAGAAGCAGGCCAACAACTATAGAGGCTTTAACAGACGGAGCTAGACCTAGGGACCAAATAATGATGCTAGCGACTACTACTACTACTACTACTACTACTACTACTACTACTACTACTACTACTACTACTACTACTACTACTACTACTACTACTACTACTACTACTACTACTACTACTACTACTACTACTACTACTACTACTACTACTACTACTACTACTACTACTACTACTACTACTACTACTGCTGCTGCTACTACTACTACTACTGCTGCTACTAATGGTTTCATCAGACTAGTAGTTAAACGTTTCGCCTTTAATGGCTTCATCAGACTAGTAAAGGCAAAACGTTTACATGTATTTTTCAACTCTAGTTGTGTTTGATTTATTCTGTCCATCATTTGCTAAGTTGTGCGTATTCCTCTCTTTATTATTATATTACTCCTATTACTTGCGCACAGCCTCTATTGTTAGACCATTAGCAACTGAGTAGGTGTACTCTTAAGTGTTGTGCTCTTGATTCCTTTTTGGATACATTTCTATATTACTACTACTACTACTACTACTACTACTACTACTACTACTACTACTACTACTACTACTACTACTACTACTACTACTACTACTACTACTACTGCTGCTGCTGCTACTACTACTACTACTACTACTACTACTAC
>RQTK01000724.1:135974-155209 GCA_003991915.1 Elysia chlorotica
CTATCTATCTATCTATCTATCTATCTATCTATCTATCTATCTATCTATCTATCTATCTATCTATCTATCTATCTATCTATCTATCTATGTGTCTATCCCTCACAGTGACTTTTAGGAGCAGCATTTCACATACAACACCGCAGCCATAATAATATTATTAGAGAACCGCCTCTACTATCATGGATTTTAAATACATCACCGTCGTCATAACGTGTAAAGAGCAACCACGGGGGATATGGGGATAATTTTGACTAGGGTGGCGTAGATCTAGATCATTGAAATGTCAAAGACTTAGTAACAATGTAAAGTGGATCAAAATGTACTTAATCAGGCGGGCATATGACATAGTGCACCTTTGAAAGATGCGTGCTTTGTGTGTAGTGGTATTAATGCGGAAACGACTTTTTTTTTAAATATTGTGCACATGTTGGCCCATACACGCTACTAGGTGTTGTCTGTTAAATGCGTGTCGGCAATCATCCTCACTCGTGGACGGGTCCCAAGAATGTCTTATGTGGCGCCACATAGAAATGGAAAGCGGTGACAACGTGACTTCTGTTACAGCTAGGGAAATGGTATCTCGATTACCCTAGATCTAATTGTGCCAACAAGTTTAAATAAACTTTAAGATTAAAAATATGGCAGTTTAATAGAAAATGCATTGATGCGCATTTGTTGCCTAGCGTCCAACGTGAGCACTTTATAGATTATATGAATAATAAAGATTATCAGCTGATGTTTTGCATAAAGCTATAAGACGTGTAGGATCTTCAGACTTCGCGCTAGTCCACTTAACTGTCATAGTACCTTCAAACTTAGCTTCGCCAACCATCTTGCAGGTGTGACGAAGTCATGGTATCCTTGACTTTGTCTCTGTGTGGAGGTACTTTAACTTTATGCGTATGTTATACAGTATGAAATCCACGAACCAACCTCTGTGTGTTTGTCTCCCCTTGCAGGTGTGACGTGGCCCGAGTCCTCTCGTCCAGCAGCGGAGGTAACATTAGCCAGTCCAACATAGACGAGTACGTGCAGAACCAGCAGGCCATCATGGCGGGAGGCGGGAATGGTGGTGCCAGCAGCAGCAACACCAACACCTACAACAACAACAACAGTCTTCAGGTTTAGCGATTTCTCTAATCCCTGACTCCCAACACCTCTGTCCTCAGCTGGTGGAAGTCACTCTAGTTGGCGGCGCAATGAGAGTTCGTGGAACTTACCCGATAGAGGTGGAGAGACACACATCCTGCCAATGTCATTGCACACTGTCTGACGAGGTTTGTGGTCCGACCAAACGCTACAACAGAGCCGCCTGTGCCTGCGAGTAAGAATAATAATAATAATAATAATAATAATAATAATAATAATAATAATAATAATAATAATAATAATACAGCGTAATAATAAAAAGGTATGAGTGGGATAGTGTTTGTCCTACGCTCGTCGCATCTCATTGTCTATGCGTGCAAATGTAATATGTATATGAAGAAACCCGGGTGAAACAGGCACAAGTCGGCATTGTTAACGCAATTTACGAGTTTAACAAAATTATAACGATCTATCATTTCCAGAACCAATGTTTATATGGCATTATAACTATCGGTCATTTCTAGAACCACGGGCAAAACAATGTTTGGATGGCATTATAACTATCTGTCAGTTCTAAAACCATGAAAAAAACAATGTTTAGATGGCAGTGTCACTATCTGTCATTTCTAGAACCATGGACAAAACAATGTTTATATGACATTATAGCTATCTGTCATTTCTAAAACCTTGGGAACAACAATGTTTAGATGGCAGTGTCACTATCTGTCATTTCTAGAACCATGGACAAAACAATGTTTGGATGGCTCTAGCTCAAAATTTTATATCATTGATTTGTGCCTTATTCACCCTGGTTAACCCATTCTATGTGTGTGATTGTATGCATCTATATCCAGCACTTGTCTATAATATCCCCTTGATCGCACGACAAATCCCCTTGTTGATGCGTGTAAGTACAATGTATGTCTAAAACCCGTATCTTCATGTAAATACACACATACGAGATAATGCGGGGAGACCTGGACATCTGTCTCAACCGTTCACATTATACTGACACCGACCCAACCAGTGGGGGACGCGATTGGACAAATTTAATACATTTTTTGTTTGATCGCGGGTTTCGAATCAGGTTTATCCCGATTAGGAGACCAACGCTCTACCAATTGAGCCAGTTCGGCCCACTTATTTTTCATGTAATTGATGGGCTTGTTTTGTTGTTGTTGTTGTTTTTAGGGTTGATTGTTGTTGTGGGGTTGTTTTTTTACGCACAACGTCAACAATTAAATATTGTGTATTGTGCACGTGTCCCAAAACTAACATCTGGCGCTTTATAAGATTAAAAGCACTGGTGAGATAAAGATAATGCAACTAGTTTTAAAGCGTAGCCTGTGTATAATTCTATTAATTTTCATTGTGGTGTCTCACTATTATTGTAATGTAATTTCTTTTGAAGATGTCACATTCAACATTATATACGAGCGTATCTTCGATGTAACACACATCGACTGAATAAATTTTGAATTTAAATTTGAATTTGAATTTGAATTTTGTCTTCTAGGACACGACTTTGCGACGCCTGACGGGTGCCACCCTAGGGACACGACCGTAGAGGTTAACGTCGAAGGTCTGAGCGCAACCAGCCGGCTGTACCCGCGTTGCATCAAGGTGCCCCGCTGTGGCGGCTGCTGTGGCGTGCCTAACGTGGATTGTGTGCCGCAGTACAAGGAGAGGGTCATCCTCAATGTAAGTGGGAGGGAGAGAGTGAGTGAGAGAGAGAGAGGTGGGGAGAGAGGGAGATAGTGAAGAAGGGAGATGGAGGGAGATACCCAACGGAAGTCCTTTAAACAATAGAGGAATGTATATATAGAGACTGAGTGAGAGAGAGAGAGAGAGAGAGAGAGAGAGAGAGAGAGAGGTGGAAAGGGGAAAAGAGACGTGGGGAAAGAGGGAAGGTGAGGGGTGGGGGTGAAGGGAGATACCCAACGGAAGTCCTCTACACAATGAAGGAATGTATATATAGAGAGAGAGTAGGAGAGAGTGAGAGAGAGAGAGAGAGGAAGATCCCCAACGGAAGTCTTCTACACAATGGAGGAATATAGAGAGAGAGTGAGTGTGAGAGAGAGGGGGGGGAGATACCCAACGTGTCTTCTACACTGGGGGAAGGGGGAGATGAGGGGAAGATGAGAAAGAGTTAGAGAGAGAGAGTGAGTGAGAGAGGGATATCCCCAACATAAAACCACTATACATGTACCTGTATGGAGAGGCAGTGCGGAAATACCATGACTCTTATCTCAGCTGGTCACAACATACTCACACCGACCCAACCAGATGGGGACGAAATGGGAAAAATAAGTATATGTTTGACTGAGCGATTATTTCGAACCAGGGTTCTCCCGATTGGGAGACCAACACTCTACCAGTTGGCCAGTACACCTCACGTTTTCAGAAGTAAACATTGCATGGATCGACCCTGCAGTGTCCGCCAAACACATAATAGACTCTTTACGGAACCGCAACGGTAGGCGGAACGCTACTATAGCTAGCGGAAATCTCTGGCCTGGCATCTAAAAATAGATCTAGACATATCTAAGCGTGGCGATTGGCGACCGTCCGTCTTCAGGAGTGGGGGGGGGGGGGGTGGCCCTGGGGTGAAAAACAAATCTTGAGGAAAACGGATTTTCTACAAAGTTGTAAGGAAGAGGAGATACCAGTCTTCTATCATTATCCTTTTAAGGTTTCTTATTGCTGTGGGGACTCTTGTAGTTATTTTCGCATGTATTGTTTTGGTATTTCCAGCGGGGTGTTTTGTTTCTTTTCGGTTTTGTTTCTAGTTTCAGAAAAATTGAATAATTTTTTTTGAAAAAAAACAACACACTTGTCTCCTATCTTTTAATATTTGTGAGTTTTTATCCAGGTTCTTTGTTGATTTTTTTTCCAATTTTGTTTTGAAAAACATTGAACTGATTGGACCATTTCCCTTTCGTATACGCAGCAGATACTACCCAAATATAATACAACACAAAGCCTACGAAGTACAATGGCCACTGTTGCCTATGTGGTGCTCTGGGCACTTGCAGACTGAACACATAATGACCATTTTGTTTACCAATCACACTGATAAAGAGGACAAAATAAACAATATTGCAATATTCTCTACTGGCATACCAGGTTGAAATATTCCTCGACGGTAGTGGTTAATTCTTCCCCTCAACAATAACAAGTATTTCCCCTCAATAATAAGGAGACTGGGCTTGCCAATACTTGTAACCATCTGAATTATTAAAGACTCGATTATATTGGAGACATGAAAATAAAATATTAGATGCACGCGAAGCTCATTTATAATCAGAGCAACTCGGTATAGAGATACTTCTCTTTTGGCTCTTGAAAGACTTATTCTGTCTCGCATGGTTCATACCGGATTGGTTTGGTAACGTTTTTTGTTGTTGTTGTGTTTGTAATGGCCCATCGTTAACAACTAGGTTATCTCGCGGAGTCCATCATCATCAAAAGTTGTAGACTGTATCGCGGTCGGTAAACAAACACAACGGGGCAATTACGTTCGTTGGTAGGGGATTTGAGGCAGGTACGGATTTCTGCGGACTAGGAGTGGCTCCAGCGAAAAAATACTGTACAATAGGGGAAGTATGTACATCGTAACTGTATATCTGTTACTGTTGCAGTGCTTAACGTCCGTCTTCAGGAGGGGGAGGGGGGCGGTGGCCCTGGGGTAGAATAGCGGCTTCCGACGCAAAAGGTCCGGATTCGAGCCCGGAGATTTAGCTCCCTACTGGTTAGGTCGGTGTCAGTTTAATGTGTCCGGCTGAGACAGTAGTCATAGTATCCCCGTCCTGCCTCGTGTGTGGCAGCACATAAAATTGTCAGACGTCAGTCTTGGGGCCCCATCAACAATATAGCCTATATATTGCTGATGTTGGACGTTAAACAACAACAACAACAACAACAACAACAACAACATACAAACCAACTCAACAACAACAACAACAACAACAACAACAACAACAGTCTTCAGGTTTAGCGATTTCTCTAATCCCTGACTCCCAACACCTCTGTCCTCAGCTGGTGGAAGTCACTCTAGTTGGCGGCGCAATGAGAGTTCGTGGAACTTACCCGATAGAGGTGGAGAGACACACATCCTGCCAATGTCATTGCACACTGTCTGACGAGGTTTGTGGTCCGACCAAACGCTACAACAGAGCCGCCTGTGCCTGCGAGTAAGTACAATAGTAGTAGTAGTAGTAGTAGTAGTAGTAGTAGTAGTAGTAGTAGTAGTAGTTAGTAGTAGTATATATATATATATATATATAACTAAATTCAGCATGACTCGTCTGTTATGGCATACCTGGTATTTTCACAGTAAACGGAAGTTCTTAATTCGACATTACAAATACAGATTAATAACTAACGTCCTAACGTCTCTATGAGATTGAAGAGTTTCACAACATACATGACTGCGCCGTCTCATTGGGACTGTTCAAATATAATGTTACACCCAAGAGGGGAGAAAGAGGGGGGGGGTGTCATTGACTGTTGTAAGAATAGTGTTAATAGATTAGTCTAGTAAAACATGTGTACTACAGGAGGGGGGAGGGGAAGGCGGATCAAAAGGTCCCAAGATAGGTGTAAGATTATATTTGAACGGCACATTTAAGCATTTATTCATTCTCATAATTGTTATGTTTACTACAAGTACATAATAAATATATTACATCTCACCTGTTTAAAAAACAACCTAAGGTCTAACCTTTGGCGCGTTTTCTGCATGCACTGCCTGCCAGTTTCTTTTTATCCAAATGTTTTGAGCCATGTGAAAAGACTCAGCTGTTAAGCCTCCTTTCTTGTCATTCAAGTTGTCCATGTATGTTATTTTTGGTCGCAACGTTTGAGTTATCAAATTTGGTTTTCGATCATTCCCACTAGATAACTAGACGAACAAACATAATAAAGAGAAATTTTTAAAATATTATTCTTTCTTTATATTTTAAGATGTCCCACGGATGTCCGATGCTTTCCCCCAAAGATGTACAACCCAGCAGTCTGTGGCTGTGTGTGTGAAACAGTCCAGAACTGCTGCCCGTCTGGTGGTAACTGTGGCTTCGCCTTCAATGAGGAGACGTGCGAGTGAGTAGTTACATATGTACTGCCTTATACACTTATAAAATAATGGTGATGATGATGATGATGATGATGATGATGATGATGATGATGATGATGATGATGATGATGATGATGATGATGATGATGATGATGGTGNNATGGAATCCTCGACGTTGTCTCTGTGTGGAAGCAATTAAAATTTATACTTATAAATAGACATTAAGAAATCCACGAACCAAGCTGTGTGTTTGTGTTTGTCTCCCCCTGCAAGTGTAACGAAGTCATGGTATCCTCACCATTTCTCTATGTGGAAGCAATTAAAATCTATGCTTGTTATTTATGACATTACGAAATCCACGAACCAACATCTGTGTGTTTGTCTTGGACATTAAAAAACCAACCAACCAATCAACCTCTAATTGTTTGTCTCCCCCTGCAGGTGTGACGTAGTCATGGTATCCTCGACTTTGTCTCGGTGTCGAAGCACTTAAAATGTATGCTTATGTTATTTATGACATTTAGAAACTACCCAACCAACCATCTTGCAGGTGTAACGAAGTCATGGTATCCTTGACTGTGTCTCTGTGTGGACGTACTTTAACTTTATGCTTATGTTATACAGTATGAAATCCACGAACCAACCTGTGTGTGTTTGTCTCCCCTTGCAGGTGTCACGAAGTCATGATATCCTCGCCATTTCTCTGTGTGAAAGCACTTAAAAAATCTATGCTTGTTATTTATGACATTACGAAATCCACGAACCAACTTCTTTGTGTTTGTCTCCCCTTGCAGGTGTGACGTGGCCCGAGTCCTCTCGTCCAGCAGCGGAGGTAACATTAGCCAGTCCAACATAGACGAGTACGTGCAGAACCAGCAGGCCATCATGGCGGGAGGCGGCAATGGTGGTGCCAGCAGCAGCAACACCAACACCTACAACAACAACAACAGCGGCTCTCATCAACACCCCCAGAACGGAACACCCCCCGCCCCCGCCACAACAACCACCACCACCACCACGACAACTACCACGACAACACCAACTACCCCTGCGCAAATAGACTGTAGCAACCTCAACTGCCCGCCCAACTTCCACCAAGTAGACTGTCAGTGTGTGAGAGAGACGATGAGAAGCGGGGGTCGGCGCCGTCCCCGTGGTTAGACTGGCAGATCTAGCAACAGAGTTCCATCAGCTACTCACATAAACAGACAGGGAATTCAAAAAGTGGAACATTAGATCTTTACCGAACATAAAAAATTGGTAATTTAGGCGGGGATATTTGTTTTGGTTCTTTCAGCTGCATAGGGAAACAGAGAAGGGATTAAAAAAGTGGAGCGTTAGATCTTTACTGAACCTAAAAGAAGCTGATAGTTTAAACGGGGATATTAATTTTGTTTTAGTTTTTTCAGCTACCCACAGAAACAGAGAGGGAATTCAAAAAGTGGAGCGTTATATCTTTACTGAACCCAAAAGAAGCTGATAGTTTAAACGGGGATATTAATTTTGTTTTAGTTTTTTCAGCTACCCACAGAAACAGAGAGGGAATTCAAAAAGTGGAGCTTTAGATCTTTACCGAACATAAAAGAAACTGGTAGTTTAGGCGGGGATATTTGTTTTAATTCTTTCAGCTGCATAGGTAAACAGAGAGGGAATTCAAAAAGTGGAACATTAAATCTTAACTGGACTTGAAAGAAACTGATTTTTTTCGGGAATATAAAATGTTTTAGACGGTCTGTTCAAATCGTACAGTTTCGTTCTTTGTAGAGTGTAGACAAGGACACATGCCTACCCGATACATAAATTCGGGAACTGGCGCAGAGCTAAGTTTTAAATGTTTGTCAAAAAAAGAAGAACGTTTGCCTTAAGCACAATCATACACTGTTTTTGCTTCTTTTTCTTTTATTCTTCAGATGCTTTTTTCGACAAAACGGCAAATTGGTTTCCAAGATTTCTTTAACCCTAATGTCTATATTTAATATTTAAACAATTAATGCAAAAGCTAGTCCATTGTTAGGTGTTATTTTACAAAGCAATAGGTTGTTAAACAAGTTGTTAAAGAAAACAATGCAGTAAAATATATGTAGCGTTAATAGCGTTTCAAATGTAAAAATGCCGTGGCTTCAACAATGTAACTAACTTGTGTTCTACGAAAGTGTGCCAACGACAAGCCATATATCTTTATGAGGCGATTCATTCAAAACGTACAGTGCTATTATTATTATTGTTATGTTTTAGTGTAATTCTTTGACCAAGCACTGTATTGTTTGTGGAAATATTAAAATGCTTATATCGCACTTACAAGCGCACATTGTCTCTATCGGCTTGTCTTTCTTCATACTATTCTATTTGGCTTTTTTATTTTCTTATAATCATGTATGGTGTTTTTCCTCTGTCCTAGGGATTTTGACTTTTCTATGACTCCCTTCATTATCTCTCTTTCACTGCACCCTTTATTTTAAACTGCCTGTATGTTTGTCTCTAGTTTGCCTACCTATCTCTGCCTCTCCCTCTCTCTTTCTCTCTCTCTCTCTCTGTCTCTCTCTCTTTCTCTCTCCCTCTCTATCTATCTATCTATCTATCTATCTATCTATCTATCTATCTATCTATTCAATTTTGATTTAGTACTCTGTTCCTTATTGTATCTGCTTCTTTCTGTCTATACGGCAATCATCTCTCTAAATTAGTGGTCTCAATCGAATATACTTATTTTCTCCTACTGCTTTTCAAACAGAATAAACAGTAGGAACTTCAAAGGATAAGAGTAAAACTCAAAACCAGACATATTAATAGTTTGGATTCGAGTTTATCTGTTTTCACAAAGACTATTAAGTTTAAACCTCTAAAATGTCGCTTTGTTTTTGTGTATAGAACGACGTGTCTGATTTTATTCCGTTGCAGGCTTCCGTATTCTTTTCACGGTCACATTTTTCAACAAGACTAAAGTTTTAGGGTATTTTTTAGCATAAACGTTTGAGCAATACTTTTCTTACCATTTACATAGCCTTTAACAGCGCTTTAATCACCCTCAAATTGGTAACGACAAAGGACAGAAGTGTCCAGATACACGAAAAAAGAAAATTTGCTGCGCGGTTCATACAAATATCTTAAGTGGATGCTGGACGGAGGGGTGACAAGTGGGGTGAGCTCGTCGGTACTGGGGAAGACACAGGAAAAGGCTAACACCCCTACTCTCTTTCAGATGACCTCGACCGCCTGCTAGTGTAACCTTGTCCAATGAAAACCCCGATATTCTGAGTGTGGTTTATCCAGCGTGTGCCATAGATGTTTTTTGAATAAATGAATATTTATCAACGGCCCTTTGACTCATGTTGCATGACGTTTACCCGTTTGTCTTGTTTCCAAAGTCTCTCTTATAATAAAAAAAAAATTAATCATTGGTAGGGAAGAGAGAGAGAGAGAGAGAGAGAGAGAGAGAGAGAGAGAGAGAGAGAGAGAACGACAGAGAAGATTAAAATGCAGAACTTTGTCTTTAGCAGAAGCCAAACGATCAAGGCAAAGACAAGATAAAGTCATGGTATATCATTATCCTAATCTATTCTACTGCTACGATGCTAGTCCTCTAATGCAGGGGTTCCTAATTTGGTAGGTCCTGGAGTTAAGAGAGAGAGAGAGAGAGAGAGAGAGAGAGAGAGAGAGAGAGAGAAGAGAGAGAGATTGAGATTTGGGGGATACAGATAAGACAAATAGTCTATTATACTTTAGTATACTTATTTACATAAGGGCTGCCTTCTTCTTATTGTTTTTACATCATTCTATCTTGCCAGTACATCTAACAAAACATAGATTCTTTTGCTTGTGGAAAGTCGGTCCACTAAAAAATTATGATGGTAACACCAGAGAGTTTGCGAAATAGTGAGAGGTCTCACGGGGAAGATTTTGCGTTTGTAGGTCGGTGGAATCAAGGCAGTTGCTCCCACAAGATATATAGTTTCGCAGAAGCACAAACACCCCCTCGAAATTGAACAAAGAGCATCCATTTTCTTTCCGAAACAAAATGTCTTGTCATGTGCAATATGGCGGCGAGTTTCGGGAAACTTAAGTGTTGTAATTTGGATTGAACATGAATAAGGTAGGTATTTTTCTCATGCGCGTCGAACTTTTTTAGTATGGTTAGGGAAAGTATCAATCGTGAATGCATTGCAAGCTTGTTGTCATGGAAAGGGAAATATTGTTTTGTCTTTAATGTGTGCATTTTCGGATGCCTTTTATATCGTGTTTGTACTTCTGCAAAACGTCATATACTGTGGTTGATCCCTTCTTTTAATCTGAGTAAAAACTCTTTCTGAAGAGTGGTCAACCGCTTTTTTTTTCAATAAAAAAAAATAGAGTGAGCACGCAACAAGCTAGCTCCTCGTCGCATAGCACTGTTAGCTCTTTTGTTGAACGTCTCACTAAATCTCTGGTGGAACTTTACTTTTCATGACATTCTCAGTTGAGTTGTATACACCCTGTTGCATATAATATGGATCTTATAGCATCCTTCATTGGCTTCTTTAAACCATCGACTTCTGTCTCGAAAGACCGCCTAAGACAGATGTCATGGTATCCCTGCACTGTCTCTGCGTTGCAGCACGAAAATTGTAAGACATCACCTTGGGAACTCTCCACAATATAGCTTATAAAGTACTGATGTTAGTTGCTATGCAACAAACAAACAAGTTAATTTGCCTCGGAGATTTGCCTTGGTGACATACACTTCTCTATTAGATGTGATGTTTAAGCATGTTTGATTGCTCCCGTATGGGTCGTCAAAATTATTACAAAATTTCTCTAATATCAGGCCCAAGCCCACTTTCCTAATATTTACAATGATATTACCAATATAAAAAATACATTCATGTTTGACACTTTCATATTATTTCTTCAAATAACCCAAATACAGAGTCTTGAAATTGGAAGTAAAAAGTAATGCCTCTAAAATTAGTCTAAGGCGTGTATAGACTATTTAAAATGTAATTCATCGTTCACAAAGTTTACATCTACTGGGTTTTCAGAAGAACCCAAAGCGTGTACACTCTTACCAGCTGATTTTCAAACCAAACACCTTCAGCTTGTCAGTCAAGAAAGGTAGCGACTGGCTTATAAGGAACCCCAAAATTTATTAACACGTTTCAAACATTTTATGTTTCCTGTAAATAAAGCAAATCACACAATTGCTTTATTTTTTTTTATTTTTTTAATGGGTTTGGGGGGAGGGGGGGTCCTATTGACAAGGAAAACCATACGTTAGGAATTTCTGAGACAAAAAAAAAGAAATTACAGAAAATAAAATTACAAATGTGTGTGTATATATATTCAAACATAGATCTACGGTTTCTGTTTTATGTGAAAACAGACAGGCAATTTTCATTTTTATCCGCAACTGTTTTAATGGGTTCGAATGTCAACTACAGATAGATTATCTGGCATAGGAAAGAGCAGGACGATAACACAATTATAGTGACTCCTCTAATTCGAGAGTTGTCACACTGGATTACCTCGGTACTTGTACTTCTATTACACTACATACATTTGACTAAGTTATTTTGCATGAGAAGCCCACTAGTCGAGATTTTTTGCGATTTTATATATTTAGATCATTATGAGTGGGGCACTAAGTTACACTCTAAACGATCTATTAAAAAAAAACTTAATGCAGATTTAGATTGGTCTATGTTATCTAAATCTGCATTATAACTGTAACCAAACTTGATCTAGGGTCTGTATCTAGCCACAATTCAGATTTTAGATTTAGATCAAAAACAATCTCTTCTTAATTTCGTATTCGTGGCCTAACCAAAACGTTTCCGGCCTACCTACGAGCCGAACTGTATATACAGATACTGTTTTGCACATCTTCAGGTCCATCATGATTTGGAGCAATAAAAAATCGACTGATATAGAATAGTTCTGCTCTATACGCTTCGTATTAAATAACTGAAATGAAAAAAAAGTTGTACAATAACTCTTTAGTACAACACTAATAAAAGACTTCGCAGGAAGATTTTGGATTTTTCGCAAGCAGGCGAAAATAACCCTCTCTCTCTCTCTCTCTCTCTCTCTCTCTCTCTCTCTCTCTCTCTCTCTCTCTCTCTCTCTCTCTCTCTCTCTCTCTCTCTCCCTCTCTCTCTCTCTCTCTCTCTCTCTCTCTCTCTCTCTCTCTCTCTCTCTCTTTCTTTCATATGTTGTTTTTCATCTCATAAGGTGAGAGGCGAGACTGCGTTGGTCTAACCTTTCTCAAATTTAATTATTGTATTATTTGAGGCAAACCGGATGAATCAGGCACAAGTCTGTGATACAAGTTTTGAGTTGGTGCTCTTTAATCAAATTGTTTAAAAGTTTATATCTGGTTCTGGAAAATGGTAATAAGAATTTCCCAACCTCTTATGTGTTTTTCATGCTTCTTAACATAATATAAATAACTCAAAAGGTAAAAATTACGACTTATGTCTGACTCACTCTGGTTGATTTATACATTTGTCATCTAGCTTTTCTATTGATAGTTCTTTTCTACGGCACGATTTTGCCACTGAGCTCTCTACTCTTTATTTATCTAGACCCCTACTAGAAAGCCACTAGATCCCCACTAGTTTATCTCGCAGGATGGTATAAACAATGTGTGAGGGAAAAAATACCCCCCCCCAAACAAAAAAAAACAACAAAAAAAAACAACAACACAAAAACAAACAAAAGGTATTTTTTATTATTGTTGTTGTTGTTGTTTTTTGGTTTGTTTTTGTTTTTGCTGTTGTTGTTGGGTTTTGTTTTGCTTTTTTGTTGATGTTGTTTTTTGCGTTGGGCCGTTTTACAATATAATTTAAAGTACAAGACCATGGATATTATTAGAGGCCCTACGTACAACTTCGCGGTAGCTTACAACTCGTCGTAGATAATAATATGAATAAGAATGCTTACGACGAGTCGTAAGCAATGATGACGTTGTAACTACGGCCTTATGAATATGAATTCCCTGAGACTGACGGAACCTAGTTAGCTGCTCATGAAACAAGATGGGTGAATAGTGCTAATAGGTACGGATTATTCTAGTTAAAAAAAAAAAAAGAAAACATAAAGTGCGCAAACAGGCAAAAATAGATCTACTCCATCATGACACTAAGTTTATTATCCCTGCATGTTGAACATCACTGATCCTTTCAAAGAAGCTGAATAAGTTTTTTGATGATTATTAATCCCAATAGGGAATAAGAATTCGACGAAGGTTATTTCACTTTGTTCAGCATGATGGAAAGTTCCCTAGGCACAATGACTCATCCAGAAATAGCCCTTCGTGTGAAGAATAAAATAGATATATTCATCAGTTAATATTTTCCGGGTTTTTCCATCCAGTGCCAACCCTTCTATCTTGCCAATCTGTAGCTTCTACTTCTCCTTCTTCTTCTTTTCTGTAACTCTTTTTTCCGCTCTCTCTCTCCCTTCTCTTTCTTTTATGCAAATGTATTTGGACACAACCCAAGAGACTCAATGGAACAATCACTGGAAGCCCTAAGCAGATTTGTTTTTTCAACTCATTATAGAGCTGTATCTATCCCTTTTTAGTATACATCATTTTTCCCACTCCCCTATCGTATGTTTTCTCCCTCTCGAGACCTATCACAAACACATACGCACACACACACACACACACACCGAAATACGCCCAATCTTTCCTAATTCCCATAGCTAAACGTTGAATGGTTTTAGCTTTTTTTTTTCCACCTTTCTCTCTTATATCACTCAAGAATGAAAACTTTTCGCCATACAGGGAAACACAGCTCTCCGTAAGTACAACATGACGGTAGCTTACTACTCGTTGTAAACCTTTATTTTCGCATATTCCTACGTTGGATCGTAAGCTTCGGTGACGTTGTACTTATGGCCCAGTACAATATTTGAAACTAATAATAATTAACTTTCATACGACCCAAAGTAAATAATTTATGCAAGAAGTAGAAAACAAAGCATAAGGGTCATTAAAATTAGAAACAGGCGGGCTTTGGTTTGTGTCTTTGTTTATTCGCAATACGTTTACATCAAATTTGATGATATAAAGATGGATCCTCAAATTCAGCTTGTAGTATGTTTTGTCATTTTATTCAAATCATTGAAAAGTTTTAGTTTATGGTTTAATACAACACTTTGAAAAAAAAACACATAAACAACAGTCACAAGAACAACAACAGGAATTTATGTAAAGCTCGTTTAAACTAACCACTCGTTAAATCATAGAGTTCCATATGTTTACTTTTTTAACTGTATTTGGTCATACAGTTAGACAATGTACAAGTTTAAAATGAACACATGCGATAGTTTACGACATGATATGGATCTGTATTTAGTCATACATTTAGACAATGTACAAGTTTAAAATAAACACATGCGATAGTTTACGACATGATATGGATCGTCTAAAGTAAAGTCTGCCTGAAGCCAAAGAAATCAATCTACACGGCAGTTAAGTCGATGAACCAAAACCCCGAAGTCGAGCTTTCTTTTCAATTCTTTCAATCTTGTCTCTTCCAAAAAGTCACAAGATACATCAATACGATTGGTGATCACTAGAAATTCGCACCAGCAGCTGTAGATCTATGTACAAACTATTTACACTCAAAGTAACGACGCCTTTTCGAAGTTCTTTTTTCACTTATTTCTTCAAATTGTCATTTTGGTATCTACAAAATATTTCAACCTGACGTGGTAGGAATTTTAAAAACCATTCCAAAATAGCCTCGCACTGGATTTGTCCAACAAACACAGAATTCTAAATATAGACATAACGATCACGTGAGAGGCGTGTTTGCTATGGAGTTATCTTGTATCTCTTGTAATCTCCTAGGCCAGCCATCTTGCTTGTGTGAGTTATGTCCCCCCGCGCTGTTCAAGCGCAGATCTACGCTCATTCCGCAAGCGTTCCTGCGTTCTTAAAATCGCCTGTCGCCGCCGATAGTAAGAGCCTCTCCGCACCTTGGGAACGCAGACACAGAGGTTATGCCGTGTCTTCTGCGTGTAGAAGTTCGGCGGGCAGTTGACGCCTGGACATACGCTGGGCCGCTCCGTCTGTGTCTGGGACTTCTCCTCAGCCGATGGTCTGGAGCCAGACTGGCCGTAAGATGATGAGCTGTTTGGCTGTTGTTTGTTCCCCATCAGGCTGGGGGACTTACTGGCTGAGGTTAGGCTGCGGTATACGTCAATGGCGATCTCCTGGCGATTGAAGTCTTTCTCACACCTGGTGAGGAAGGAGTGGTGGGTTGGGTTCGGGGAGGGAGGAGTGATGGAGTTAGAAAAGGGCTCCTGTAAAGGGATTTGTATTCAAATTTATATTATAGATGTGACTGGGTAGCGTAATATAGACTTTGTTGCGGAGAAGAGGGGGGGGGGGCGTATAACAATAATTAATTCAAGTTAATTTGTAATGATTTTTATAACAATAATTAATTCAAGTTAATTTGTAAGGATTTTTTGGAGATTTTTTTTACTCCCAGAGGTTAGAACCACCCCAAAGGTGATACATGTAAAACTTACATCGGAATTCTTTAAAAGAATAATGGGCACACACAAAAACGCAAGAGAACAGTGGGGAGGTATTTCACAAGCACTTTTCAATTGTAGAAATGTTATGGTCAACAAATGCTCGTTAAAAATAAGACGGAGAAAAAATATGGAAAGAGTAAGATTGAGACAAAGAGAGCGACATACATACGAAGACACAGAGAGAGGCATACAGAGAGACAGAGAGAGATACACAGAGAACGAGGTGGAGACGAATCATATGAATCGATTGAGACAGAGAAACACAGTTGAATTGTAATTAAATATCAAATAATGTTACATGTCTTGGTATGATGCTCTGTCTCTGTGTGACAGCACGTTAAAAAAAACATTTAAATCAGAGTGTGAAATACTAAATGTATAGTCTACTGTTTAATCATAATTAATTATCGAATCAGACGAATGTACTTACCGACAGTTGATCTGGTTGACTTTCTGACCCGCGGGGCACTCCTGGTTCTTAGGGCAGACGCAGCGACAGTTCTGTGGGTCCCACTCCGTGGGGACCCTACACCGGCCTATCTCAGGGCACACGCATGCGCATTGACTCGGCAGGAAGAGCTTGAGCTTCCCGCACTTTTCCTGCGAGAGGTTGCACTGCAGACGACAGGACATATGACGTTCGACCTTGACTTTCTCGAAGCCGAGGAACAAGAGATTTTCGGACTCAGGGAATGGAACTTGCGCCTTCGCAACCTGTGGGAGGAAATGAGTTGAATTGAGTTTGAGTTGGTTGCTTAATGCACTGTGTCAGCACTGTATAGTGTATATTGTGGATTGGCCCCAAGACTGACGTCTGACAATTTTATGTGCCGCCACACACGAGACATTGCGGGGACGCTTGAAATCCTGTCTCAGTCGGTCACATTATCCTGACACAAACGCAACCAACTGAAGATGCTGTCGGGCATATTCAATTTTAACCGATCGTGGGTTTCAAACCGCGGACTACCTAATCGGGAGACCAATTCCCTACCATTTGAGCCTATGAAAGATTATGTAACTGTTTCTTGGTGTAGATTCTAAACAAAGTTGCTTTTTATATATTATTAATATATTGACTGAATAAACCTTTAATTCAATTCAATTAATTTGATTGCTACTCAGTTACAAAAATAACCACCCCAACGTCATTCATTCATTCATTCATTCATTCATTCATTCATCAAGTACCGGTTCTAAAGAAGACATAGGTGATCATAGCACGCCACTCATCTCTTTGTTCAGGCAACTTTTAAAAGTCTCAATTGCTCCTGTCTATATTGGTTGCCCATGGTTGCCCATGGTTGCCCATGGTTAATAATAATAATAATAAGAAGAAGAAGAAGAAGAAGAAGAAGAAGAAGAAGAAGAAGAAGAAGAAGAAGAAGAAGAAGAAGAAGAAGAAGAAGAAGAAGAAGAAGAAGAAGAAGAAGAAGAAGAAGAAGAAGAAGAAGAAGAAGAAGAAGAAGAAGAAGAAGAAGAATACATGGCTTTTATATAGCGCAACACCCAAGAATAAAAATGCCTGGCTCAGTGCGCCAGGGTTGCCCATCTGTTTAGACTATCTAGACTATTGGTTCGACAACAGCAAGCCACTCACGTTGAGCACGCGCGTCTCGGTCTTCTCGGGTACGCAGGAGACGTGGCCTGAGGAGTCGCATCCTCCGCATCGCTCCAGACGCGTACACCTGGGGAAGTAGACCATCCTCTGGTTGGGCTCGGGGAGTTCCAGATCTACGGTCATCTCTCGGGGAGAGCAGTGGTCAGCCTTGGCCACGAAACCACCTGAGGGTGATGTTGATTGTTGGTGGGATTTGGTATTTGTCATCATCATCATCATCATTATCATTATCACCGTCATAATTATCCCCATCATAACTATTTTCCTTTTTCTTATGGTCATCATTCCCATCGAAATCACTATTTCATATAGCATCATTATTATCAACATCAGCAGCAGCACCATCATCATCATCATCATCATCATCATCATCATCATCATCATCATCATCATCATCATCATCATCATCATCATCATCATCATCATCATCATCATCATCATCATCATCATCATCATCATCATCATCATTATCATCGTCACTCTCATTATCGTCATCACCATGATCATAATCATTGTCAATTTCATTTCCCTTGATGTCACTATTTTTATGTGGAAAAATAACCCATTTTAATGTGCGTTTACTTAAACAGTGTATTCCCACCACTATCAATAAATGGTGTAAATGGTATGCTACAATGTCACTATATCGAAGAGAGAATATACAACTCACCCTCTGAAGAAATCCTCAGCTTTGATCGACTTGGATACGGGCTGTACACTGAAAAACGCGAAAAAAGATGGTCATTGGTGTAAAGATACAAAGTAATCATTATAATAGGAGACTTTATAAGGTCTGATTGATCAAAACGTTTGACAATAGTCTACTGTAGAAGTTCATCGTATTAGAAAAGAAGAATTTATGATGTTTGAGTGGGATCAAAAAGTTTGACAATAATCTACTGTATAAGTTTATCGTAATACAAAAGAAAAATATCGTATTTGAGTGTGATCAAAACGTTTGACAATAGCCTACTGCAGGAGTTCATTGTACTACAAAAGAAGACATACTGACACAGTTCTACCCAGTAGGGAAAAAATGCGGTCGTCAAAGCGGGGCTCGATCCACGGACCTCCTCTGTCGGAAGCCAATTCTCTACCCCAAGCGCATCTGCGCTCCTTTACATTATACGAAGGGAACTTTTTTACTTATGATTGTTTAAATCTCTATTGCGTTTCTATTACTTTGAATTCTTCCCAAGTTGATCCGAAAATTAAAGATTCAATTTTTAAACACATTTCTTTCGCAGTAAAAAAAAAGAACAGTTATCTTTTATCATATTTATATATACTTAGATCTAGGCCTATTCTAGCCTTCAGGCGAAGTATCTGTAAAGGTTTCGTTTCTGTTGGTCTAGCCTGTCTAGATCTAATCTAAATCGACACTGATTCACATCCAACAATTTAACAATTGATTTAGAATTTTTATTCTAGATGTGAAGCTAAGCATTTTTGACTTTCTCTGATTAATTATGGTTCACCTGAAAAAATGTTGTCAGCACACATTAGATTGTTTCATGTTGAAATCGTTTAACCATCCGGCACGGACAAGCCGGAAACGAAAGTTGTGGTGCCGGAAATTCCGTTCTATAAATAGAACGTTGCAAAAATGCAGCCATACATCGAAATCCTCATCGAAATTATGTCTTCATTCAATTTCTATATATTTCGATGTCAGACACTGTTGTGAGCTGATGTCTACAATTATTAACACCTCCAAATAGTGTCCTAGAGGTACCTATTTTGGGCTTTTTATACACCCCACAAAATTTCAATCCCCACACAACTTAAATTTAGAAAAACGACTCATTAATTCATCTCTAATATATATATATATTCTAAAAGCATATAGGTACATGTATTGAGAAATATCAGAAGATAATAAGTGAGAAAAAGCATTTATGAAAACGTCTTATAGCCGAAGCA
>RQTK01000724.1:167221-261300 GCA_003991915.1 Elysia chlorotica
ATAATAATAATAATAATAATAATATAATTGTCGATCAAATGTCACACAAAATGCGCGGCGCCGAAGTATGTCCAGTGGCTCTCTGATTTAGTTCATGGTACCTATCCTTTGTATAGGTGGAAACATCTCGGCATGTTAAGGTCTGCCGTGTTTCTTTCATATATTGTGGTATATGTAGACAATTTGAGGTACCATTTAAGACATTTCCACCTACCAGCCCTCTCGAAAACAATAATAACCTTTCCTTATTGGGATCCAACCGAGGCCTACTTAACAAACCAAAGACAATAGGAGTCACAGAATTTACCGTAGTGAACACATCTCGGCGTAATAAATGTTACAATGATCTAACTCTATTGTTTTATTTCTATTGTTAGAACAAATTGTACTGAGAGAGTATTTATTTTTGCTAAGCCTACTAAGTGAACACATAAGAATGTGAGTTAACCTACAACAGCCTGAGGGCTTGGTTTTTTTGTCTAGACAGTTTAAGAGCACACTGAAAAGAAGAGACTTTAATTAAACCCGAAGAAAACTAATTAGCGAGAACGAGCGAGAGTAGCGAGGAGGAAAAAACAGGGTGAAAAGAATAAAAAGAGGGAGAAAAAGAAAGGAAAAGTGAGAAAAAAATTGGAAATGAGATACAAAGAGAGGAGGTGATGAAAGCGAAAGGAAAAGGGAAAAGAGAGAGAGAGACAGAGAGAGATATAGACTACAAGATTTCACTTTTTATTTATTACCCCCCATGGCTCATTTTAACTTATGCTTATTATGTTCATTGACCGTTGAGGACGCACTTGTACTGCTCATGGTTATCATTATTTTGTATCTTTTGACCACTCTTCCTTTTCCCCCTCCATCTCTCTCACTTGCCTCTCTACCTGTTTCTTTAACCTTCATCTCTCCCCCAACCCTATCTTTCAGTCTCTGTCTCTGTCTGTGTGTATGTCTGTGTGTCTGCGTGTCTGACTGTCTGTCTGTCTGTCTTTCTCTTTCTCCTTCTCTCTGTCTCTCTTTCTCTCCCTTTATCATTTCGCTTACCTCACATTTCTCTCTTTTCTATGTCTGTCTGTCTGTCTGTCTGTCTGTCTGTCTGTCTGTCTGTCTGTCTCCGTCTCTGTCTCTCTCTCTGTCTCCATCTCTCGCTCTCTCTCTCTCTATCTTTCTCTCTATGTACCTAACGCCTGTACCTCTGAGGACTTGGCGGTTATCACACACCTTCCGACAAAGCTTCCCTGCCAGCTTTCGATCACCAATGTGAGCCGGTGTTTTATGAGAGGAACCACATCAGTACCCAAGTCATACATTCCGATGAGGCGCGTATCGAAATAGCATGCGGACCTTGGCCGTTTTACGGGCCTTAACACCGTTAGGGATCGGAGCCAGTTCAAGGCGAACTTGCGTTGCCAAGCGACCTAGAACTAACTTGAGTTTTATAAGTACACCTGTCAAACATAGATCTTTCTCAATGCGGTTTACATATTGTGAATTATCCTATACTTTTGCTAATCAATAAAATTTCATACAGGTCAGGACTACTGGAGTCTCTTTTACAATGAAACTTATAATTGATTCGTATTTAATAAAATATTCTTCAAAGTATAATAAAAAACATATTTTTGCTTTTTGAATTTTCAAAATAAATATGAAAATTTGCAAGTTACCTTTTTAGAGAAAGATTTGTAACTCTAGACAATGCATGATTGAATTACATAGCCCCCCCATTTGTTTACATTACCCAAAATAGTGACAAATCACTGAGCGCAGCTTATATTTTTCTCTGTGATTTAGGCTGTCTCTCGCCTGGGCAGTCTCGACAACTAGTCATTGGTAACCCTGAGAGGTTTTGTCTTAGGCATTATTATGTTGTTGGTTTTTTTTACATTTTTAAGCCTGTAGTATTTTTTTTTTCAAACATTATACAAAATCAACAGTCATAATTATTATCCTCAAATAATTGTTTTTAGTTTTGTGCAAGATCTGAAACAGACATCGGTTATCTTAGCCTAAGATTTCTTTCTATTATCAGGTGCCATGATGAAAGCAATGATTAGGGGTTTCTGCTCTCGTTGTATAACTGTTCAGACTGTCTTTATTTGTTGTACAAGGTCTCTCTCTCTCTCTCTCTCTCTCTCTCTCTCTCTCTCTCTCTCTCTCTCTCTCTCTCCCTCTCTCTATTTCTCTATCTATCTCTCTCTCGCTCTCTTTCTCTTTCTTTCAATCCCTCTCCCACTCGTGCTTTATCTCTTCTCTTTCCTATCTTTCTGTCTTTCGGTCTTTTTTTTTACTATCTCCCCATATAACCCGTTCTATCTATTTCCTTTGAGGGATTAATAAAGATTGTATTCACCGTGGCCTCTCTCTCTATTTTTTTCCTGCTTGCTTCAACATTGCATGTTTATTTGTAGTTCATGCGCTTAGTCTATATACCGAAAAATTTCAACTTCAAAATCTATAACTTCTTCAGTTTTTAATTAAAGGTTTCTGCCATAAGCCATTCCACTTCCGTCTTCGGTTTAATGTTGTCTAGTTTTGAAACTATGCTAGGTAGCCTAGGCCTAACTGAGAGTCGGGAGTCATTAACAATTGTCAAATGAGAGTCACAGAGTCGACCTTTGGCTTTAAGTCGATTAGTCAATTTGTTTACATGACTTGTTCATATGGATGTCTTGGCTCTGTCTCGTTTAGGACTACATGTATTATTCTAATAATTAGAGGCGTTGCGATAACAACCAAACAACCAAAGTTCCCTCGCGCCTACCTCGTCCACAAAACTTGTATAGCCTAAATAGTGCTGATGTTGGAGGCTACAAAAACAAAGAAATCTCCCTTAACATTAAACAGGAGTCTCATAGAAAGCGCCGCACCACTGATTACACTACTACTGCATCTACTGTTATTACTTCTCCTCCTCCTCCTCCTACTCGGAGCCAATGAGCGATCAGGAAACCCTATGCCTAAGGCGCGTGATTAAGTCATCCGTTACGTCGTGTGGATCACAATGTCTCTATTGTCTAATGCTGTTGGGGACGCTGTAACCCTCGGGTAGAACATCGGTTTCCGACGCAAAAGGTCCTTGGTTCGAGCCCTACCCATTCCGCTCCCTACAGGTTGTGTCGGTGTCAGTTTAATGTGACCGGCTGAGACAGGAGTCATGGTATCCCCGCCCTGTCTCGTGTGTGGCAGCACTTAAAATTGTCAGACGTCAGTCTTGGGACCCGTCCACAATAAAGTAAATATAGTGCTCATGTTGGAGGTTAAACCAACTCAATTTAACTACTACCAAGCCGCATTCCTCTGTAACCAGATTAGTCCGCCTTTTAAACAGTCGCAAGATTATAATAACAGTGTATCTGTTAAGCTAAGTAAATACGACCATTATTATGTAGTATTTCAAGCGAGAACACTGGATTTAATCTATTGATATCCCACTGGATTTAATCTATTGATATCCCAAAGGAAGGAAATAGGCGTATGGTTTCTAAAAAACTTGCATTTCTTTCTACAATTGTGCAGTCAAAATATTATAACAGTATTATATATGTTTCCTATATTTTGAAATATGTTAAACCTTTTGACATCACATGATTCAAGCCCTATTACACCTAGGCTTCCAAAACTTTGAAATTTTTGTTGTTTTTCGTCACTTAGAAATGTATGTGCTCCCTCAGTCTCTTTAAAGATATATTTGTGTACTTTGATAGAAAGTTAGAAAACCAAGAGTCTTAATTTTTCTTGCTAAACGTCACCCATTGTGAGGAAGGTTTTCATTACTTTTCTCACTCCACCTTATTTCCGCTATGAATTAAAGACAAATCATGCACAACGTTGTGATGAGTTTACGACTGGTCTTAAGATAAGCTTATATGCTTACAAGTTGCTATCCTAGGAACCTCGGGGCGCGGTGGTCCAGGGGTAGAACATCGGCTTCCGATGCAAAAGGTCCCGAGTTCGAATCCTGGCTGTTGCGTTCCCGACTGGTTGGGTCGGTGTCAGTATAATGTGACCGGCTGAGACAGGAGTCATGGTATCCCCGCCCTGTATCGTGTGTGGCAGCTCATAAAATTGTCAGACGTCTGTGTTAGGGCCCGTCCACAATATAGCCTATATAGTGCTGCTGTTGGACGTTAAAACCAACCCAACCCTAGGAACCTCATTTACCCATCCCATTTTGTGTTGACACTGATGTTAGTAATAGATGACGTTTTACATTCCACTTTACACAAGGATCTGTGGAAGTTGTATCTGGATTGTCGTGATTACAATTAATGTCACACAAATGAACAGACGAAAAAAACCAATATCAAAATCAATTATGTGGCGTCGAGTATTTTGTTTTATTTTCATAAGTACAAAAACATATAAAAAGTCAATATCATTAAACGCTTTTGTTTTTTGTGTGTAAGATCTGTTACGGGAATAAAAATACATGAATAGAATATATATACATACTTTACATACAGTAGCTGCTACATACAGAAGAGGGGGGAGGGAGAATGGGGAATACAATACGTGTTGATATATAACAACAAATTTTAAATTCTAAGTTCTATTCTAAATTTACAAAGACGGCACTAAAAACTTTTGCATTCATACATGGAAACAACACAAGAGAGTGGCCGTTCCCTTTGTTAAATACCAAGCATTCACTTAAACAGGTGCCACTTATGGCATCTTTCTGAGGTTGTTTATTTTACATATCGTCACTGTGTTTCAATTTTAGCATAAGACATTTTCGCTACTTTTGGGATAATCAAAAGAAACTGTAATATTTCCTTATATATCTGACTTAAATTTTCTAATAAGGTAAAGCAAAACCTGTTAACCTATTGTAATCTGAAAGTTTTTGACCATTACAATATTTCTCATGCATTTTGGCATAGTTTCACTTATAATGCTATAATTGTAGCACAGTGTCAATAATACCCACAAACGTGCTCAGTATACACAACATGAAAAAAAAAAACACTCTAGCATCATAGAAAGAAAATGATTTCCTTCCACATGTAATAAGTACAGGCAGTCATGCAACTGCAACGAATTGAGATTGTGTTCATTTCAAATGAAAGACTATATTGTAATTTGTATTTTTCTTTTTTAAACACACACACACACAAAATTATAGTAAATATGCGTTTTTTTAAATGATTGATGAAATACATGATGATGTCTAATTATCCATTCAAACACAGATCTGAATATGCAAGAAAAATACAACAAATTTAGTCTGGCTCCTTGCCAGCACATTAAGTTACTTGTTTGTTGGTTGCTTACTTAGCATCCAACATTAGCTCTATATTGGCTATACTGTGCTGCCACACTGAGACAGTTTGGCGATCCCATCTCAGGCGGTCACATTATACAACATATTAAGTTACGGTGCACATTTTAGACTTGACCTAACGAATCACAAACAGCACTTGTTGTAACAAAGATTTTTTTTTTTTAAACCTCCGAGAAAATTAAAGAAGAAAAGAAAAAAAGCAACTGTTCCCAGAAATAAAACAATGGCTGTAAAACAAACAACAAAGGCAAGTAGGACAAGTATAAAGAATAAACATAGAATTGGCTATCTGTAAAAGTATGCACATCTTAGGGCCTTGCTAAGCGGCAACGAAAATTAAAATTGGCACTGCGCGATGGAAGCCATGGGTGGATCTCGAACACAAGGCACAGCAAGGTAGTTTGGAAGAGGGAAAAGGCGTGCGACTCTTTATGGCAGATCAATGTTGCAGAAAGTTCAGGATCACATGAATGACTTAAAGCTCGAGTTAACTAATTCAAAATTAAAATGTAGGAGAAAAAAAGAAATAACTATCTGAAAGCATAAATGATATAATGAGGCCTATTTCAGGGGCTTCCAGTATCATATGTAAACAGATACCATGCAAGTTAGACCGTGCATCAAATACTCAATCCAGTTCAACCCAGATTGAAGAAGAAAAAGGCTCCAAGTCTAATGTGCTTCTCTAGCAGAGAATCTCTCTCTGAGTCTGAGTTTAACATTAGAGTTAAGAGTTTGTATTTAAATGATGTCTCCTTGGTTCCCCAGGGGTATTATGGTGACAGGTTTTAATTTGTTTCACATGCCCACTATTTTCATTGAAATGGCTAGTCTTTGCACCTACAGCTTTCTGCATGAAAAACAAAACAAAACAGAGAGTCAGAAAGTTCAGGGACAGAAACTTTCAACTCTTTTACATTTTACGGGTAAAGGCCTATTCCTTATGCATGCATTATTAAGGAGGATTTTAACAAATTTAAAATAGGTAAGAAAGCTTGAAATGGCACATATCAATGCACTTAACATGTGTGTTGCATGGCATGATGGAAAAAGGTTGAGACATGCACCACTCAATCATAAAAGGCAAAAATAAAAATTGGGATAGGATGGGAGAGGGAGGGGGCCAAAGGATCTTAAATGGCTTAACTACAATAAAAGGTTATACAGGGTAAGGCAGAGTAGGTCTAATACTTAATGAAATCATAAAAGAGTGAGAAATGACAGGCTCTTTGTTGTTTTTTGTGATGGTACGTGCAAATCTACAACTGTTAGAGAAAACCAGCTGTTGCCTGCATCTTCTATATCAATACCATAAAAAAACAAAGTACTTGTCCACTACTACAAAGTAATTCTTTCTATTGGAAACAAAAATGTTACTTTCCTTTCAACTTTATATTAGATTGGATCTGCAAATATTATTTACTCTAATTTTTTTATCATTGATCATGATCAGATGCAAAATCCTGAAGGTACAACAATTTAAAACAAGTACAAGTTGCTCATGACTGTTGATCACATTGTTATACTTCAAACAGAACATATGAGATTAAAATTGAAGTAAATAAGTGTAAACATGTCATAGCTTACAAGACATAAAGACATAGAAAGGACGGACAGGGAATACTTATACAAATGGATCTTAAAATATTTCTTAGGATGACATGTCTCACAGTTGCTAAGAGACAAAACTTAAAACATGACACTCACTAGACAATTATCAGATATTCGCCAAATAACTCTTTGAACTTGTTTTGCACTCACCAGATTTTGATTGCTCCTTTCAAGAAGTGAATATCTCCATTTTTCACAATGGAAAGGTCTTCAAAATAATAGCTTTGATGGATTAGACTTCAAATTTTCCTCACAAGCCTACAAGTAAGACTGGTGAACCATTTAAATAAAATAAAAAAGGAAAACAAGAAGTTCGTCATGTCTGAAGTCTTACTTATTTCCTCAAAATCGTTCAGTAAAGATACCCACTTCTTGCAATGAACCATCCGTTTCTCTTTCATAAAAGAAGAATCAGACAATAAACAATGTTAAAATTGTGTCACCTCAGTGGCAAAATGTTCTATCTTAATCATAAAATACTACAGATTTAGAGTATTTAAAGAACTCAGACAGGACATTATACAACTAAAGTGAAGATTTATGAAAATCTCACGTTTTGATTTCGAAACTGTTTTGACTTACTGAGCATTTTTAATTGATATGGTAAATATATGTGGATGAGTGGATGAAGTCATAAAAATGCAGCTTTTTCAGGAACATGACAAAAAACGATAATCAGGAGATCTAGACACAAGCAAAATCTCACGATCGAATACAGAGAGACAGAATTCAAGACAGCCGTATACACTCTGGCAGTGAAAACTAGCACAAATAACTGTCATTCAATCTTACTCTGCAGTTGAAAATTACCATATTGAGGCAAACAGTGTGAATCAGGCACAAGTCCTAATTTTAACTTTATGTAATAATTTAGTTTGCTAATAAGCAATGATAAAATGCACTTATATAATTATATATAATGCTATCATTTCTAGAACCAGATAAAATATTTTTCATTTTAAATTGAAAAAAATGAAATATAGAGCGGTACATCCATGTTTAGAGGGCTCTGGCTCAAATTTTTATAAGCAACTTTGTGCCTGATTCACCCTGGCTGCTTCACAACTAGTCCTCAACTTTCAAACGGCAGTTCACTGTTATCAGATTTTTATCACAATAACACTCTAGACAAATCTGAAGCCAACAAAATTCTTTGAGGAAAATGCAACGGAAATGCTTTTTCACCAACAGTTGGTTTTTTTTGGCTTGAAACTGAATCATTGGAGATCATGGAAAGTGTTGCAATTTCAAAGTTATGTTCATTGCTTAAATTACTTTTTAAAAATTGTTTTTACCTCGTATTGTTTTATAATATAATTAAAAATAAATAAAAATAAACTGACACAAACACTGACTATAGAGACAGCTGTAACAGTTAAACACATTTATAACCTTCATGAAAGTGATAAAAACAAAAATTACAATAGAAAAAAAAAACGTATGTCACAAAACTAGTCCTCAAAGAAGATAATTTTAAAGAAAAAGATTCAAGTTACAGTAGTAAAAAAAACGAGATGGAATGTCAACACAATATTTACAGCCTGAATTAAGTAACCTATGACATCTTGCACTATGTCACAAGTACATTGCGAGATTTATGTACCTTAATCAAACGCTTAGCAAACCTACACGCAACCTGGCAAGTTAACATAGCTAACACTTGAAAGACGTCGGACAGAGTCACAACAAATTATGCATCGTGGACAACAAAATGAAAAAAAAAGCAATAAAACAGTAAGAAAAAATTAACATAATTTAACACTCTTGAAAATTTTCTTTTTGCTTCAATGCATTTTAAATTGCACTTGATTATCAAGGGTCAGACAGAGTATAGAAAATAAACTTTTCTACGAAAATGCAAATTAAAAAAATTGTATATTTTTTCTGATCCACTTTGTATAATTGTTCAAGAAGACATTATTTTTGCTTCCACCCAGGGTCAAATTACCATAGAATATGGATTTCCACAGGTCTTTAAGCCAGTTCTTTTTTTTTAACTTAATTTAAAATGTGGGACTTCAACAAAGCCTGCTGAAATTTTCCATCAACAAAACTTGGGACTGGACATCAACAACAACAACAACATCATTTTTTTTTTTAAACAATACCTGAATCATATCAATAAACCATTGAATTCTAGAATGCCAGACATCACCCGTATAGGGAACTGGTAGGGTTAAAATAAAGGACTTTTTTTCTTTTTTTAAGCATAAAAATATACAACACAAGGAAACCCTAGGAAGTTGGTGACAGAAATGAAAATGCAATCAGGTTCTGTTAGTGATTGAAAGTTTTTACTTTCAGTCTGTTTAAAGTTCACTTACTCACAGAAAAAGAAACTGAAAGAAATGTTTGCAAGAACGAGCACCTTGTAAAAAGAGAAAGCTTACTGATCACAACAAAAACACAGTATTGCACAGCATAAAAATCAACTCAGTAATAAAACATATCCTAATTAAAACGTTTGTCTAAAATACGTACAACAGTCTAAAATATTTGGCATTAGGCAATGAAGCCATGCAACCACAGATACATTTTTTTACTCTTTATCACAAACTCATCAGATAAAATAGTTATAAACATTCTAAATTATTCTAGATATGAAACACGGAGAGGTTTTGTAAGTCGTAACAGTCCAAATGAAATAATGATTATGTTCATTTAAAATAAGAGTTTTACAAATAAAACAAAAAATAATACCAACATCTTGAGACTTCCTCCTGATTAAAAAATTCCCCCACATAAAAAAAAAATATTTTGAACAATTAATGCCATCAGTGACAACGGGGAAACTGACTTAAGGGTCTGATATACAGGAAATGATCAAGATTCACAACAAAGATTGCATAAACCTTGACATACACACACAAGGTTATTTGGCTGGACAACTAGATCTTTCATGGTAGGAAGTCCATAATGCGTGTAATAAATTTGGGATACGCGGTGAGGCTGAATGTATTTTACTCATATTGCACTATAATTTACAACCTTAAAAAAAGCTCTTTGGGCAAATCTTGACAAGCCACTGTGGGTTAATGTCTATAATAAATATACTCTCCATACTGTTTTAATTTTTTTTTAAATATACATTCAAAACTAATGAAGTTGATAAATTACAGATTTATTTTAATGACTCAAAAACTCTTTTTAAATTTTAACTTCAATTCTTTTTCTATTGCTATCCTCACCAAAATTGCTTTTTTTTTTTTTTATAAATACTTTTTATGGTTAGTTTCACTGTTACCTGAAATGTAAGAATTATAACAATGTTCAATACTAGCTAAAAATGTATTTGTTTAAGTGAGGCAGCATCAGTGTATGAGGGTGAATGTCAGGCGAGGACTATGAGGTATATAATTGGTGATAAATCATATCATTCTCTGTTACTTGTAGGCTAAACATCCATGACTTTATGGACCGGTACAGTGATAAATAGTGTTTTAAAAGGTTAAAATCAAAAGAAGAAGAAAATTCAAGAATTTTTTTTTTTTGAAAGTTGACTTCACACAAAACATGATTGGATGAATAAAATTAAGTGATATACAGGTTTACAACAATGATTTTATAAATTGATTTTTTTTCAAGATAATTTTATCATTCTGTATGCAGGTTTTTTTTTCTTTTTCAATAAATATGAATATCACATTCACTTATTATTATTATTATTTTTATTTTTTTTTGCTCGACTCCATTTACTTGCTAATTTGACATGGACTGTACATTGCTGAAGAAAAGTTCATTTTAACCTTTAAAAAAAAGTGGCAATCCCACAACGAGATGAATGGCAAAGATAAAAATCTCTACGTTGTCTTTCTTTTCCTGCCAGGCTTCGGCATTTGTGACAAAGATAGATGCCGCTTGCAAATCCTGTAAACACCACATACTTAACACTCAAATATTCATGTTCCTTGTAAGCCAAATAGGAGGTCTAAGCCTGAAACACACAAAACAATCCATTGGAAAAGCACACAGCAGCGGCTTCCAACTGAGTCAATTATTTCTTTCTTTCACAGATATACACGGTGAAAAAGAACGATAAAAGAATGAATTGCAAGTCCAACATTCTTTCTTGAGTCTTCAGAAATGTAAAAAAGAATTTCTCCAAGTCTCCGCCTTAAAGCGTCAGAAGATTTTTAGTATCAGCCAGTTCAGTCACAGAATTTTACCACTCTCACAGGCTCGTTCCTCCATAGAAAATTATATTAAAAGAATCCTGGGTTTAAAGCAACCAGCAGTAAAGGCTTTGAGTGAGGAATATATGTATATATATATATATGATCTCAAGCCTATAGCGTCAATTGTGAACACTTAACCTCCACAGGCCAAAGTCATCGTCATCCATCCGAGACGAGACAAGATATAATAATAAAAATAGGCTGGATGGAGCACACTGATACAGTGTTTCTTGTGTTGGATTTATAATTTCAGTTCCAAGGGATGACCACTTGGGGAAGAAGATAAATCATAATAATCGACAGAGATTGCCTCTTCTGTCGAAATCAACATGCGCTAAGGACGAATAATTCCAGCTTCTAGAATAACCACATGATGACGCAGAGGATAAATGACGACAGGGTTTTCATCTCCTGTCAAAACCAGCGTCTCAAGCGATGCCAAGCAACTAGACAACCTCGCAGGCCATTACGTTTTCCGTCGACTTCAAGCCGCCGCAGGTTCCTCCGTGATTGTGTAGAGGGGCGTAACTCCAGCCATGCTGGGCTTGTCGAAGATCTTGAGGGGGAACCTGGGCGACAGGCGAGGGGGCGAAACTGGTGGTGACGCGTAGTCTGTGTCCGACAGGAAGGACAGGAGCTTGATGCACTCCACCAGCTGGGTTTCTTCCACCTGAAATGTGGGGGGTAGGATTATATCAGCAAGTTATATCAACCATACATTTATTCATAAAACGTGTAACAGAGAAATTAAAGAAATATAATTATTGTATAAAATAATAAATAAAAAATATACAATATACCTAGGCGAATAAAAGATATTTACATTATAATCAATGTAAAGGGTAGTGTTGTATCAGAGTGACAAGTATACAATAAAATATAATAAATGAAAAAAAAGTAAATCTGGTACCAAGATTTAAGGTTAAGAAAGATCTGGTACCTGATTGTACATGGCAAACAGCAATTTTGAGGCAGATTGTGATAACTTTCATGCCACACTTTACTTTCGGCTTGGCTCAAGAGCCTCATTTACCCATTACATATTATACCCTAACTCTTTATGGAAATGGGGGTCAAATTTCATAAATAAGATTATCGAGTTTTACACTAATTATTGTTCTAGTAATACCAGTATTTTAATTAAGCGTAATTTATAGCTATGTGTAAACTTCTAACAATCGTAATAAAAATGCACATTTTTGTTGTTGTTGTTAAGTGCTCTGAGCCTTAGCAAGGTTTCGGGATGAGCGCTATAGAAACAGTTAATTATTATTATTATTATTATTATTTTAAGCATTACACTCAAACAAATACATGAAAGCCCTGTTACGTACGTTGCAATGGACGCCAATTTGGTTCTCAGCTGGGCTGTTCACATTCTCCCCAATTATGTGCTGCACTAGAGCAACGGCCAGAGTGGAAGGCTGTGTGGGCGAAAGACATTGTCAAAAGATAATTACAAAGAGCCAATGTTTCATCATTCACACATAACACGTGGAGCAGAGATATATAAAAATACATAAATAAATTATAAGAGTGCAATATATATCAAGAAAATAAAAAATACTCAGATGATCATTTTTAAGTTGTATAATTTTTGGAGTAATCAATGCAAAGCTTCTTTAGAAGAAAAAAAAAGTAAAGGCAAAGAGAGAGAGAGAGAGAGAGAGAGAGAGAGAGAGAGAGAGAGAGAGAGAGATAGAGAGAGAGAGAGAGAGAAAGAGAGCGAGAGAGAGAGAGAGAGAGACAGGCAGAGAGACAGATATTAAAAGAGAAACACACATCCACACATACCGTGAACAATACGGTGGACTTGCGACACAGGAACCGGGTCGCCAGGCCGACCACGGAATCCGAGAGCACCAGGTCTCGGCTCAGGCCGAACGCATCTGCCAGGATGGGCAGCAGGCTGAGGTAGGAGACCAGGCCCACGTGCCATCCCAGGCGCTCTAGCACGTGCAGCTCCATGCGGCACAGGTCCTTGGCCGTCCAAGAGTTGAGGCTGGCGATCTCGCGCGCTGTGGGGACATTCTGGAAGTGGGGGGGAAGTGATAGGATAAGTTTATAAGTTGTTCTCTACAGAGGGGGAGAGAGAATTCTCTCCCTCTCTCCCTGCATTTAACGTCTCCTAGGTTCCCTTGGGGGATCCTATACGTCGAAAGTTTATATATTGAAGAGATACTTTCACAGGCAAGAATTAATCCAGTCGAGTTCGGAAGTAACCAGAATACAGTTCACTCCGTGAGTATTGGACTGTGGTAAGTGTAGTTTTACTTGTAATGATCCTTGAGCCCCAATTCGTTGTAGGGTTGGTTTGAGTTGAGTTTTTGGTATAACGTCCAACTGCATCACTGTATAGGCTATATAGTTAACTTTGGAATAAATAACAGGGTTCCAGACCGTTTCAGCCGTAGTCTTGAGATCTACTGTATTGTAAGATCTACATCTATCTCTCTTTCTTCCTATCTATTTTCTTCTGCAATATAGTGACATTTAAAAAAAATGTATATCACATAAACTAATGTCCTAAAAAAAAACATGTGCTCTAAAACTGCTCAGAATTTTCCATACTCAGGAAAAAAAATAGAAATATTTGACGAGTTTCCCAAGAAATCCACTTTGTAAAGAGATGGAGATTCGAACCGCAAAGCTCCCGGTCTCAGTTCTGGACATCAATTGATTGAATTGCCCACATCTCGCTCCCTGGTCAAAGCAACGCATAAATCCATTATGATGAAAAATGTTTTTACACGGTGCTTTCCCTTCACTGGCTGATATGGCTACTACATGAAAGTGAAGGGATTTGGGTCAGCACGAAAACATTATATATAACCAGTCCACCATATAGGGGAAAATTTTTAATGTGGATATCTATGTAAGGACCAAATCTTAAACTAGGGCAAAGGTATGCCGTTCTTCCTGAGAGGAAAAAAAACATGAAAAAACAACAAAACAAAACAAAGCAAAACAAAAACAAACAAAAAAGCTAGCTCCAACTGAGCTAGTGACTTAAACTTATCCTTAATGTTTCCAGATTAAAAAAAAAAGCCTTGTTTATTATGTATAGTAAAAAAAAAAAAAAAAAAAAAACAGTAAGCAGGCATTCCTTTTCGATGATAAAGACTGGTTTTATAATCTTGAGAGAGACTACGTCATAGATAAGGGACTGTGATAGGAACAAATGGAACAAGTCCAAGGACCACCAGAGCTTATGTAATACCAAGTCATTCAGTTCGTGATAGGTGCTCTCAGAGGTACCTCCTTTTGTAACTGCACCGTCTCTCTAACGCAGGGCCTAAGAGTTACGTTTCAAAAGGTCAGTCACACAGATTTATAACTAGAAATTTGTGGATTATTTAGTGGATCACAAGAAAGATCCCTAACGGCGACGGGGGCCCGGATCGTTTTTGTTTCTGCATTGCTTATCGTCCAACGTCAGCGCTATATGGGCTCTGGCCCCAAAGCTAAGGTCTGACAATTTTTACGTGCTGCCACACACATAGAGAGTGCGGGGATACTATGATTGCCGTTTCAGTCGGTGACATTGCACTGACACCAACCTAACCAGTAGGGGACGCATGTGCCTTGGATTAATAAGCCACATTAATATACTACTGACACTGATCAATAGTGGACAAAGTGGCTCGACGGGATTCGAACCCCGAAACAACTGCATCGAGGGCAGAGGCTTGAACCCCAGGGTCAGATGCTGACAGTAAATGATGCGTTTCCATTCTCGCGCCTCTCGCCAGTTACATCACTCAAGGACTTTTCTTACGTCAATGTTAGTAGTTTTTTTTTCCTAAAATTTTATCAGCTGACTGAATGTCTTCATCTACTACTATCTTCTTTTTTTTTTAAATATAATTATCAGTGACAAGATGAAAACATGTTTTTCTGGACTTTGGATCGACGTTGGCTATAAGATAATGCACTGATAAGCTGCTGTAACTAGATTCCAGTCTACCACCAGTACCAGCAAACCTTTCCCGACTAAACGCTAGTGTTCTCTAGATGTTAAGGCATCTTAACTCTTTTGGAAACGTGATTCAAGTACCTCTCAAGGCTCTTTAAGATAATCTTTTAGAACGATTGACACAGCGGCGTAAACAACTTTGAAGTCATCGCCAAATATATCCCACAAACAAATACAAATAAAATAATTTCAGTGCTTAGATAAGGATCCAATTAGGGATCGTTTTCTTTTAGAGACAGTTTTTAATTTAACTTAACCGTAGGAATTTGAAGCTTTGGGTCCCAACGGCGACGTGGGCAGCTGGGCGACAACGAGGTTCGAACTCGGGACCCCCTGTCGGCCAAAAGCACTAATCAACCGATCTATTCATCGCCCTCAAGGACAATAATGAAACACTGAAATGTCTCACTAAAGGTTTTTAACTGCGGACACGCGGACACCAGATGAGGTTCGAACTCGTACCCTCTCTTTGTCAGACAAGAGCATTAACTGACTAAGCTATCTGACGACCCGAAAGAAAACAACGAATACTACAAACCATAACATGTACATGTATCACCCCAAGGCCCTGAGCTACGGACACAGTAGGCACACAATATAGGCGTTACTGTGCTGACGCGCCGTAAAAACAGTAGGCACCAGTATAAGGTACAACCCGGACCCCCGGTTCGTCAGTTAAGAGTACAAACTTGAGTCATCTGACAGGAGCTACCATTTCAAGGACAACATCGACAACATTGGACAATGGAAACCAGAACCCTGAACCCCTCAGGTTAATGTCTGAGATGCGGATTTAAATGAAAATTTCAAAAACCCATTATCCGAAAGGGGAAAAAAAAGTCGCTTGGTTAATTATTTTGCTACGCTTGGCCGCTTCCATTTACGTGGATTATTAAAGTCATAAACCCGTGCCTGCGTGTCCGGGTATAGACAAAATAAGCTCTATATATAGCCGAGCAATTATAAATAAACCTTTAAGACGTTTTACACTCTACTAGGGGGAGCAATATTATTGAAGATCATCCACAAAGTGCAACGTCAAGCATTAATCTAATAATCAATAGAGAGAACGACCCGATGCGTTTCAATTGTCGGTGTCATCAGTTCTAAAGGATGCAAAACATTGAAAAACATGTACCCATGAATCTAGGCTTTAAAAAATTGAAAAGGAAGAAAGTATTTAGAGATAGAAATTTGGGTGGTGGCAAAAGTATTTCGGTATTTATATTATAATTACGTGAAAATAATAGAAAAGTATTACACTTAGTAGGGTTTCAACTACCGAGTTCTGGATGCGCAGGCACCGAATCGCATTTCCTCTGGAATAGTACACGTTTGATTCGGGTTTTTTGTTGTTGAAAGTCCTATCTGTCCATGACGACAAAGGCATAGCCAAAGTTCTATTATAGACTTCTTCTTTTTCTGTTGTTGTTTTCATTATCACATTGTGGCGCTTCAAAAAACTATACATATCCTTGATGCTATGGAATACATAGACAAACAACAGGAATAGCAAAACGAAGCTAAATCAGTGCACCAGAACCCAAGCAGTGAGCCTCACCTCATCCGCTTCCAGCATCTTAGAAGCGATGTAGAAACAGGCTGCAGATACGATGGACATCAGGCGCTCCGTCACCTGGGGATACACAGGAGAGAGAAAAACATGTCATATTGATTTGTTCGAGTGTCGGGTGATCAGAAACAATGACAATAAGAATTACAACGGAGGGAAAAGATGGAGGGAAAAAAAGAGAAATCTTAAAACACAAACGAATCCTAGAAAGAGAGAGAGAGAGAGGGAGAGAGAGAGAGAGAGAGAGAGAGAGAGAGAGAGGCAGAGACATAGAGACAGACAGAGAGAGACAAACATGGAGAGAGACACAGAGAGAGACAGAGAGCGACAAAGTGAGTTCTCTATACAGCCAGAAAATATATAACAACTATGTCAAGCGATAAGGAAGCAAAGCAACGAAGGAAAACGAAAAAGAAAAACATCTCTTCAAACCCATAATTATCCATGTCCATACAAACGAACGACAAACTCACACACACACAGTTCTCTGAAGACAGTCTCAAAACGTGCTAGCCTGATAAAACATTATTATTATATAAAAGATATCGACATCCTTTGTTCTTAAGTTGTGAAAAACAAAACCTAAGTTCATTTGGTAAGTTTGAAGCATAGAAGGGTGACCTGGATAGAGAGACAATTCAGGTCATGATCGCATAATGAACGCGCTTGGTCGAAATGTACCGGTGCAGAAATTAATTATTAATTATTATATTATTCATTTCATCTCTCTGTATTTGCATATAATAAACTTGACAAGTCAAAATTTCAAGAGTGCGACATGGGCGAATGCATAAATGGAGG
Organism: Elysia chlorotica; assembly: GCA_003991915.1. Lineage (NCBI taxonomy): Eukaryota > Metazoa > Mollusca > Gastropoda > Plakobranchidae > Elysia > Elysia chlorotica. The sequence goes on from RQTK01000724.1 coordinate 184,642, forward strand.
GGGAAAAAAGATGTTACATTCAAAACGGACAAATAAACTTATATAGTATTTTAGTACAAAGGTATTTCCTTGTGTAAAGCAGGGGGAGGTGGAAAAAATGAGGGGTAGAAAATGATAAAGAGATAGATAAAGTATATGGGGTGAGAGGAAGTTAGAGAGAGAGCGAGAGAGCGAGAGAGAGAGAGAGAGAGAGAGAGAGAGAGAGAGAAGAGAAGAGAAGAGAAGAGAGATGGAAAAAAAAGGTTTACTAACAGTTTCGTAAAATTAATGTCGCCCGCCACGAATATTATTTTAACCTTCTTTCCGATTTAACCTCGCTCGCGCAAGTAACAATCGTGTCGATGGGGAAAGAACGGAGAGAAGAGAAGAAAGACAATGCCTGCATTGTACTGAACGCGACATAATTATATCAACATCAATCTTTACCACATAATCACCAGCTGACGAAAGACTTGAAATTGCCGGTGATGACAATATCCAATCATCACAAATGCATTGCCCTTTAAAAATGCTGGCACAAGTAATTAACAACTAAAAGTTACTTTAAAAACAAAGCAAACTATCACTCAGCTTCTCGAATTAATTCATCCCTCAACTACCTCTACTGTTTGACAGTTACAACAATTCAATATTTCTCTTACACGCAGGTGTTCAATGTTTAGTCGACAGAACTCTTTCCTTAAAAGTGGGCTATGGCTATTTCCTTCTCCTTCCCTCGATAAATCTACACTTTAAAGGCGTACCCTCACGTTCATTTTAAAAAATGATAACCAATTAAATTAAACAAAACAAGCACTTGACACCTCGGATGATCGAAATATCTAGTTATCCTAGATGACGTCTTTGTTTAAAATAAGTATGTTCAATACAAGACATAAGTTAGAATACTTCAGACACAGCTGTTCATTGTTTGGGGTCGATAGTTTATCGAGTCTGTTCAAAACGGAATGACGTCAGTATCTATTCCAATTCCAAATACATCCACAAAAACTCCGTATCCACAATAACAAAACAATAATTTCCCCGCCTTGGATTATTTGATTATTTCACGGATCTCTGTTGGTTGTTAAGTTGGTTTTAATGTCAAACATGAGCCCTATATAGGCTATATCCTCTACTAGTTGCCACAGTACGAGTCAATATTAATACACACAGGTGTCCATACTCTCCACTGTTCAGTCACAGACCAAACCAGTCTGTTCAAAACAAGCTGACGTCAGTTTCTTTTCCTATCGTCAATACATTGTACATCCAACAGAGGCCGGCCTTCAATATGCTTTTTCCTCACTCAACAACAAAGTAACCCAGGCGAAAGGATGACGACATCGGATTGATTATCTGATCACACCTTGATAATATATGATCTAGAGGATTGCATTCTTCTCCACCCACACAGAAAGCATATCCGCGACAGTAAGTTTAACCAACCTGTAGGGGAAATATCGACTTGTCCCACCATGGGCTCGAACCAGGACCTCCCGTATGACGACGCTCTTTACATGTACTGCCATTTAGATCAACTTGCCTCCTTGCATGAAAGCCCAGAATGTTTTCATAGAGAGTCGTTTGTTGTTCTTGGTTTATTTGTTTGTTGTTGTTTTTCTTTGTTTGTTTTTTTAGCAATCTGTCACTCGATGATATCGATGGTCCTATTGATTTTTTGAGGGTATAAACGCCATGTTAAATCTCCAATAAAATCGGGGATCAACAAACCTAAAGTCACGACCTGTCTAACTCCGACTCTATATAGTTATACGCACGCACCCAATGCACTTAAACAACAACAACAACAACAACAACAACAATAACAACAACAACGAAGATGATGATGTTGATGATGATGATGATGATGATGATGATGATGATGATGATGATGATGATGATAATGATAAGTCAGGACTGACTAGGAGTAGAACTTGAAGATGAATGTGAAATATGTCTTTGTGTACTGGGTGTATGCATAATATATTGTGTTGGGGCCCTGTGGTGTGCTGTCTACACGTCTCTAGTTTTAGCCCAAATCGGTTGACATTGACATAGGAGCACACTCAACACACTGGCTGGCTCCGTATGCCTTTTAACTTGGTCGTTCTCTATAGGGTTTAACGTCTCCTGGGTTCTTCTAGGGACTCCTATACGGCATTCTAACTTGGTCACCTCCCGGTTTAAGGCAAGTGCATCCACTCAAGTGGTCGTTGATGTCGTGTGAATTTTGAATTGTGTTGATTTAACGCCCAACGTCGACACTGTCTGGGCTATACTGTGAACGAGCCCCAAGACTGACGTCTGACAATTGTATGTGCCGCCACACACAGGGCGGGGATACCATGACTCCTGTCTCAGCCAGTCACATTATACTGACACCGACCTAACCAGTTACAGAGGACGTACATCGGACAAGTAAATTTGCCGATCGTGGGAACCGCGGACCCCCTTGATGTCGCGTGATTTATGTTGATGTTCTAGCCTCCATCTGAAAGTTATTCTATCTAGGAGTTGAGTTGACTTGGTTGCTTAAGGTTTTAACATCAGCACTATAGCATATAGGCTATATTGTGGACGGATCCTGAGAACTAACGTCTGACACTTGTACAGTACGTGCAGCCACACAGAGACAATGCGGGGATATCATGACCCCTATCACAGCCGATCATAATATTATTATTATACTGGCAACGACCCTACCAGGAGGAGACGATATTGGACAGATACTTTTTAGAACGGGTACCACCCAAATTGGGAGACCAACACTGATCTACAAGTTGAGCCAGAGAAGCCATAACTATGTCAAAAACATCAAAGAGATGCAAACCTAAATCAAGGGTTTAAAAAAAAAACACAACACAAAAACAAAAATACACGATTTCCCTCCCCTGTTTGCTCTATTGCACCTGAGCAAACACAAACACACCGCACCCTGCCACGCCCTTCTGAGGGCAAGAATGTCTAAAACATCTACTAGGCTATGTCGTTCAATGGAATGTAGATCTAGATCTACTGGTACAATACCGACTGGGTTAACTCGTAATCTTTACATAGATTGCCTGAAGGCTTTACATAAGGCAGTCGTCAAAAGCAGAGGATAAGACAACGACAGTACTGGTTGTTGAAATCAACCACATCCCTTTATAAGTCTAAACCAGATCTACCCAGCTGATTTTGTTCTAGATGTTTCCACAACCGAGAGGTCGCCAACCTTGTAACCGTGTACACGAGTGTGTATCATAGGCTTGACCTACTTAGAGTCGGACACGCAACGATCATCAACTGTGCAGTCAGCAAAACACACCGGGGGCACAGGTGACGCAAGCCTCTCTTTTTCACTTCAAAACAAAGCTATTTTTAGATAACACTACATCACAATACAGTAAGAGATGACTTCACCCGCCCGTGCTATATTTGATAGTTTAAAAAATTAAAAAAGTGCAGAGTCTGCCCTAACCTTGCGATTCTCACATGATCTTAACAATAACTGTATGTAATTTGTGTAAATCGCGTATGCAGTCTAGTCAGTTATTCACTTTTCCTTGTTTTACTTTTCCAATTTTGTGTTGTTCTTACCAAACAATACATCCTACGTTATACTTTTTTTTTATATTGAATGGAAAACATAAGTTTACGAACTCGGCAGTTCCACACTCTCTAGTAGAACTCCGTATCGACGAACAGTAATTCCATGGGTTCAAAATGAATATTGTGTTGTCTGTATCTCCCTCCAGTTATGAGTACATAAAACCTACGGGTAGAAATGTTTTCCCCGATGAGGTTATTAATAGCATCGTTCAGTGTTTTTTCTTAATTTTAACTTTTCCTTTATTTTAATAATTAGAGAGCAACGGTCTGCTGATGAAAAGATAACACCAAATTGTTTTCCCCAATGAACATTCATCACTTTTCAGGAGTTAAGGCTAATGATCGTGTTGTCTGGGACTTTGTTCCATGTGCTTGGCACCTGGTGTGATTTATTATAAATGCTAGGTTGCTTTCTTAACTTCCAGTGTCGGCCTCTAGGCTGGATCGATGACGGATCTCAAGACAATCGTCTGACAATCTACATTATCTACGTGTTGCCATATGGTAACAAACAAACACAAAAAAGAGAAGGAGAAACAGATGGAGAAACAGATATGGTCTAGTGTGAGATTGTGTGTGTGTGTGTGTGTGTGTGAGAGAGACAGAGTGAGAGAGAGAGAGAGAGAGAGAGAGAGAGAGAGAGAGAGAGAGAGAGTGTGTGATGGGAGATATCAGGACTTCTATACCAGCCGGTCACATTACGCAGACACTGATCAAACTAGGATAGTTAAGACTATTATTGGTCGGTATGCTAATGTGCCGGAAAACCCATCACAAAACATAATGTAATTGTGTAATTGGGCAACAAAAAAAAAGGAAGGCAGGTGCGAAATTATCCACCCTAAGCCTAAACGCCACACATACCAACTAAAGAACTAATCCCCTACCCGCGGGTGGATTTATGTGCAATTAATTCCACCCAACTCAATTCGCGACCGACTTGTTACATGTATTTAGATCAACTAGAATTATTAGTGGTGCTTGTTCACAAACCCCTTTACGACCGAGTCCAAAAGGCAGAGAGTCTTTACAACTACAAGGTTTAAAACGAAATATTATATCTTAAGCGGGTGCTCTGTCGACTCGGCAACCTGACGCCAGGTTGTTTTAAGGAAGTGAAATTACATAAGAATCACACACACACACACACACACACACACACACACACACACACACACACACTAACTTTGAACGCAATAATACTATGCAATAAAAATACAAAACTGTTTACAAGTATGTCTACAATATACCACCATCACTTCTACTATCCTCACAGTACAAGTTTGGCGATAGATATGACGATAATGGATTGCGTAATATCGCCGCTAGGCATCGCTTTTTCTGACCGCCCATTGGCTCTTGAAATCTAGGATAGATCTATGATTTAGATTGGTCACCAGTGCAAATTCCCCCACAGTCACATAATCGTCTAGACCTCTAATATTGCTTATCCAAAACGGCGTTTATGGTATAAGCGAGAACCTGAATAAATAATTGATACACCACCATCATCATCCTACAATGTACAAGTAAAATTATGTCTCGTTCAAAAAGGGTATTCAATATTATTGCATAGGCGTCTGAGACAGCACAGTTAATCTTTTTCCAACACGGCGACAATACCGGTGATACGCTGAGATCACAGAATGACAGATGGGCGTTACGTCAACAACGCCGGTACAGTTGAAGAGTTCTGTAATACATTATGTACACCGGCCTCATTTACATCTCAATAAGGTCTGAAACTTGAAACCAACCGCAAGCCGGGTCGGTTCATAGTAATCACTCAGCCGTTGCAATTGATTTAGATCGACTAGTCTTTTATCTTGTTATATAATGAACTAAAACTGACAGACACGCATCCTCGATTTATTGCAACACAAGCAAAAAATAATGTGTCGATTAACTTGTTATGTAATAAAGAAAAGAAATGATGAGATAAGCATCTTAGCTACTAGTTGCGAAGCTATCAGTATAATGTGACCGGCTAATACAGTACAGGATTGCTGGAATCCACGCACTTCCTCGTGTGTGATCGCACGTAAAATCGTCAGACGTTGGATTTGGGATCCGTCTCCATATAGAATTAGAATTAAGACTACGATAAGACCGCTCCTTTATAAAGAGGTCAAGCATCCTAGTTTCTTGCCATAGAGGCAAAAAAAACAAAAAAAAAAAAAACAAAAAACATAATGTGACATCATTATTCATAATGATGTCTTAGCTAGGTTAGGTGAACCAATGAACGACAAGCATTATTTTCCCAGTTTGATCCATAGATGCATGACATGTACATCTGCGTGTGTACAGGTACCACCCCCGCACGTCCATTCATGTCATGTGTGTTACATGTACCGGACATTATTGTTTAACTGCCAGTGACCATCCGCGTTTGGTCAGAGCTAGCTAGCTAGCAATAGCATGATGCCATTTTGATAGAGGTCAAACCCCGAGCGGTCACGAAGCAAATACATGTAACACAGGCTCTGTGATCCAACAGTCGATAACGGATAGCAGTTGAGTTGGTTTGACGTGAAGCTAAACAAAGATTACAAAACATTGAAGTCTAATAAAAATAAGACGTGCTTGTAAAATTGGGTCAATCTATTAATACAATGGTAACACCTATTCTAATTCAGATTCAGGTACGTGCATTGTTTCTGTCACGTACAATTATGCAGTGTAGCTAAGTCGTTAGTGGTACCAGTTTCCCCTACCAAGCTTAGCAAAAGCTAGGGAGTTTGACCCGCAAATGATCAACCCATGTTGGGTCCTCTGCCGGTGCCTCATGTAAAGTTTAAAAAAAAATGATTTTTTTTTTTTTACAAAGCCGCTGAACTTCGGAATTAAAACAAAAAACAAAAAAACGCTAGAAGACAATCCAGGTTCAATTTTAATGTTTGGTGGCCTATACTAAGGCTCTAAAGGGATACTACAAAAATACCCCGTTTCTTATCTCAGCCTCACCCAATCCTAGAAGATAACCAAGATTCCCAAGATTCACTCTGAATAATTATTTGAGCTATGAAGGCCATAATGCGGATACAACAACCAGTACAACGTTAGAGAGCTATACTCTTTCCTGTTTCACTGCCTCTTGGGCATTGAATATCTTGGAATCATGTGACCTCCTACTTCTCTGATCTTACCCCTCCCCAGCACAGCACACTAGACAACGCTATCTCACGTCCTGGTCCACCATTCAACGTTTATTTCTTCACACGAGAAAGCAATACAGCGACTGTACCCAGGTACAATTTATGACTATTGTTGAGGGCAACCAAGCAAATTAATAGAAGACTGAACAAAGGGGTCGCGTCAAAAAAGATTAAAAAAAAAACAACATTTGAATGAAGTAAAAGCAAGAAACCACGATGTACTTATAGTCTAGTAGCATTTAATCATTATTGAGTGGATCAATGAAAACAAATAATACCAAACGAAAAATTGTCAATTTCTTTGTTAAACTGCTCGAAAATTACATTTGAAATAGTTATTCTTTGTAAGGTTGGTGCGTGTATGAGTATGTGCGCGTGTTATGTTATTCAAGAGGTAGACAATTTCAAGTTTCTAGATCAAACCTTAAGTCTGTACATAAAAATGTAAAATAATGTCCCTTTGTTGCCTTGAAATAAGCGTATGATTTATCGCGCACACACACACTGTCCCAGTCAATGTCCAGAATTATGACATCGCCGTGTTTTACCTTTTACCTTTGCTCCCTTTCATGTGTGTAACACTGTGCACTTGTGCAGCGAACAAGGGTTTATAATGCACAATCGCAAACAAGGACAAAGGATCAATTCATTTGACCGCACCGTGTAGATCAAGTGCTACCAGTGTACATTCAGTTTCGCAGTGAACTGGTAACAGGGGTCTTGCGATTACGGGACCCATAAAGAAAACGAAGACGGTAGGTAGCGAATCTGCACCGTCGTCAAACCATAGCTGTATAGTTCTGTACTTTTGCAGCCAATGATCGATCAGAAAAAACCCATGCCTAAAGGACGCGATTGTGTCATCCGTTTTCGTAGTGTGGATTGCAAAACCTATAATAATTGTTCCATCGACCAAGGCCAACAGTTAACTTAGCACTAAGAGCCAAGACAACAGCTGTACTGACTCAGCACAGGCCAAGGTCGCGCTCTCCAGTCAGCGCTTGATGCTTGATAAGAAGGTAAATCTAAATAAAATGCCAGTCTCCTAAGCCATTGACAGTGTAAATATTATAATGCGGGGTGGGTAGTCTTCTCTTTCTATCCTGGATCACTTCAGATTGGCCTTGAGCGCAAGAACAAGAATGGAGGAAGCAGAATGAAGGCTGACAAACTATCACAACTACTTAGTAACTGTGTGTACCGAAGAAAGCTAAATAAAGCCGAAACCTTTTTTGTTTGTTTGTTATAACGTTAACGTACGCTTGTTTGAGTTGTTGCTTACTTGGTTTTAAGTCCAACGTCAGTCATATAAATACTATATTGTTATATTTAGAACGGGTCCCAAGACGAACATCTGACGATTTTACGTGCTGACACACAGTCGACAGAGACAGTTCGGGGAGACCTGGACTCCTCAGTCCTGTCTCATCCGGTGACGTCAGTGTGCTGAGGTATTAAAATATAAAAATTCTAAAGCGCGCAACCGCCAACGTTAAATTCTTGAGACAGTGACGTGAAAGCATTGATACAATCACCGGAAGTAACTGGGGATCGGACAGGCTGATGTCATGAATAATTACATTGGACCATAGGAACATCAGCACTAACTGATAAGCCGCAGGTGTCCATCTCGAGGCCTCCTTCAAAGCTTTAAGTACATGCCAAGTCACCAATGTGACCAAAGTGGACATTATTATTAAATTTGTTTGCATAGTAAGGGCGACAGTCATCTCTTTCTTTTACATGTATAGCGTAGTAAGAACAAAATAATACTCGTAGTCGAAGAGATTTTTTGTTTAGCCTAACATTGTGTTAACTTTCATCATTGTGGCTAATTGATTCAACATACGTAGAAATGTTAGACGTTGATCTTGAGGCCAAACTACAATATAGCCGTTAAGATGCTGACCCTGGACAAACAAACTTTGATCATAAAAGCAAATGTTTGTATTACTAGTCAACCTGCTTGTTATTTTTGGAGGGCGTCGACCTAGCCCTTTGTTCAGACGACCGTGCTCTTCTTGCATTAACAATAACACATTACATTGCCAGAGAAACGCGGAAGACTTGAAAACATTCCATAGACATGGACAACCTACTGAACCTAGATCAAAATTCCTGCTGCCAAACAGAGTCGCTATGGTGCCGGACCGTGGCGTGAAATCCTGTTATCACGTGAAGTCCGGTTTGAACACACCCGACCGTCCCCTGGTCAACGCGTGCTCTGTGACTGGTCAAGAGTGGAAGCGTGGGGGTGCTGACCTGCTGGTTGATAGCTGACTCAGGTAGTGCTCGGGACTGGTAAAGCAGGAGGATCGTGGTTCGAATCTAAGGGTGTATTGATCCGCTGATTGAAAGCTGACTCGGGTAGTGCTCGGGACTGATAAAGCAGGAGGACCACGGTTAGGATCTAAGATGGTCCATGACTAGTCTCACCAATGTTTTCTTTTCCTTTTTTTTTTCTTTTTTTTTTTTTGGGGGGGGGGGTGAAAACCCAAGGGACGTTATAATTTTTTTAATTGACGCAAATGCTGCATTTCAGCCTGGCGATATCCATGGTATTATATAGGCAAAACTTATCGCAAGACATGTAGTTTGATGCACGCCAGGGGACTTTGAGAAGATGGAAACACCTGCAACACAGGAACTATAAACGAATGCTGTTATCATCTGTGCTAGCATTAGTGATCAGAGAGATCAGAAAAATTTTTCTTGCTGACCACCCATGCGCTTTAGTAAGTTGGTGGGTTTTTTTTATTCGTTTCACGTTCTATAGGTTTTCAATGAGACATGTATAGACACGGGGCATCGGCTTAGATTTGAACCTCGAACCTCTTGCTCGCCAGTCAATAGCACCAAGGTACCCATCGAGCAATCTGACACATTTGACGACTCTTTGACTCCCCTTGGTATTTCATTGCCCGTGAAACCAACAACGAAGAACCAGTGAAGGATCGAACCTCGAACCTCTTGCTCGTCAGTCCAGAGCACTACCCACTGAACCAGCTGAAACCTTTGACGATTCTTAGTCTAACCCCCCTACGTATTTCATTGTCCGTGAAACCAATGACGGAGCACCAGTGAAGGATCGAACCTCGATCCTCTTGCTCGTGAGCCAAGCTATCTACCAACTGAGCTGTCTAGCCACCTAGCGACTAGGGGTATGCAGACAGACACGGCACTAATTCCCTGTGTCCCCGACTGACTGAGCCCAGGAGTTGCTGACTTGCTGTTCTAGTGTTCATGTTCCTGTTCCGTGCTGCTGCTGCTGCTGCTGTTATGTAGACTAAGTATATAGTGTGTGTCAGCACTGTCACCTGTGGTGCGTGCCATTGTCAGCATAGGCATAACAGTACAACACAGCACAACACGGCTAACCCGTGACACCCAGCCAACAATAACAGCCAGCACAGGACAGAATACAATGTCATAGGCCTACCAGACATCGTAAAAATAACAGTAGATCTAGATCTAGATAGGGCGGAACTTAACTTTCGACTTCAGTGGTTCTGGTTGATGGTTACCCAGCCATTGAATGGTTCTGTCTAGATTAGAGTCTGGGTCTCTGGGATAAATCGCACTCTTGAACAGTAGTTATGTTAGGAAAGTAGGGTGGGTGGGGGTTGTCATGTTAAGTATTTTAAACTTTTAGACGAGAGATGATCGCCGAATACGTTGGGTACCTTTTTGAGAACCTCGGCATCATATGTTGAACTAAGAGACAGAATCGCTTTCTACGACCAAAGATAATACATTTATAAAATAAGTTTATCCGGACAGAAAGTAACAATGCACTAAAGCAATGATAACATCACCGGAAGTAACTAGGAATTGGATAGGCTGACATCGAGAAGAATAAAATTGAATGGACCATAGGAACATCGGCACTGGCTGATAAGCCCACAGGTGTCCATCTCGAGGCCTCTTTTATGTACATGCTAAGTCACCGATGTGACCGAAGTGGACATAAATACTTGTCTGCATAATAAAGATGACAGTCATCTATTTATCTTAAAAGTATAGCATAATTATGCCATAGTTAGGACAAAATGATACTCGAAGTCGAAGAGTTTTTGTTTAGTCTACAGGTTTAACAGTGTGTTATCTTTGGTCACTGTATGACTAACTTATTGAATATACGTAGAAATGTTAGACGGTGGTCTTAGGGTCCAACCACAATATAGCCTTTATGGTGATGAGCTTGGACGCTAACCAACAAACAAACTTTGATCATAACTGCAAATGTTTGTTTGTATTAGTCAACCCGCTTGTTAGTTTTGGAAGGCGTCGGACTAGCCCATTGTTCAGACGATCATGCTCTTCTTGCAATAACAATAACACATTACATTTCCAGAGAAACGCGGAAGACTTGAAAACATTCCATGGACGTCTTAGATCAAAATTCCCGTAGATCAAAATCCTGCTGCCAAACAGAGTCGCTATGGTGCCGGACCGTGGCGTGAAATCCTGTTATCACGTGAAGTCCGGTTTGGTCAACGCGTGCTCTGTGACTGGTCAAGAGTGGAAGCGTCGAGGTGCTGACCTGCTGGTTGATAGCGGAGTCGGGTAGTGCTCGGGACTTGTAAAGCAGGAGGACAACGGTTCGAATCTTAGGATGTATTGACACGATGGTTGATAGCGGAGTCGGGTAGTGCTGGGGACTGTTAAAGCAGTAAGACCGCGGTTGGGATCTAGGATGGTCCATGACTAGTCTCACCAATGTTTTTTTGTTGTTTTTTTTGGTGGAGACCCAAGGGACGTTTTAATTTTTTTAATTGACGCAAATACTGCATTCCAACCTGGCGATATCCATTGTATTATGTATGCAAATCTTATCGAAAGACATGTAGTTTGATGCACGCCAGGGGACTTTGAGTAGATGGAAACACCTGCAACACAGGATTGCTGTTATCATCTGTGCTAGCATTAGTGATCAGAGAGATCTGAAAAATTTTTCTTGCTGATCACCCATGCGCTTTAGTAAGTTGGTGGGGTTTTTTTTTATTCGTTTCACGTTCTATAGGTTTTCAATGAGACATGTATAGACACGGGGCATCGGCTTAGATTTGAACCTCGAACCTCTTGCTCGCTAGTCAATAGCACCAAGGTACCCATCGAGCAATCTGACACATTTGACGATTCTTTGACTCCCCTTGGTATTTCATTGCCCGTGAAACCAACAACGAAGAACCAGTGAAGGATTGAACCTCGAACCTTTTGTTCGTCAGTCCAGAGCACTACCCACTGAACCAGCTAAAACCTGTGACGATTCTTAGTCTAACCCCCCTACGTATTTCATTGCCCGTAAAACCAACAAATAATAAACCACTGAAGTATCGAACCTCGAACCTCTTGCTCGTGCGCCAAGCTATCTACCAACTGAGCTGTCTAGCCACCTAGCGACTCGGGGTCTGCAATCTGCAGACAGACACGGCACTAACTCCCTGTGTCCCCGACTGACTGAGCTCGGGAGTTGCTGACTTGCTGGTCTAGTGTTCCTGCTCCTGTTCCGTGCTGCTGCTGTTATGTAGACTAAGTATATAGTGTGTGTCAGCACTGTCACCTGTGGTGCGTGCTATTGTCAGCATAGGCATAACAGTACAGCACAGCACAACACAGCTAACCCGTGACACCCAGCCAACAATAACATTACAGTCAGCACAGGACAGAATACTATGTCATAGGCCTACCAGACATCGTAAAATAACAGTACATCTAGGCCTAGTGCGGAACTTAACTTTCAACTTCAGTGGTTCTGGTTGATGGTTACCCAGCCATAAAATGGTTCTGTCTAGACTAGAGTCTGGATCTCTGGGAAAAATTGCACACTTGAACAGTAGTTATATTGTGGAAGTAGGATGGGCGGGGTTCTATAATTATTAAGCGTTTTGAACTTTTAAACGAGAGATGATCGTTGAATACGTTGGGTGCCTTTTTCAGAAACTCGACATCATATGTTGAACTAAGAGACAGCTTCGCTTTCTACGACCAAAGATAATACATTTATAAAATAAGTTTATCCGGACAGAAAGTAACAATGCACTGGTGTGTTTTGGTGTTGGTGTTTTTTGTAAACAAAAGACAAAGCAAAAACAAACAAAATGTTGACTACACTAGTAAGTGCCCAATAAGAAGCGATGAGTATGACACTTTCAGACAGAAAAAAAAAAGAAGAAAAAAAAAGAAAAAAAAAGTGGTATATGAAGGGAGTCAACCCACTCCTTTAGACCCCCCCACACACACACATACACAAAACAAGAACAAAGAAAAAAATATAAAAAATACCTGCATAAATGACTATAATACATTATGCATTGAACAAGGTAAACTGTGCATTGTAGATGTGAATAAGTTTGGGGCGTGTTGGGAAATGCGAAAGAAATCTGAAGGTTGTCCATTACAGGAGGAAGAAAAGGAGGAGGAGGAGGAGGTGGAGAAAAATACTTCTTAATAAATGTGCATTAATTGTGATGATGCCCCTTCACTTTCTCTTTATCTCCTACCTAGCTATGCAATTCCAACCTAATTTGTTAATAGTTTGCGTCCCCTCACAGTAAAAATGTAAAAAAACATAACATGACAGACAACCCTGGGAGGGTGACGAGACAGCACGCGGTAACCAAACCAAAAGAAACAGGGGAAAAGTGTATAGCCTAACACAATAAACCTAAATCAAAATGTCTTCTTTATAATGTAATGCTATGTAGTAACACAAAAATAACACTAACAAACATGGTGATGACAATGAAGAGGAGGAAGAGGAAAAGACTGAGATAGGAAGACTGAGAGAAACATAATGGAAAAAGTAGAACAACTTTGGAAGACTAGTGAGAGGAGGGAGGGAGGGAGGGAGAGAGAGTGAGAGAGAGAGAGAGAGAAGAGAGAGAGAAGAGTGAGGGAGAGAGAGAGAGAGAGAGAGAGAGAGAGAGAGAGACAGAGAGACAGACAGACAGACACAGAGAGAATAACAGACAGAGACGAGAGTAAGAGAAATGTATGTTGAAAAAACAAACAAAACGAAGATACATAAAACTAAAAACAAAAAAGTCTATGAATTCTTTGAAAGCGTTCTCTTCTTTCCACTCTACACGCCTGGCCCCGACAAATTAAAACAGCAACAGAGAAAAGACATTACCACATATGTGCTATTAAAAGACATCTATGGATATTACAAGAACTGATTGGTTGAGTTGGTTTAAACGTCCAACATCAGCTTTATATAGGCTATATTGTGGACGGGCCCCAAGACAGACGTCTGACAATTTGTGCTGCCACACACGAGACAGGGCGGGGATACCATGACTCCTGTCTCAGCCGATCACATTATAATATACTGACAAGTACTGTGTTGAGACAGGACATTGACACGGACAGGGTCCGGTGTGTCTGGACTGGGACTCACCTTGATTTTCCACAGGAAGACGTCCAGAATGGCCACCGCCGTGGCGAACGTGTCGGCCTGCGCGCCGAAGTAGATGTGCGGCACTTTGATGTACTGGACGCACTTCTCGCGGACACTGAGGTAGTGCTCGAAGTCTGCCTGGCTCTGAGGACAACATAGGTGTACAAAGTTAACAGACACGCTACAGAATATTGTACAAAAGACAGACTACAGAATACTGTACAGGGAAACTGTGTTAATCCCAACGACAAAGTAAGTTGGTCTCGTTGCCTCACAGACAGATCAGGATAACACTGAGGTAGTGCTCGAAGTCTGCCTGACTCTGAGGACAACATAGTTGTACAGAGTTATCAAACAGACTGCAGATAATGTACAGGGAAATTGAGTTGATATCAACGACAAATTTGGTCTCGTTGCCTCACAGACAAAAAAAAACAAAAACGAGACACTTACGTGGTACATAGTTTTACAATAATCATAATCACTATTAACATCTCTACAAAAAAAAAACATAAACAGCATAAAAAACTAAGGAGACAGATCAGGATAACACTGAGGTAGTGCTCGAAGTCCGCCTGGCTCTGAGGACAACACAGATGTACAAAGTTAATAAAGAGACTGCAGAATACTGTACAGGGAAACTGTGTTGATGCCAACGATAAAGTTGGTCTCGTTGCCTCATAGACAGACAAAAAACAACGTGACACTTTCATAGTCCATAGTTTTATAATATAATCACTATTAACCTCTCTACAAGAAAAAATTATAAACAGCATAAAAAACTAAGGAGACAGATCAGGGTAGTATTTCGAATAAGAGCTGGAGATCTTATCAAGAAAAGGCGACGGTGTGTGTATGTGTGTGTGTGGGGAGAGAGAGAGAGAAAGAGTGTGAGAGAGAGAGAGAGAGAGAGAGAGAGAGAGAGAGAGAGAATGATCTAGTGAATGTTGCCTTCCGAATATGTACATATACAAAGTCATGTATTCCGGATGTACCAGATTAACCTAAATAAGACCCCGACGGTGAATACATTTACAATTAGGTAAGGCTTATGCAATAACAACCTAACACCCCGGCGTTTAACTGGTCGAAGGTAATCTTTGTTACCCAAGACATCCACACCCAGGCCCTGTTCACTGGTCGCTGATCGGTTCTGGCACTAGCAACAGGGAATTTCCGATCGCGCGGGTGCCGTCGGGTCAACAAGGGTAACGAAAACCGACTGAAGTCAAATACAAATGTTTATGCAATACATGTACATGTATTAATACAGTGAAGCAGAGGAAAACATGTTTCAGAACTCCGTCACTCGTAAAATTCTTATAATTTAGCCATGTTGTGAGTTCTGTCTACAGTGATCTTGATCATATAGAAGCTGTTTCTTGTGTTTCCATAATATTATTGAAGTATGTACTACAGTGCAGTACGTGTGCCTCCTACAATAGATTATTATGATTCAAAGTCAAACAGTAGGAACAGTGAAAACTTCTGTGTTGCAAGACTGAAAACCTCTGTATTGCAAAACAGATATAAAAAAAACTACCATTCTCAATACAATCTATATTTGCTTCTGTTCTGCCTTCAGTAATTCCTATAATATTATTACATAGAGGAGCTGTGCGTTTGCTGTAATGTTATTATAGAACCAGAGAGTGAAATAGTAAGGCTATAGTCTCTGGTAGAACCAGTGCCCCGTACTCAAGATTATTGATTCAAGACATCAAATATTAGTAAAGCCGAGAAAACAGCTGCTGCAAAACTGTGACAAACACACGCTTCTCATTATTTAATCTTGCTCTGCCTCCAACAGTATATAATCATACAATTTCTAGAGTTACTGGTGTTTATTGTAGTGTTACTGTTACAGAACCAGTGCCTTTCACCCAAAATTATCATGATGGAGAAAGTCAATCAGTAGTGCAGTCGAGGAAGAATTACAAAACATTTACACAATCTCATTACTTAACCCTGCTCTGCCTCCAACAATAGAATTACTCCACAGTTGCTGATGTTTATGGTAGTGTTACTATTATAGAACCAAGTGCCTTTTACGCGAAAATATTATGATGGAGAAAGTCAAACATTTGTGGCGTTGAGGAAAAATTAAAAACCATTATTTTACACAATCTCACCATTCCCAGTATTTTTTATGCTCCCTTAGAGTTGTTCTTGTTTAATGTACCGTTACTGTTGCAGAACAAGTAACTTTTACTCTTAAATTATGACTGAAAAACGGCTATTAGGGCAGTCGAGGAAAATCTCTTATAAAACACTTACACAATCTCATCATTTCTATTATTTTATCATGAACCGCCTCCAACAATATCTACAATTACTCTGGAGCTTATGCAGAACTACTACATTGTCGCCGTATAGGACCCCCCAGGGGAACCTAGGAGACGTTAAACCCGGAGAGAGGGAGAGAATTCTCTCCCTCCCTCTATAGAGAACACGCTTATTATTAGGGCAGTCGAGGAAAAGCTCTTATATAACACTTACACAATCTCATCATTTCTATTATTTTATCATGAACCGCCTCCAACAATATCTACAATTACTCTAGAGCTTATGCCGCAGAACTACTACATAATACAGTATACCCTAATCATTATGACTGGGGAAAAGTCAAACAGTCGAGGAAGAACTCTATATAACACTTACACAACCACACCATTCCCATTATTTAATCCTTTTCTGACAGTGCCCAGCAGTTGGTTTTGCTGCAGTGTATTTTTGGATAAGTTAACGCACCCTAGGTTTCCAGAAAAATACTAATTGAAAACGGAGACGGAAGCTGAGCATCAGATGATATTTGAACCGCGGCCTTCCTTCTCTCACCACAAAGCACTAACCGTCCGAACTACCGGCGCTCTCGGGGCTGCATTTTTACTATTTTGGACTGATTAACACTTTTAAATCCACTAGATTTCGCGTAGACAGCTGAGGTTGAAGTTTAACTCTGCCAGTGAGTGGGATATGATTAGGAATGAATTGGACACCTCTCAGCTAGAAGCCGTGCGCTCTACTCGCCGTTGACCCACCTATTTTTCTGTGTTACCGCAGATTATATCACGGGTTGTATTGTACATGTATTATGTACTAGTCCCTCTTGCGTTACCCAATGACCGAGAAAACAGACCCCAGTTCGCCAGGTCGAGAAACTGCGTGCCAACTCGTTACGTCCAAGTTACCATGTCAAACCCAGGCACAGACCACTAGGGGAACCAGATCAGCAGGGTTAGAACACCCCGGCCTCCCGATTACAAGCCGTGCGCCCTATCGTTAAGCCACACGGTGCTGTAGTGTTACCACATAGGCTGAAGATGTACGAGATAATTTGTAAGTTCTTAGCTCATGGTAATTATTGCATGTTAAATAGTTATGTTACCCAATGACCCAGAAAACAGATCCCACCTTAGTCGGCCAAGACACCCTAGTAACCATCTGGTTACTGGTTGAGTCACCTTACCATGTAAATCCACAAAAGAGGACTAGAGGAGCATTACCAGCAGGATTCGAACCCCTAAACTCCCGAATACAAGCCGTGTGCCCTAACAGGTGCAAAAAAGAATAAAAAGTAATGTTCTTATCTCTTGGTGTTACCCAATGACCGAGAAGAAAGGCCCCACCTCGCTCGACCTAGAAACTCCTTGTCAATTGGTTAGGTCACGTTACGGTGTTACCATGTTTTGGTTTAGGTCGAGCCACGAAGTTGACCACAGCCACCCCGAAACACTAAGTCTTGGAAACTTCCGAGACTCCTTCATGGATAACGCTTGACCTACCCTTCATTTCCCCTAGCAACCAGCGATCGATGACCCGCTATATAGACCTATGAGGACAGCTTGCTCTAAGCCGGGGCCCGCCCACAACACTGAATATAGCGGCTAGCCCAAACCTAAATAGTGCTGCCGTTGTAAGTTAAGCAACCAATGCAACTCAACGTGTTGGCGTTCTAAGCGCATTACTTGCGACAACACCAGTGTGTTTATTACATGTACATGACTGTGACAATGTCTCTGGTTGGGGTTAAAGTTGTACAAGCAAAGTTCGTTTTAAGTCCTCAGTTCCTATATACGGAGACGGAGCCCCAGAGCGGACTACACATGACTAAGTCTACCATACTCATAATAGTGGCATTGGGGTACTGGAGCCCATAACAAAATGAAGACGATAGTATAGGCGAAGGAATAAACATCGACGTTCAACCATAGCTATATGGCCAGATTATTAAACCACCATTCTGTTAATGATGTGTGGTTCTCACAGCCTGTATTACTGAAACATATCAAATGATTCGAAGAAAAATAAAGCAGCCTGCTGGCTTTGAATCAAACAGGGTACACCTAATTAGAACTCACTGAAGTCACTGTTCTCTACATTCTAGACAACCACGCCCCCTACGGGCGTTGCCAATGCACTGAGAACATGAGCAACCAACCATATAATAATTGTTCACGCTGTTATATGATACCTTAAAGTTAAAGTAAAAGCCTTTTAAGGCAATGTTGATTTCTTAGTGTCCGACGCCAGCAAACAGGCTAAATCTCAGGACGGATCGCCCTGTCTACGGCCGAGCCTGCTGATGTCGGACGTTAAACCAACTCAACAACAACTCTCTAGGATCTAGACTACGTTTTACATGTACTTTTAGTCGGTCATGGTCCAAGCCTACACTGCCCCCATCACTGCTGATTGTTGCTTCTCCGTCTGACCCCTGTGTGACCGCGGTCATTTTTTTTCCACTGTCTGTGACCGCGTTCAGTCTAGAACCACTAAGGTCACTGTTTGATCACTTCGCGAGTAGAAGTACATACATGTACTGGTACCTCCGCGACTGCTATACAACTGTTTGTTCCTTGCTTATTTCACCCCACCCCTGCAGAATACCCACCTAAGCAACAATTATTATAATAGTATACTAAACAATCAGAGAGTGTAAAATAATCTGGTACAACTATCCAAGTCATAAATAAAAGTCAGGTAGGGTGGGAGAGAGAGAGAGAGAGAGAGAGAGAGAGAGAGAGAGAGGGGGTTAGACAGGGAGAGTCAGAGACTGTAGATGAAGGTGGATTAAGTATCACGTAGACTAGTGCAACTTAGAGGCTCAGTTGTCACAATACAAGACTTTTAGTGACACGGTTCAGTGAAATCGATTATTGTATCGGTTGACCTGGCATTGTAATGTCATGTATGGCTGATAATTCATTTGACTGGTCTGGGCTCCTCAACCGTAACATACACACACTTTATTGACAACAACGAGAGAACAGAGCAGATTCGAGTTTTTGATATGTATTGTACAATACAGTCCAGAGTACTGTATAGTGTAACAAATGGATACGGAAAAATAGAGAGAGAGAGAGAGAGAGAGAGAGTAAAGAGAGCTACAGAGGGAGAGACAAGAAAGAGAGACAATGAGAGAGGCGGAGAGAAAGAGTGAGGCAGAGAGAGAAGTCAGACAGACAAGACCATCAGTATGAGTGCAGGAAACTCGAGTCATTGTGAAGTAACATTATTCATAATCTGATGAAACACAACTGGTCCTTCTGAAATTATTTTCTGATGTAAAAACCCACAAGTTAAGGACATAATTCATAAACCGAACATTCCAAAATACTGACGTAATCTTTTTGCCTCTCCCACCAATACGCACAAAACTCCCTAGATCCTGTATACTTTACTCCGTGCGACATTTTATTAAAATCACTATCAACCAAGAACCGACTCAAGAATCATTACGTGAGTCGCATAAACACTAGCTTATCTTGGTGAGAAACATTTTATTTTTATGTGTGGTGCTGCATGATTATGTACACGTTATAGATCTAGTGGTGAACGACAAGGATATCGTCACTTGCATAATGTCCTAACTCATTCTAAAACACTCTAAATCCTTAGTATTTTAGAAATGAGAAAGGCCTTGGACATTTTACTATTTACAACCAGAGCTAAGAATTCCCTAACACAAACAAAGGCTGAAATCTAGGAACCTTCTTACAAAAAGGAGGAAAGAAATATCTATAACTACTGAAGAGATAATATTTTTTCCTACAGGGGTTCTGGAGCAACGCTTCTTTTAAAAGAGAAATAAACTGTAAAACTACATCTTACAGTCTTTATCCTTACTTTCAGAAACAAAAACTCATAGTCCTGTAAAATGTCGACGTCTTATGGATCATGAAGTTTGCAGAAAGTGTTTTGAAACAGATAAAAAAAAAGGAGAAAACTAGACCAAAAAGGACGAACTGCATTTTTTTTTTTAAAGGATTATCAGCTCTGACAATTTAGTTGACTAGAGGTGACCGTATGCATGGCGCAATGTCAGGGTAACCTCTATGCACTTAGCACGTCGAGCTGCAGCCGGGTCGGCTGTTGCTTATCTCCAGCTGACTCAGATCGTCATGGTTCGACGCATTCTAGATCTAGAAACTACTGAATTTGGATTAATTATAATACCACCGGAAATTTCCTATAGCTCCGTCACTACCAAAGAACATAGAGTTGAAGACATGTGGTGACTACCGTCAGCATTAGTTAGAGAGACGCGCCCCTTTTACATGTCCATGAAAAAGGTAAATGTTCGGGTACGGGGGGAACCTATAGTTTTTGCATCTTCAAGACCTGGTTGTCAGTGAAGTCGATCCGTTTACCATGTCCCAACTGACTCAGATCGCCAAAGATCGACGCGTTCGAGAAACTACTGGATTATATGGACAGAATTTCAAAACAAAGATAGATTGTGTATGGTTACATTATTGTAATATTATTATAATACCTCGGGAATTTTCATTAGCTCTGTGACTAGCGTCTTTGAGCGCTTTTTGGACGTCCTGCAAAGTAGGGTAATATTCATTTCTGTTCTGGGGAATAAAAATTGCGGATATATACAAGACTAGCTTGTCAGCCAACCATTAAGATTTAACCCAAAGTAAGACTTACATGAGACAGAGTCCGGGTTTGATACATTGAGAGCTTATAGCTGGTTGTTTATTCAATACAGCGGTTAGTTCCCTAACCTAAATCCAGGGCGACCAAAAGGCGATACGTAAATCATTAAATTACCTTCGATTTTCGAGGAATGAAGTTCTAAAAATTTAAACAGAATGTGAAAGGGTATTTGTGATAGACGGAAGATTGAGGGTCGTAGGTCAATTGATAAGTTATATTCAGTTATGCGTATGACACATCCTGTGTTTTCTTCTTCTCAATTCCTAAGAAGAAGACAACATTCCCACACTAGATATAAATACTCTTACGCATTGACTACCCTATTCTAATATATCTTAGCAACTCTTAAATATCTCTCAGTCAAGAACACCAGAATAAGACAAAACGACTTAAAATGGCACCTGGAGCAAAAAGAATTGGAAGCGATTGAGAGCTTGAGCTCTCACTCTTTACACTAAGCGAATAAGCAAAGCTTTTGTCGGAAGGTGGTTCTAAGCTAAAGTTATTTTAATCTAGGGTCGTAATTATAACGTTGCGGCAAGCTTACGACTTGTTTTAAAATATATCAGAACGAAAAGGCTTACGATTTGTAAACTACTGCTGCGATCGGCTGGGACAGAAATCATGGTTATTGGTATCCACGCCCCCTGTCTCACGTTTGCCAGCTCATAATATTTCTAGACGCCAGTCTTGGGGGCCGGTCCACAATATAGCCTATATAGAGCTGAGGATGGACGTTAAACCAACTCAACTATAAGCCACCGCGACGTACTCACGATCACGTATGTCTACATCCTGTCATCAAGTGTTCAACAAGAGCCAAGACCTTTACTAGATGACGTTATCAGCGCATGCGTCAAGTCTATTTTTAGCTCGCATTACCACACCTCCGCTTCGCACCAGTCTTCTATCTTGGTCTAAAAACCGCAACTGAAAATTTTCCGCCATTCAGTTTGTTCACGGTGACAGATGCAGCTGATCCTGCAGTGCAGTAAGTGCGTTTGTACATTATGTACAATGTATGTGGGCTTATCTCTCACCACACATGTCAGCTGTGACTCGCGAAACAAGGGCAATGTAGATAGAACATTACTGAGGCGGGCCCGGGTTATGCAAACAGTCCTGAGTTCAATTGGTTGCTTAAAGTCCAACGTTAGCATTACAAAGGCTATATTGTGGACGGGTTCCAAAATTAACGTCTGGAAGTCAACATTAACATTAAACGCTATATTGTGGTTGGATTCCAAAACTAAAGTCTGGGAATTTCACGTGCTGCCACACAGAGACAGTGCGGGGAGACTTGGACTCTTGTCTCAGCCGATCACATTGTATGATACTGACATCGACCCAAGCAATGTAGATAGGACTGGGCCTGGGTTATGCACGTAGTCCTGACTCCGTTAAACTTAAAAAAAAAAAAATCCACAAAAAATTAATCTTTCCATTTGTTTCATTTCCCTCCTTGGTTAGAACCTCGGATCTCATGCTGTTCCCAATTTCAACATTTATTTAAAACACAATGAGAAAATAAATATATGCACAGTGTAGCTGTCAGTTCTCCCAAAAACTGTAATCATTGTTATGAAAGAAATGTCCGCCAACGTATAGTAAACCATCTAGAAAAAACAAACACTCCCAACTCCCTTGACACACCCATAACACATACAGACAATGCCAACAGAAAATTAGTAACACAACCATAGAAGATGTCACCAGAGAGTCAACCCATGGTTTTTGTAACTAACTACATGTACTTGTACGAACCACTGGGTGATACCACAGACAATAGATTTAGCGAGACGTCTCACAAAAAGAGTTCCCAAATTATAAATATAAATGAGAAAATTAGTATACAAGGTGTAAATGTCAATTGTAAAAAAAAAAACAAAAAACAACTGTAATCATTGTTATGAAAGAAATGTCCGCCAACGTATAGAAAACCATCTAGAAAAAGCAAACACTCCCAACTCCCTTGACACACCCATAACACATACAGACAATGCCAACAGAATTAGTAACACAACCTGATTTTTTTTTAAAAAGGTTTAAAGAAGGAAGGAACTGCCCTAATTATCCTAACCCATCTACGGTATACTCCCCCCGTGAAATCTCTCACTATTTCACCCTGTCTGGTGATACATGTCATATGTCATGTATGATGCGGAGGGCGGACACTGTCATAACAAAGTTCTTGTTTACGGAGATCACTTTCGCTGGATCAGCATCACAATAGGACGTTTATTAATTAACAGCGGTCTGTCTATGCTATTTTTGAGTCAGTCGGACACTCCCCCACAAACTGGCGACGGACAATAGAGAGAGAGAGAGGGGGGGAAGCAAATGAATAGAGATAGAAAGGAAGAGAGAGAGAGAAAGAGAGAGAGAGAGAGAGAGAGAGAGAGAGAGAGAGAGAGAGAGAGAGAGAGAGGAGACAGAGGTAGAAGGGCGGGGGGCACGAGCTTATGAGTGAAGTCAGTGAAGAAAAATCAAAAAGGAAAAAAAAAAATGTAAAAAATTAAAACCAACCGAAGACGAAACCTCAGGCATAGAAGGTACCATATTACCCAGTAGCTAGCGACTTGAACAGCCAATCAGGGGGCATCCGCGGTTCGAATCTCACAAAGTCATCTCTGCATGTAATTCTTCGTAAAAGTTATGGGGGATGGGCGCAAAGATAACCAAATATAACGCACAATCTCTTCTAACAAAGGTCCAGTGGACACCCCCCAGACGTAACATTGCAACAGTCAGGCAGTGTGGCCCTGTCAACCTGGAATGTCCACATCAATCTCACGCGACCCACAAGCACCGCCGTTACACAAAGTGTGACCAAGTGCATACACTCAAAATAACCATTACGCAGAGGACACAGAAACATTACATTACAATGCGTCTAAATTAAAACCAAACACCCTTAAGGAAAAACAGCACGCAAGTAATGATGACGATGGTGATGATGATGATAATAATAATAATAATAATAATAATAATAATAATAATAATAATAATAATAATATAATGATGATAATAATAATAATAATGCATTAACTATTATTAACAATAGCATCTTGTCAACAATAAAATGCGAAATGGACTTCCTTTGAGTGGGGATCAGCGGCAAAAACGGATACAGGAAGATAGATTAAAAGAAAGTAGAGAGAGGGAGAGAGAGAGAGAGAGAGAGAGAGAGAGAGAGAGAGAGAGAGAGAGAGAGAGAGAGATAGAGAGAGAGAGATCAAACCAAATCACATGTACAAGATAGGTACAATAACTGTTCCTTCCTTGTCCAATATGCAGATCGTGGTGCGGTTGCACGCATAAAAAGAACTAGGGAGCCTACATAAAATTCACAATATTGACAAAGTAAACACCATGAATTATTGTCGTCCTAATCCAGTCCCGTCGTTTCCTCTAACTCAAACTCTACAGTATGTGACAAGCTGTTCGAACAAAAAAAAATCGAATTTTACTTCAACAAAGGCCAACTTTGGATATGAGTTTGGATAAGATTTAAAAACAAAAACAAAAAAAAACAACATACTCCCCAGCAACAGAAGACGTTTAGATAATTCTGTTTGAGGTTTTAGTCTACACATGAGGGACAATGTGCCAAAAACAAACAAAAGTTGAACTAACAGACGTCATCGGTCAAAAGGTCCCTCTGACAAGACAGTTTTAAAATCTATTGTGTAGAATGGCGCTTCGCCCTTTGATGGGGTTATTGGATCGATGCCGACGAAACATAGAGCATTAAAATAGCAAAGTGAGGTGTGTTAACTTAGGAGGAAGGCCTACTATTGTGATAAATGGAAGACTAAACGATAGAGAGAGAGAGATGAGTTGGCTCGAGTTAATTTAACGTCCAATGTCAGCAATATATTGTGGACGGGCTCCAAAACTAACGTCTGGCAAGTTTATGTGCTGCCACACAAGGGACAAGGTATGGGATACCATGACTTCTGTCTCAGCTGGTCAGACTGACACGGACCCAACCAGTCGGGAGCGAAATCGCTAGGGTTCGAACCATGGACCTCGTGCCTGTGAACCCCAAACTACCCCCCCAACTCAAACTCTACAGTATGCGACAAGCTGTTCGAACAGGAACAAAAAATCGAATTTTACTTCAACAAAGGCCAACTTTGGATATGAGTTTGGATAAGATTTAAAAACAAACCAAAACAAAAAACAACAATGTACTCCACGGCAACAGAAGACGTTTTTTCAATACAGCTTGGGGTCTACAAATAAGGGACACTGAAACAAAAAACAAACCCTAGTTGAAACAACAGACGTCATCAGTCAAAAGGTCCCCTCGACAAGACGGTTTTACAATCTAATGTGTAAAATGGCGCTTCGCCCTTTGATGGGGTTATTGGATCGATGCCGACGAAACATAGAGCATTAAAATAGCAAAGTGAGGTGTGTTAACTTAGGAGGAAGGCCTACTATTGTGATAAATGGAAGACTAAACGATAGAGAGAGAGAGATGAGTTGGAGAGAGAGAGAGAGAGTGAGAGAGAGAGAGAGGGAGAGATGAGTTGGGTTAAGTTGGTTTAACGTCCAACGTCAGCACTATATATGCTATAGTGTGGACGGACCCCAAGACTAACGTCTGACAATTTTATGTGCAGCCACACAGGAGACAGGGCGAGGATACCATAGCTCCTGTCTCAGTTGGTCACATTAAATTGACACCGACCGGGATCGAAATCGCCAGGTCTCGAACCATGGGCCGCCTGTGTCGAAACCCCAGGGCTACCCTCACCCTCCCCGCACAGAGAGAGAGAGAGAGAGAGAGAGAGAGAGAGAGAGAGAGAGAGAGGAGAGAGATTAAAAACACATTTTATAAAGTTAAATATTTCAATTTTTAATTTCATCAGACGCAGGCACGCCACCAGCCTCACTTGATCTCCGGCACTTGTTTATAACCCCCCCCCCCCTTTTTTCCAAACACACAAGAAAGCCAGCTGACCAAGTGACTAAGCTAGCGCTGTTAGTTTTCAGGTCAAGAATCCAGCAATACACCGAACGTGAAAATAGACGTGCAATCATAAACACGTACATAAAATTACCAAAACTGCCAACCCAACTACACACCGTCCTTATAAAAAGTAGATTTATCAGCCCCTAAAATGTAACACGTAAACGCCTATAAAATAACAATTATTACGAACTTTTGGCGTACTGTAGGTCTTGAAGGTCAAGGAAAAGGTAACCCTGACCCGCCCTAGTTCAGTAGTCGATCTGATGACCCGACGCCATACTTTCCACCTCACAATTTGTACAATGCCCTATCTTATTTCTGAAATACTAAAAATTTATAGTACTTGGGAAATGAAATAGGACATTATTATACTAGTGAGGTGACGCATTGGTGGATGACGGTGAGCGCTGGGGCTGAACTCAAACCTAACTGAGAGCTACACAACAATAACTATAATGTGTAAATAACTGTACTACATGTACTTCTAAAAGCAAGGTAGAGAAGCAAGCCTGGATGACTGTGAGCACTCGGGCTTAACTCAAACCTCACTGACAGCTAACCTCGTCACAACAATAATTATAATGTATAATAAGAGTAGCCTACTACATGTATTTCTAACGGCAAGGCAGAGAAGCAAGCCTCATAATAATTATACAGGCCAAGTCACCAAACTGCACAATACATTATAGCAATGAGTTGTTGATTGTTTTTTTCAATTATCATCATAGTTTGGCACAAAGTAAAAATAGTAAGAGATTCCCCAGGAAGGCTTTTGCCTATGTGGGCCAGGGTAGTTAGTTGTTTTTTTTTTCCTTCAAACGAAAATAAGGAAAAAAATAGAAACGCTTGTGAACCAAACCTGCAAGTAATCCAACCCGCTAATAATATTTGAGATGTAATTCTGAAAAAGAAAAACAAAAAGATGAGGAAGAAAACAACAAACTGTGAGTAGGAGGAGAAAGCACTCCCTACTCAGACGGGAAATCCCAACCATCATCTAAAGTGTTCCAACGATCACCAACAACCCTCTGCATAAGAGTGACATGTCAGCTTTACTGATAGTAAGTTTAAAATTACGAGTATTCATAGCTAGCTAAATCGGCTATGACTCACTGTACATATTGTATCCGATTTAAAACACACACACAAACTTCAGAAAAACAACTTTACAAACAAAGCAACACTGCTGGGTCAGATAATGACACTCATTCTTCTTTTCTTTTACTATACTGGAACACAAGACAGCCATTCGTGGCGCCGGTAAACAATAACTATAATGTGTAATAACTGTACTACATGTACTTCTAAAAGCAAGGTAGAGAAGCAAGCCTGGATGACGGTGAGCGCTCGGGCTGTACACAAACCTCACTGACAGCTAACCTCGTCACAACAATAACTATAATGTATAATAAGAGTAGCCTACTACATTTACTTCTATCTAACAGCAAGGTAGAGAAGCAAGCCTCATAATAAGTATACAGGCCAAGTCGCCAAACTGCACAATACATTATATCAATGAGTTGTGTGTTGTTTTTTTTAATATTATCAAAGTTTGGCACACAGTGAAAATAGTAAGAGATTCCCCAGGAAGGCTTTTGCGTATGTGGACAAAGGTAGTTGGTGTTTTTTTCTTCCAACAAACAAAAAATGGAAGCGCTTGTGAACCAAAGCTGGAAGTAGTCAAACCCGCTAATAATATTCAATATGTTGAATTTGATCAGTAATACTGAAGAAGAAGAAGAAGAAGAAGAAGAAGAAGAAGAAGAAGAAGAAGAAGAAGAAGAAGAAGAAGAAGAAGAAGAAGAAGAAGAAGAAGAAGAAGAAGAAGAAGAAGAAGAAGAAAAGAAGAACAAGAATAAGAAAACAACCGAAGGAGGTGGTAAGTGTGACTGAGTAGGAGGATAAAGCACTCCCTACTCAGACGGGAAATCCCAACCATGACCTAAAGTTTTACTACAAAAGTCACCACTGTTCCTTGGCATAAGAGTGGCACGTCAACTTTACTGATAGTAAAAGTTTAAAGTCATGAGTTTTCATATCTAAATCGGCTATGACTCACTGTACGTATCGAATCTGATTTAAAACACACACTTAAGAAAAATAACTTTACAAAAAAGCAACACTGCTGGGTCAGATAATGACACTCATTTTTCTTTTCTTTCATTATATCGGAACAACAAGACAGTGGTGCGCGGCGGCGGTAATGACTTGTTATGCATTAATCACAAACTAGAAGACAACTCCATTATCGCTATAAGTATATTAATTTCACACCAGGTGTCGAAAGAAGAAAATAAAAAAATACGCTTTTCTAACCACGATTTGATTGCTTCCAATTTCAAATATAACGTGGGCGAGTCGCGAAATAAAAAACGCTTTCATAACATATATTCTGCCACAAAGAGATTGAGACAACGCAATAATATCAAGACGTCTGACACGGCTATCTACAATAAACAAACGGGCGACACCAAACACAACTCACAAGCAGTTTTTTTTTTGTTTTTTTTATTAAAAATGCGATAGAGTCGGTATTGGAACCCTGGACTTTTCGATTACCAGACGTTATACTAACAAGTAACTGAAACTCTAATAACTTGAATTAGTTTATTTGATTTAACGCCCAACGTCAGCACTGTATCTATAGGCTATATTGTGGACGACCCCCAAAACTGAAGTCTGGCAATTTCATGACTGATCAGCCCCGTGCTCTTAACCATGGTGGGAAAACTATTTCATACAAGACACCCACGCAAACACTCTTTGTTAAAAACGACCACTCACTCGCTAGAGCTCCCCCTCACTCGCGGCCTTCTCAAAAGAAGAGCCATTCAAAAGTTTCGCGCATGCGTGTGACAGTCAGGATGAGCGTTATGTGTCTCTTTAAAAAAAAAAAAAGCGCCGATCGCGCGACAGCATCACCGATACTATAGAGCGTTTTCCCCCACTCCCCATGTTTAAAAGCGCCGCTTTTTTTTATATTCGTAGAATAATACAAAGATTGAAAAAAAAAATGTAATTGGCAGTCGCACAAAATTTTTTAATAGTGAATTAATTTAATAGTAAACACGGCATAGATCGTATAAGCTTAGCTGTCTAGGTTTCGGGGATTTTTTTTATTATATAGAATCAGGGTGTATATAAAACGACATACATGAAATTAAGGCGTCTTCATTCTATTTTCTTTATTTACTGTACGATCTCTCTTCAAAGATTTTCGATAGTGCGGAAGTTAATCATGGTGGTGCAAGTTTAAAATCATAAATGATATGAGGAAAAAAAACGTTCTTTCCTATTCTTATTTCCTGATTTAAAAAAAGAGAAGTTTGTCAATGATATAATGCAAATTTACAATCATGTGTCACATGACTAAGTTTTCCAAGCTCAGCTTTAATAATTATACAGGTGTAGACAGATATGTGTGTGACTATGTAGGTGTGGACACAATGTATGTTTGTGGCGGAAGGTGTGTGTTACTAAGGTACAGACCTACACCGAAGAATTTAATATACCATTACAGAATCTTTGATCTTAACATAGAGTATATGTGCTTCCATCAGCTGCCCATTATTTTTTTTTAAACATGTATCACACCCCCAAGCCCGCCCACTGACCCCATCCGTCTGGAAACTCGCTTACTTAGTCACCCAGTGTTCTACTTAAAAAAAAGGATCGAAACAGAAACTAGGCCACAGTGACCCACTTTCTAGTGCTGCTGTAATCTCTTGACAAAAATGTGGGTCAGCTTGGGAAGAGTTCTGTGAGGGAGGGCGGGAAGTGATCGATTTTTTATGCTCGACGGGGGAGTAAATTTATTAAAAAAGAATTATTTTTTTATGAGGTCTTCATTCCGGAACTTATCTTATCATTAGAAAATCAAGCAGCTAAGAACAAACATGTTATATTTACATATATATATTCATTGAGAGAGAGAGAGAGAGGTTTGAGTGAAGAGGAAACCCATATGGATTGTTTACCCATAAATTTAACTATAATTGCTGATCGAATATATATTACAAAAAAAATATACAAAAATAAATCATGTATTACCATGTTATTGTTAATGAAATATATATATATATATATATATACATATAAAAACTTTAAATGAAGTAGAATCATTAAATGCTGTTGGGATGGTTCTGTTGTTTTTTTTATCACGATCCTGACATCTTTGACTGGCACCAGTCCTTTCATTTTCAATAAATTGAACTAAGAGCTTTTCGTTGTAACAAATTTAATTTGTAATTCTAAAAGTAGAAAAAACAACACCAACAGACAAACAAACAAAACAAAAAACCCAGTAAAATGATTTTAGTACAATGTACTAAAATATTGTCATGGCTATGATTATGGCAAAAATAAGACGTGCCAAAATGCAAGTGATAGAGTCGTTACGGTCAAATCTATTCTTCTAATTTCTGTCTAGACTTCCAGATGTGAGATGGAAAATGGGCTGCTAAGTTTTTACCTTAAATGTTATTAGAAACTTGTGTTGAATACAATGCAGAATATGAGGGGCAAAACTGATTATCTCAAAAGTAGCAAAAAGACTTGACAAAATTGTAGCACAGTGACGATATAATTTTTTGTTTAAAGAGCTGGAAAAAAAACAACAACAACGAAGTTTGCAGCAAATGTTTGACATACCAGATCTTTGAGGTTGAGCTGGTTGTAGAAAGCCCTCTCTTGCTGCATGATATGCTGTAGTTTGGTCACTATGGCATCCGGAAGATTCTGAAGAACACAAAATACCATTTTTATCAGACTCAGTGTCAGTCATTGATGCCATTTTAGATTTGTGATGTTTACTAGACCAATTGAAAAGCATGTTTGTCTTTTGATTTTAAAGAGCTTTTAAAGAATTTTCCTTCATAAGTTTGTTATTCATGTTGTGAAAACGAAATAGTTTATATATATTGAAACCTATCTTCCCCATATGTACTTGACATTCTTCGGGTTTCATGTTTTTGTTTTTTACTTCATTGAAATAAAAAACAAACTGATCAGTACAAGTGGTTTAAATTCAAGCAAAAATTATGTGAAAGAGAAGTCAAGCTTACACTTTCACACTTTAACACAAATGACACTTGTATCCTCATATGAATTCTAAAGGGTACTTAATCTACAGTATAATTTTATGAAATGCTTCTTATCCATGTGGGCATTGAAATTTTGATTCTAACATATAACATTTGTATATAAAGGCCTTTAAAATACTAAAATTCATTTATAACTAATTCAACGACATCACAGACTCTTTCAGAGTTGTTTTTTTTGTTTGTTTTCTATGTGTGTGTGTGTGTGGTTCCTGAGTAAGCCTAGTACTGCCATGTAAAGGCAGTATACATATATGCCAGTTTGTCACACTCGCAGGCCCACCTTGCCTAGAAATGTGTGAAGCCTTTGCATGTGCTTTTTATAACAAAGTTAATGAATGATTGATTAACATTATGAATTTTATAAAAAAAAATATTCTGCAACTGCCAGACCTAGATATGGTGTACTAGTATACTTAGTAAGTTACAAAGCAAGCAGCTAATAGCAAGTCTATAATTATCAGGTCTTTATCTACATGGAATTTCAAGTTATAAATCTAATTTATGAGACTTCAAAATCCCATGACAAACAAGGCAACCCCCACACCCCCACTTTTATCTCACACCTCACACACCTACTTTCAAGCTCAAAACATTGTGACATAGTGGAGACCACATGGAATGTAATATAAAGGAAACGATTCCATCCACAGAAATGTAGTGTCCTGAAGCTTGGATCAAAGAAATCTGGAACCAAGTATACAATGAAGGAAAAAGGCAACGGAGAGGAACACGAAATCGTTCTGGAGGAACATGACGTGGAGAAGGACCTAGGTGTCTATGTGGACAACGATCTCAGTTTTAAAGAACATGTCTCAAGAAGCACAGCAAAAGCCAACAAAGTTGTAGAGATTATCAGACGCACCTTTGATTTCCTCACAGAGGACCTCCTTGTATGTCTATACAAAAGCCTGGTAAGACCTCTCCTTGAATATGGCCATTCAGTCTGGCAACCACAGCATAAAACCCTCTGTAGTGATGTGGAAGATGTTCAACGCCGTGCCACTAAACTCCTTGCATCCATCCGGGATAAACCGTACCCAGAACGCCTAGCAACTCTGAAACTTCCAAGCCTAGAATTCCGCCGCAAGCGAGGTGACATGATAGACTTGTGGAAATACATCCACGGCGTATACGACACTGATCGCCCGCACTTTGATATTGGATTGGGAATTCTCGGGACACCAGAGGAAACAGCCTGAAAATCTACAAACATCGCTGCAGGCTGAACTTACGCAGCAACAGCTTTTCTCACCGAGTGATAAATGACTGGAATGGCCTACCAGAGAGTGTTGTGACGGCACCAACTGTGAACTGCTTTAAGAATCGTTTGGACAAGTGCTGGGAGAATCACCCCTCTCTGTACAACCCCCAATGTGCCTCTTAGGTTAATTGAGACAGCCCAGTACTATATGATATGTAAAACATCGTCTAAGCCACGCATGCCACATACTAGTACTAGGACCATACAATTTAGACCGATGAAAAGATCGAAAGGTCTACAACATCGAACATTTCAAGGTTCAAGGTTCAAGGTTCAGGAAACATTATTTCTCATCAAATTCAAAGTAGGCTAGAGTTTATAAATATAATGAAATGTTAATCACTGAATGGCGCTTGGAGGAGGCAAAAGAGAGAGGGTAGCGCAAACTCAGACTCACACCCGTGATACAGTGATGTTCCTCCCCTTTGTGACATACAACATACATGTAGAATAGACGCCATACATGTAAACGTTCAATTTTTCGCGACAAGATGTCCAGCCTGCGTACATTGTACATACTCATATCCGCCTATTTTGTCATTTCCCATGACGCTTAAAAGAGGAACTGAATGCAAAAAAACATTGCATATTTGAATTCAGCAATGTTGAAAATGTATAATTATGAATCATGCCACTAAGGCCTGTCATACGATTCAAATAGGGGGCCTACCTCCGTCCAAAGGGCTTATTCTAATTTCTACTTAAATACCCAGCTCTATCGGCCGTTAGTGATGGATCTAGACCTCGATCTGATAAAAAGGAATCCTGGAATGATTCACTTCAGCATAACTTCAAATCAATCGATCATTGTAAAAACAGTAATGTCTTGAAATTGGCCTAAACTATCTAGTGAGTCTAGTATTGATCAAGAGGAGATCTTTAAAGGCTGATTAAGTGTTTCATTTCAAAGAAAAAAATCAATAATCAAATGCGAATGATTTTATTATATCCCAATTGGTCTAGAGTCTAGATCTGTGGATAAATAATCTAGATCCTAGTTAGAGAGGAATGTAATTAGACCTGAATCTAGATCTGAATATAGATCAAGGCCTAGAACTTAAGAGTCTCGGTCTAGATTTTATAGCTAAATTAAAACTCAGATCCTCTAGAGAACATTTATAATTCTCAAGACTAGAGATCTAGATGGCCTTTTACCTACCATGATTTTCGTTCTTAGCAGGCACATCTTGGTGTGGGATTTTGTGGTTAGTCAGTCCACTTTCTTGGACTGCCTCCATTACTCTAAGTGGAACTGGATTGAACGCCGAGGGAAGAAAAAATGGAACTTTGATGCAGATCTGAAAGAATCATGGGCAAACCTTTTACCCATTTTGCAACCAAGAAAACTGTTAGTCCCGAAATTTCCATCCTGGCGTTCAGGTTTCCAAGGTTTGAACCTTTTGTCGAATTCGATCCAGTTCTAGATCTAGATCTAATTTCGACTCGTTGATCCTTGAATGTTTTGCTTTAGAGTAGCTGATCTAGATACGATCTTTATTCGAATCCGGGTAAAAGTATCTTGATCTGGACTTCAAGGTCTAGAATATAAGCTTACGGATCTATGTTAGATTTAGAGGTTATTGGTCTTGCATCTCTTTCAAGAGTCTAGTCTATAAACTAGATCTAACTGGACTAGGCCTAGATCTAGATAAGAGATATATTTGTTTGGATGATCGCTGATTTAAAATACAGGTCTTCAGACGATTAAGGTTTTATTCATTTATCTAAAAGCACTGTCACTGCATAGACACTAAAGGCTGTAGATTATAATCCATTAGAAATAAAATAGGTGTAATCCTAGTAGGTTTTTGTGCGAGTCGTCAGGCGCAAACGGAGATCCATCAGGAAGTTCAAAAATAACTTGGAATTTGTTGTTGTTGCAGATTCAGCTGTAACCCTGACCTGACTCTGACCAATCGTTGAACGTACAAGTCTAGTTAGATCAACCTAAAATCTCTCATAGGGGTAGCAGGTTTTTTTAATGGTCTTGTGTCGTGTAAAAAATATAATTGAACCCATTTTAAGATACCATTTAAAACGAAATAATAGGGAAAAAGAAAAATTTGAAAGCCTGACCACTATAAGACCTTCACACCAATCGTATTTTTATTTGTAAATAGAATTTCCTCTTGCCCTATCTTAACAATTCGTTGATTTAGGGCGATCTTTTGGAGTCGACCATTTTAGCACTCAAAAACGTTACGGTCATAAACATAGTTCTTCAGTTCCTTATAAAACATCTATAAATCAAATTGACGACTTGATATAATACCAATACATTTATGATTCCTAATCTATCTCTATGGATATAGTCACGTTGAATCGGTGCTTTGATCTAATTTCATTGTACCAGACGATGGAGGTACATAATTTATGCAGCGTAATAATTTGTCAAATCTAACGAACTTTTTTATTCTTAATCTGTACTAGCCTAGGCCAAGTCAGTTAGAAACAAGACACCATTTAACCTATTTGGACGTATTTTTCGGAGACACAATAATGGATCTAGAAATGCAGTAATTTGTCGGTAGGACCTTTGATGGACCTTAGGGCGTCCAGAGTTTTTAAACTCGACACGGCACGTTCTCAGGTATGCCTCAAATCGTTTAATTGTCTTTATTTTAGTTTGGTATTATTGTTTGTCAAGTTCTGTTTAGTGTCCCTATTTTCTAGATAAGATCCAAGCCTAGGCAACGGGAAGTAGCGACTGCTAGATCTTCTAGAATCCATAAGAACCTAGAACAACCCAAACGTAGCTTAGAGATCTAGAAATAGAATCTAGGGAATAGGGATGGGTAGTGGACCTCTCTAAAGCATATCCATGAAGACCTTAGTCTCAAATCCTTTATAAAAGATGAAACTAATGTCATCATGGATGGGCTTTGAGAAGTTTATGGAATTGAAATTTGAAGTATTCAGGGGGATAAATGCTGACGTAATTGCATGAATATTTTCAAGATCTTAGTTGAATCTAGAGTATAGATCTAGATATAGGGTAGTAAGCACGAACATGATGTAGCTTAGACGCTTCGGTACAATATATAAGAATAAAGCTTACGATGACACGTAAACTACGTTATGTTTGTGCTTACTTTACTACCACCCCAAGGCCAGATTTGAAAGTAGCCTAGGCTATTGTGTAGTATTTACTGAGTTGCTCAATGATCAATCTTGTCTCTCCTGGTGATATTCTATTTATAGGCTAAGCAAAAGGTCCAGCATGAGACTTACAGGAAGCTCTTGCCAGTCGAAGTAAGACACCCACTCCCTTCCAGCATTGAAACATTAGCCTCGGTTTAATTTGAGTACTGGGCCTAATTGCCAGGGGAAGCATAAAGATCTAATATTAATAAATGAGAGCACAGCGATGTGAGTGGTGTTAGCTATATAGGCCCTATAGAGTCTTAGACATTGTGTTTTTAATTGCCTCTAAGCTTTACGATAAATTAAAGTTAGTGAATAGAGTGTAGAAACGCACTGGGGAGCTAGATAAGTTTTCAGGAGTCTTGAATATTCTTAAAAATGTACGCCCTACTTGTAGAAACAGAAAGATAGGTTACTCGGAAAGGTAGAGTGGGTATATAGGGGAATGAAGAGAGGAAGAGTTCTTAGATCAAAGTATTCGCTGGTTTGAAAGGTTACTAATGAGTCGACATATATTTATATATTTAATTGTGAAAGGGTTACAAACATGACTGCACTCTGATCGTAAGCTTAGACTTGACCACTAAGACCACAAAGAAAGAAAACAACCTGTTAGTGTTACAAGTGCCGATCTGTGTATACGCCTATATGGTGGAAAAAGACAGTGCCTATATAAATAGTGTGCATAATAGTGTTTAATTTAAAAAGTTTATTTCCTCCTACTTCAAATTATGTACTTTTCTTCAATAAATTACCATCTGAACTTTGATTATTTTCTCCAAATTAAATTTGCAGGTTTCTTGGTGCATCTGTGGGGTGTTGAGGGATGGATCGTCTTTCCAGTGGTTTGGATGCTAGGCGGGTTATGCACATGCTTAGCTCGAATCTTGAAAAAGAACGGCAATTATCGGAGCGAAACATCAGGTTGTCCAATAAGGTAACATTCATTTTTGCTTCTTTCATGTTCGACCCCTATTTTGAAGGCATTAATACAAACGTGTATGTCCATTATCGCTAATAACAAATGTCCTTCCACTTCCAATTCCATTCACTGATTCAGATCTACTTTGACTCTTCCACTTTCAGAGCATAATTCATTGAAGTTTGGCTAAAAAAGAGAATATTTATATGTCAGATTAATTACATAGACAGCTACGCTCTATAGGATAGGTACATCATTTTGAAAGATTTACCTTAGTGCTCTGGTGGTTAATTATGTTAAAGTCTTAAACAATTACAATGTTTTAAGCACATCATGTGTGCTTAAGCATTAGTTTATTTTATTTCTCAAAATAGGTTCAACATAATTGTTTTAAATAGTTGACATTTTATTTTTTTCATGGTACACTTAACTTTCTGTTGTTTTATTTTAGACTATAACTGAGCAGCAGCGTGATGAGGCAGCAACCTGGTTGACTCACCTTGCGGCCCAGTTTAGGTTTTTACCTGAAACATGTGGACTGGCTGTTCTTCTTATGGACAGGGTTTTGCTCTTAGTCAAGGTAAATTGAAAGATTTAACCATTACAAGTGCTCTTTGGTTTTGGAAGGGAATATCTGCATAGTCTAAAGAAATTCATTGAGCTTAGTGCCTGCTTCATTTGCCATGTAACCACCCCCCTTTTTTCTTGCTATCTCAATTCCATTGAAAATTGTATTATGAAAACCTTATGATGGATCAAGTAAGTGAACCTGGTTGACTCACCTTGCGGCCCAGTTTAGGTTTTTACCTGAAACATGTGGACTGGCTGTTCTTCTTATGGACAGGGTTTTGCTCTTAGTCAAGGTAAATTGAAAGATTTAACCATTACAAGTGCTCTTTGGTTTTAGAAGGGAATCTCTGCATAGTCTAAAGAAATTCATCGAACGCATTGAGCTTGGTGCCTACTTCATTTGCCATGTAACCACCCCCCACTTTTCTTGCTATCTCAATTCCATTGAAAATTGTATTATGAAAACCGTATGATGGATAAAGTAAGTGAGCCAAAGATGCTGAATGGATGGCAGATTGATCTGTGTAAAAATGTTCTTCTCAACTTACAATCAACTTGTTGCAATAGATACAGTCCTAATTGCGTCTTTGTAGATTTAATAGCATCTGTTGCTGTTCTCGAGGTGGAACTTTATACCAATCCCCTTTGTTCTAAATTCTGTGTACACAACAGTGTAGTTGGCTGTTTCAGTTATGTTGACTTTGGGCGTAATGGTAATCCCCATTACAAAGCTGGACTGGTGAATAAAATTGTCATGCCAGAGACCACTGTAGAATAAGATGATAGCATTACCAAGCCATTGCAGTTCTGAAGTAGGCAGTGGCATACATATGTGCACTTTGATTTTCAGAGGTAAATTGTGTGACCATTTTAGTTCTACTTATGTTTTTCATTCAGATTTGAAGATTTATAGACCTACATTTGTTATTTCAGGTTCAAGCTAAGTATTTGCAGTGCGTTGCTGTGACCTGCCTGTTTTTAGCAGCCAAATCATTAGAGGAAGACGAGGTTTGTCTTTTGCGCTCTCTCTCTCTCTCTCTCTGTATGTGAAATGCTGTACATATTTCTATTTCAAAAACAGATAATTTTTTTTATTTAAGAACCAGTAATAATAATTATGGAGATAAAATCTAGTTTTTTTATTTTTTATTATTATTTAATAATTACAGTTTGTGGATATACAATTCTCAATTGTTGTGCATTTTTGTTTTGAAGATAGGAATTTATATTGACTATTAAAATATCAAGTTGTAGATTTTTATTTTACTTCACAATTCTCAGAATCCAAAGATAGAACAACATAGCTATAATTCAAGGTTATGTATTAAGTGTTAAGTCATCTAACAATAATGTGCTAAGCTATAGCAGCAAATGAGAAGTCGTGATTGATCTTGTTTTTTTGTCCTTTTTTGTGTTAAGAATATTCCCCCAACTCCGGATTTTGTGAGGAAAAGTCGCTGTGGGTGTTCTTTTTCGGAGATCAGTCGGATGGAAATGGTTATTCTGAGCAAACTTGATTGGAATATCCGTATGCCATCAGCAGTGGATTTTCTTCACACTGTAAGTTTGTATGCAGTTAAATTTCTGTTTTGAGGTTTGATTTTTATATTAATTACTTTTTTTAAATGCTATTTATGTTGCTGTTGTTTTGTTGTATTCATTGAAAATATTCCTATTGTGTGGTTTAGTTGTTTTTTCCCCCTTTTTTTGGGGGGGGGTGTATTTAGTGATACTAAGTCAACCAATATGGCATTAATGGATTTAGAAATAATTTATATATAACTAGTCACCTTTTTTTTCTGTTTTTTTTTTTTTAAAGAAAAGGTAAACATTCACAGAGTGAAAAGTCACTTTTTTTTTTTTAATGCCATCTGATACCTT
Organism: Elysia chlorotica; assembly: GCA_003991915.1. NCBI lineage: Eukaryota > Metazoa > Mollusca > Gastropoda > Plakobranchidae > Elysia > Elysia chlorotica. The sequence goes on from RQTK01000724.1 coordinate 223,590, forward strand.
TTTGGAAGTTACAATTGCAGTTGATGAAACAATGTTATTTTAAAATGTTTGTGTGGATTCATTCTCTGTTGCAATGAAAAATCGTGTAAATTGCTATTTGCTTTTATAAATCATTGGGGGGAAAAATTACTTATTGCGTCTGTCTGTTATTCATGCTTTCAGTTTTGACCTAGTACTTTTTCTTGTCTGTTACCAGATCCATGCAGTGGTTGTTCTGCATTATCCCCACTTGTTATCAAGCCTAAGCGACACGAGCCCCTCAGAGCACTTGACTGTTGTGATGCGCCGGCTGATACGATGTCTCACCTGGCACGGAGTCCTGCAGTTTCGTCCATCGACTGTGGCGCTGGCCCTCATCAGTCTGGAGTTGGAGCAGATAACTCCTGGCTGGCTCCGGCTGGTGCATGTGCTGCAGAGGATGACTAATGTAAGTGATGGAAGGTGATTTCTGTGTGTATGATATGCCGATGCTTATTTTCATTTTGATGAAGTTGACGATTGGTCTTTGAGTGTTTTTTCCTGAAGACTTTGTTCTATTATTGTTAGTGATAAACACATAATAATTATATACAATTAGGTTGATTGTGATGGCGCCGGCGATAGAGCCTCTGGGTTCGAGTTTCACTCTAGCAGTCACCATTTAATGAGATTAAATTAAAATGGGCCTATCTACTCTTTTTGCACTTTTGAGAAAAACGCGGTCCAAATTTTGGATAGAATAGATTTAAATCTAGACAAATAAACTAATTTTTATTATTTTATAACCAGCTGTCAATCTACGCAATAATTCTATTATGATTCATCTGTTCAGGCAGAACATTTTATGCTGTTGCCCTCAGCTCTCAGATTAAAAAAAAAAAGCACAGAACCTTTTTGATGTAATCTAACTGTACTATTACCTAGTGAGAAGATAACATCTCTCTTTCTTGTGGTCAGGTTGGGAGTGAGCAGCTGATGCTGTGCCGTGAAGAAATTGCTGGCTTTTTGGGCCAGCAGCTTATCACTATGCATGCTTACCGCTCCCGCAAATCTTCCTCCTCTGCACCATCTTCCAAGAAGCGCAAGGTTGACCATAGTGCTACTCCAGCCGAGGAGGACAACATCTACGATGGTATCAAGAGGCTCTACAATGAAGACATAGTCAGCGTGGCCATGGACAAGCCTCCACTGAGGACCTCGTGTAGCTTGGAGATGCACCAAGATTCTGAAGAGAACGCTAAGCTAAAGAGCCAAACTACTCTGTTGGTCAATTGATTGGCTGTTGTGCCCACATGTTTCGATGTGGACATTTCAGCTACCTAATTTTCCGCAGAGTTGGCTGTAAAATCGTTTAACTAACAGAGGGTTTCTTGTTTTGCAGTTGTTTCGGCCTAAGGAAAAAAATCATGAAATCCTGTTGTTTAATTTTTTTTTTTTTCGAAACCAATTTGTTGTGCTTTAAAATGGTTTTATAGTTAGACAGTTATATTCAATGGTGTATCCAAAAGCATGAAAAAAGAAATCATGGTTGATCCAGAACGACCTTGCATTGTCACCTGAGGTGTTTGCTTATTTTATTTATGTATGAACAAGTTTTAAAATATTTTAAATGAAGAAAAAAAATAATATATAAAAGCAAAGGTATACCCAACCAAAAAAAAAACAAAAAAACTTTCCTTAGACTTTTTTGTTTGTAATAGGTAAAAAAACACAAAAAAACCTATATCATTTTCATCATTTCGTTTGTGAAAAAGTGGGAGTGATTGTTATTTCATTTACCAAGAACTCTTTTTTCCTCTTTGGTTGATAAAAGGGGGAGCTGGAGTTCTTAAATCTTGGGAATATATTTTTTATTTTGAAAAGATCCACCTCATTTGTTGTCATGTCACTCTTAGTCAAGCAATCATTGACAGAAATTAGAATGAGTGTGAATGTTTATACATTTTACATTTTTTCATTAACTCCTGTTTTGTTTATCATTTTTAAAACAAAATTTTTGTTGTTGTTTTTTGGTCTTGCTCATCACTCATCTTTGCTGTTTTACACCCTCACACAAAAACACTGAAAATTCAAACAAACCTAAAGCTGTGATCTTTTTATGTACATGATAGAGCATCATCGAACTGATCTGTTTTATTTATGAGTGCTGTATTCTTAGAAGAAAATTTAATATATCTTGCTTTGTACAGTCTTTTTTAGTTATATCACAGTGAACTAGCCAGTGACTTTGTTGGGACAGTATTTGCAGTGGTCTCTTGGTTTGACATAAATTGTACTTGCACTGCAAAGGGAACATGTTGTAGAAGTGTGCGTTCCTTAAATTTTTAGAATTTCCTGGATTTAGTTGTTATATAAAGTTATATCTGACATAACATAAATGTTTCTCAAGAGATATGAATATTTTAGGAAGGCATATCTTGATCACGGTGAATCTCATTGTCACTTGTCTCAATTAGTTTATTTTGCATCATTCATTTTGTATTTATTTCCCCTAAACAAACTACTAAAGTTGCCTTGCTTCTTAGTAAAAGCTCACTTTTCAAAGGTGTACAACTTGGACTTGGAGCTGCGAGTTGCTATTTTCTGTCTGGTCTGACACTGTATACGCACTGAAGGACATGTTTGTGTGATGGTTGGCTGCGTGTGCTGTCCATTCCAACAAATGTGCTCAACATATTTTGACCACAGGCGGTGAAGTTTAAGCTTGAGTGCTTCACTTGCTTACGGTTAATTGCAGCATAACAATAATTATTCTTGTACATAGATGTGCACACAATATCGGCACTACATTCGCAATGAACTTAGATGGTTAATTTTGGTGGAAATGGTGACACCTAGGAGGTAGTACCTGGTAGTGAAATCCATTGGATTTTCAGTGTTGGCTTTGTTGGATTTGTTACAATCTTTTGTTTGTTGTTGTTTTTTTTTTGTTTGTTTTTTTCTCATCAGGATAGCATATATATATATATTCATTTGTCCTTATTAAAGCCAACTTTGGCAATCATTGTCTACACATGTTATTTTATATTTAATGGCATTATTAATGAGTTTTGTTCCAAGGCTGTGTGTTATGAAACAGTATTTTATTAATTTTCTATTGCTTTTTTTTTCCATTTTCGTGTTATATATTTATTAAATTAGTGAATGCCAGAAAGAGTAGAAGTGAAGGCAGCATAGAAAAGAAGTTGTGTAATAAATGATTTGACTTTTGAGGACAATGATTGAGCTGGTTGATTATTCTCTTTGCCAAGTGCACTGATCCAGCATTTTTTGGGGGTTTTATTATAAATTTGAGAAATTGTCATAGATGCAATGTTCATGACTTTGGGCTTCTTTTTTTTTCTTTTTTAAATTATTTGTTTTAGTGTCATGAAATTCCTGAGATGGGCATTGTTACTCATATGAATTTCTGAGGTATTAAAAAATCTGATACCCATTGAGCAATTTTAAGACAAAATTAAAAAGTCCAAAAGTTTAAATAAAACTATGGCATCTTTTTATCTGTGGCTTTCATTTGTTTTTTTCAAGTGTGTTACTATGTTGTCATAAGTTTATTCCAAAAACAAACAAAATAAGTTAACATAATCCCATAAATATATTTTCTTTTAAAATGAAGTGGTACCATCGTTCATTAATCCAATTGGTTTAACTTGTTTCTAACAGGTCTTAGAGAAAAGAAAGCAGTTTAAAAATAATAAAACCTTTGCCGATATCATTTAATAGTGTGTGAAATCGCATTCGCCAAATTAAAACTGCTTTACATGTCAATTTTAGTTGAAGCACATCAACAAAATAGTGTTACTATCTTTTTTTTTTTTTAATTGCAAATTTCAAGCTCAGAAAATAGTCTCTTCAAAGTTTTTTTTTTAACTCAACATTTTTTTTGGAGACATGTGCATATGCGCTCTACTATGTACGAATATCAATTTGACATCTGATACCGGTACTGTGATAAGTAAAAATTTATCTTATTTGACATGCTTTAGAAATTCCTGGGGAAAAAATGTTAATTGCTAATTTTTACATTATGCTAGAGTTGAATAGTAATTAGTAATAAATTATTTCAATATGATTTAAAATCCAATTAAATTGACAAATATATTACATTTTTTTTTTACAAAGAAAGCCAGCTTTGTTTTTGTGTATGACTGATGGATAGTCGTGCTAAATTAAAATTACACCATAGAGGCAATACATGTATATGTATTACAATCCAATGAAAGTTTCCCATCTCTTTCTATCTGCTTTTCCTTCTCCCTCTAGACCTACAACCAGGCAAATCCTACCAAACTATGCTCTTAAAACACCAGTTATTGTAGTATACATCCTCTTTTCTAAGTTGAGTGCAACCTGAAGGTTCTGGCCCCTGTATTGTCGAAATATCAGGAGTGCAATGCACAAGTGTTGCTCATTTCCTTTAGAAATGTAAGATAATTACCTGCTTCATTGAAATTAATTATATTGAGCATTAACAAATGAACTCTCTGAAAGTGGAAACTGTTGCTCCAAGGGCAAAAAAACTGGTATCAGGTAATTGAAATTACTTCTGGACCAGATTCTTGAAATTACACTAACCTTGCAAATTTTACAAAATATGAGAGCTACAACTTGGCACAACTCATAAAATTAAGTAATTTTACATCCTATATGATGCACTGCTCTGATTGATTTTGATTTCTGAAAGTATTCAAAGAGGCTCATCAGCAACTGAGCATACAAATTCGAATTTTGAGATCAATTAATTATCTCTACTTTTTCTCATTTTTAATTATTATGAAATATATATTTAATATGTCATAAAATAATAACTCAAACAAATGAATTCTACAAAATCAATAAAAACTGGGAAATCCTTCTTTTGTTTATTTCAATGAGTGATTTTGAGGCAACATGATATAAAGAATGTAGCTCCAGAATAAAAAATGCTTGACATCTCTGTAAAGATATACAAAATACTTGTGTTATGAAAAGAAATTATTTATATCTTAAACATGTAAACATAAGTCCAAAGAAATGTGTTTATAACTGCAATCATTAACTAAACTAAAAACTAGTTTTCTAACTGTATACAATTCCTGCAGACTTAAAAGTTGAAGATTAAATCAATCAAGACACTTGGACATCCATCAATTAATATCAAACTTTTACCAATCAATATTTCATGAAAGAAAAACATGTCCCTTTGATTCGTTCAGATTTTTGCCCAGCCTGACTTTGGTCAAATACCACATTTCATACTATTTGCAGACAAAATCATATCGTGAACAGGGTTACCACGACCAAAAATGTTTATTCCTCAAAATTCCACAGTGACCGTGTGGGAAATTTCATAATTTATAAAGAAAAAGCAAATCGCAAAATGAATATGAAGAATTTAAACAAAATGGAATAATGAGGTGAAAAAAATGTTGCTGAATATGATATCAAATATTTTGGTAGAGCCTTAAACATTCACTTAATACATGATAAATGATAAAGTTTATGCCCTTGACTTCCACATTGTTTAAAACAATGAAAGATAGAGAGCCCCCTTAATAGCCAAGCAAACGTTCTGACCCCAGTCAACAAACGTCAGCCCCATCCCCACCCCCCTACAATCTGAATGTTACAATCTTTTTGTATTTAAGCACTACTTGAGAATGGACACGTAGTCTTAGCAAGGGAATCTTTATCATCAATATAACTTGTGAATGTGTGTATCCCTTACAAGAGTTTTGAAATTGTTATTGTCATGAGTCAATTTTTTTTTTCCATATAACTTTTAAACAACCTGGTGTTAAGCAAGTTACATCACGGCAACTGTTCATTTCTTCTTTTTTTTTTTATTGTCAGATTGCAAGATTTCTTATTTACATTGGTCTCTCACATCTTCGTTTTAATTTTAACATAAATCGATTTTCAAAAGGAAGAGGAAAAATTTCAAAATAAAGCAGTTAAGCACTTCCACCATAAAAATGTGTAAACATTAAAAATAGAATAAAAATATATGTTACAATGGCATCACATTTTTAAGACACTCAGGCTGCAGGGGATTTCTCATTACACAAAAATCTCTGTTGTCCCATGGTACTTAAAAACTTCTTTTTTCTCTCCTTTTTTTTTTTTAACTTAAGCAAACAGTACAGCTTTTCAAACAATTGGGAAACCTTTGATTGTATATTCAGAAGTATTTCTCAATTACTGAGAGACTGAAAGCTACTCTAGTAACATAGCTCAGCCTCAAACAGTACGCATTTTTTTCTGTCGTAAATATATATACAGGCTCTCAAGCATATAATAATACATTTTTTTCATGTCCTTTTTTTTTTACTTATAAAAGAATTAAAGTCATATACAAATAATGTGAACAGTTTTTACAAAAAAAAAATTAAAAAAAAAAAGAAACATGTTCATTTCCTTCGCACTCTTGTTTTCCTCTTGACCTGAAAAAAAATATATAAAAAAGAATATAATCAAAAGAAAGGAAAAAAATTGAGGACTTAGATTTTATACTTCAACTAACATGTATTTTGTTTGCTGCTATTTCTTTTGTGTAAGTATACTTTACCACTTGACTGATAAGCAGTTTTTTTACTGTATTCAAATAGTGAGTTAAAATTTGTCTATACCAAATGAAAAGCATTTCCAATTTATTTTGAGTTACAAACACAAGATCTACTGGGGTGAAGATAGTACCACGCCCGCAAGCAAATCTAGATCTAGGTTTAGCTGTAAAGTTATAGATAACACTGCCCCTGCCATTTAATGGAAAAGTTAGCTGTTGTTGTTTTTTTTCCACAAAAAAAAAAACCCCGCAATTTTTCCATTTTTTCTTCCATAACAATTTTGCGCTAGGGGACTGCATCCCTCAGACCTCCTGTCTCTTTTTTTTGTTTTTCAGACCTCTTATTTCTCTCTTTTTTGGGGGGATTCGGGTGATTTCAATGTCAAATTGGTTCATAACACACAAATATAATTGTCTAGAAACATTTACTTGTCCATTAAATGCAACAGGCAGTGTTATTTATATAAATATCCCTAGACAAAAATTCCTAATCTGATGCCTCATAGTCATTAAAATCAACGTGTTAATCAGTCTGCATCCATTGTGGCTTCCAATATCATAACAAAGTGAAAAAGAAAATCTCTCTCCCTCATTCATGAAAACAACAAACACGAAACTTGTCAGAACTTTGGCAATCTCACAATGAAATATCAAAAGGCCTTCAACGGTAAAGGATGAATTCACCCTTATCACAGTCAAGTGGTTAAGATTGGTGGATGTTATTTTTTTCAAACTCCTCTGGTTTAAACCATACTGTGGTTTCGTATTTTTTGTTTTTAAATGTATATATCTACCTTGTTTTATATCTTTATTAGAAATTTCAGGAGTTGAAACAATTAATACTTGAAAGACAAATTCATTCAACATGAAATTAATTGTTATTTTTTTTAACTTGTTTACACAACCATTTATAGAGTTCTTTTCTTTTTAATATTTATGCAAGGCATCTTGGGTAAAGCACATTAAATAAAACCGTAGTTATAGGTTGATACAGACCTAAAACAAATAAAAAAGCAGCCCTGGTACTAAATTTAAAGACTAAGCACCTTTGATAATTCTTCCTGATGTATAAATGTATATATATTGCAACACATTAAAAAAGTGATAGATTCTGATTTTTGTGAGGTTTAATCAAACAACATGTTTTTATTTTCAGGCCTTGTGAAATAAACATTGAAAATCTGAGCCGATAAGATTTATTGTAAATTATTGATGAACAACTAGTGTGTGAAATATGAGAACAAACGTTTGATCTTATTTATCAACTACAAAAAATACATTCTTGATTCTTAACATGGAAATGCTGAGAGCATAAAATAAAATATATCTTTAATGGTGATATCAAACTGAATGTGAGAGAGTTCTGACAGCCCTTACATTCAAGGTTTCCTCATCCTTCTCCTGGCTGTGTTCAGGGCTCATGGATACCGACTGGGATGTTTCAGGGGCGTCCTCTCCATCTGATGTCCCATTGGAAACGACTCTTCTTCTGTGAATGTAAACATTAACAGTGGTTTATGATGTGAGAAGAGGACATTATATCATATGGTAGCATCAAATTAATTATATCAGATATTACTGTGGAGAGACTTTGGAATTGTAATACAACAGACTAAATATTTAGTGACATTTCACATTTTTATTTTTTTTATCAAGCTCTTGACTATCTTCAGAGAGCTTTTTTTTTTCCAAGGTTTCAGAAGGAAGGTACCCCTTAATTATGCCAACCCATATATGCAAAATCTTCCATGTGAAATCCCACTAAATCTTAATTCTCTGGTAATACCTTCATCAACATTTTTGCTTTTCCTCTTGGGAAAGACACTTTATATTCTTTTTTAATATAATTATATAGAACAAGTTCTCTCTTCCTCCACAAGGCTATGCAAAAATAAAAGCAGATTTACATCTCTATAAAGGAGCGCAACTGGTAGAGCTTCGGTCTCCCAATCCAAGCAGATTAACCCCTCTAGATAAAAAAAAACAGCTACAAACGACTCTTACACATTGCGTATGTTTGATTTGAGGGGCTCTGGTCTGGAGACAGGGCCTCTCTTGGCTGGCAGTGACGGTGGTGACCATGATCGCTCCGACCCAGACTCACTAGATCCTAATTTTGCTCTGAGAAGAAAAACAAAAAAAAAGGCATTAGCTGTGAAATTAACTTCAGAAAAACAAAAAATTTGGAAGATTGTTGAATACGTGCTGTGAGTCAGTGTGAGCTTTGCTCACATTTCCTGCATTTGTCATTTCTGAGCACTGCAACCACTGAAAGAAATAATTAGATCTCTACATCATTTATAAAAAGTGGCATCCCAAACTACCATCATCATCATCATCATTATTATTATTATTATTATTATTATTATTATCATCCTTCTAATTACTATTTCATTTTTTATGTTACCTCCTGTTTATGTTAGGAAAAGAAAAATCTGATACAGTGATAGGCTTACTTTTTGTAATGACTTGGAGAGGCAGATGCCGAGGACGGAGATGAAGGAGGAGATCTCTTGCGGGAACCTGCAGATTTTGTGGGGCTGGGTCGCGTCATCCTGGTCCGAAGTTTTAAAAAGACACTTATTTAAATATCAATGAATAAATATTTTTTCAAAGCTGTTTTGTTCAATGTCCTGATCTCCTTTGTGTAGGTTTATGATATCTTCTTATCATCAATTTCGTTTGATGCACCTCACAGTTAAGGAACGCCATCCCTTGAGGTACTTTTTTACTATCCCAATACGCTCTGTTGAATTAAACCCAACAATAAAGTCACCAACTGTTGCTTGCAGTACCAAACTTAATATAACTTTATCTCTCTCATGGAGCTCGGGAACAACAGGATGTAAACATTATGACTAAGTACTGTTCAAATCTTAGCAAGGCAAAAAATTACTCTGTTTCAATGGTACCAGCAAAAGGAAGGTGAGGATTTTTAGCTCCTACCTATAATAAAGTTTGCTTAACAGTAATTTTAAAGAAATATATATATCAAAGCATGCATGTCAACTTTATTAGAAAAATGAAAATCAAGGCACAGAACCTTTGCTTTTTTTTCCCCCATTACACTGACTTTAGAAGAGAAGAAAAAAAAATATCCCTCTCTCATGATAGCCTCTTCCTATCTCTACAACTGTTACATTTCAATTAGGCTTATTTCTCATTTCATTAATCTGTCAAGAACCAACTTTTTGAGACCCCAGTGAAATCTTACATGTTTTCCCTTAACATGGGAGGCTTCAACCGTCGCACCACAGCTGGGCTTGGTCGGTCGTCACCTCCTTTAGAGGAAGACATGGAGTCGTCACTCTCTGCCCCAAGCATTCTAGATCTGTTGGGAGATACCGCAGTAGGGCTGGTACCAAACCTCTTCACGACGGCAGCCTGCGAGGACTGTCCTCTGCCTGCTCCTTTCTGTGCAGATGTCTTGGCGGTCGTAGCTGCCACCGTCGAGGATGCTCCGTTCAAGGCTTTCCCGCCGCCTCCTCTTCCTTTGGGGCTGAAGTCTTCCATTTTAGTCTGTCTGACACCAGTTTTGGCTGGCTGCTGCTTCGACCTGGCTGCCACCTTTTGCTGCTTCTGTTGTTTTGGTGCTGGCTGCGGATCCTCCTGATCTTCCTCCTCCTCTTCGTCCTCGTCATCCTCTTCGTACACAACTTTGGTTTTGGCTCTCCTTGAGGTGACTGGTCGTACAGGGGCTGTCTCAGGTTTGGTAGGAAGAGGGTTTTTCCTTGGTCTGCCTTGCTTGCGTGGCTTGGAAGCTTCTTCAGAGTCTGACTGCTTGGGTGATTGGGAATCCGAGTCAAAGCCCTCTCCAATATTTTTGCTGAGTGCAAAGAGAAAAGTAGATAGTATGGTTTTAAATAAAGTTTTGTTGAAACGCATGTTAAAGATTGAACTGAACACAAATACATATACTCTTTATCTCCATGTCCCAAGCTCTCTTTTTCCTGTAACTTCTATCCCGTCATTGCAAAAATCATCCCCTCCTTTTATTTTGTTAGCTTGATTAATAGTGATTCAAAGACAAAAATTAAAATTGGAAGAAAAAAAAAGCAACAAAATATTCTACATTGATTGCATGATTAGCTTAGCTATGTGTAAAGGAGAGTAAAATTTTAAATACCACTGCTGGTTACTATTGAGTTTTTCCAAAAGTTAAAATGATACTGAATCTATGGAAAAGCATTTGAGTGTTGTTATTATTTTTGTACTTTATCAGTCAATAGCAATCTCCTTTGGTTTAGTTTTTGAACAGTTTCCATTCTATTCATTATATGTTTAACTAATACATTGCCCATTTGAAATGCTTTTTTAAAAATTTTGTTGATATTCAAATTCAACAGATTATTTCACACTGAATCTATAATTAATGCCGTGTTTCTGTCAGAGTGCATAACTTCTTTTCTCCAGACATAATATGATTATATGATGGTATTTACTCCTCCAATATCAATTTCAACTATTTAAAATGTGGCCCACAAAAGATCTCCCAAACCCACAGACAAGCATGCAAAACACGGCATACAATCAGGACACAAACAACAATATCTCCTCTATTAAACTTCACAATATATCTATAGTATCAATGAAAACTTACTCTATCAATTTTCCAAAGGCTCAGAAACCAAGGGCGACAAGCTCCCCTCAAGCCCCGTCTCCCAAGTGCTGTCCTCGCACCGAGTCGTGCTGATAAAGTCAACAGGTCGTCCCTATGGGCGAGACTTTCTTCACCTCAGAACTGGAATAAGCTGCTGTGCCGCCTATCCGTCTCTATATACAGAGGGCGAAAAAGGCTCCATTTCATATCTCATAAGATGGCTCAATTTAAAATCTTAAAGAATGGCTTAATTTAACATCTCAATAGCCGCCAGGACTTTTTTTTTTCAATTTTTCCAACAGATGCAATACATTTTATAATCTATATCATGGAACTATAAAGAAATAATATAAGTACGGTATCTTTAATTGATATGTGATGAATTCGCTACCAGCAAATAAAAATAGCATCACTTCCATTAAATAATCAGATTCATAACATCCCAAACATTACAAATTTAAAACTGAATTTTTATTTTGCGCTAGATTTAGTAGACTTAGTAAAATTCACCTTCGATTCAAATGGGAAATCTTTTGGCAGGTAACTCTGTAGATTTGAATAATTCTGAAATAGGGCCAAATGTGAAAAGATTTCTTTTAGCAACAAGAACAACTTTGAAAAAGTTTTCTTACAAACAACTAGTAAACAGACTTGCCACTCCTCAATTATGAAAAGAGGAATCTGAATCCCCCAAAATCAGGATGCACAGACAAGATTGACATACCTTATACTAAATGCCTGTTAAAAATCCTATTTGAACCCATAAGCAGATACAATTCCTCTCCCTAAAGTATGACTCCATGACATTTAAATCAAGTCCAAAGTTGTCGCACTGGGTGGATATCCAATTCATTGGGTTTGTGTAGAAAAACTAATAGTAGTATTGGTAGTAGTATTGGTAGGGGTAGTGGTTTGTAGACATCATGGCTACATTGACTTGTCCCCATGTTTGTTAATGTGATTGATTATGATAATACATTACAAAGCAGGCCTGCAGGTAGTTGTTGAGTTTTTAAGAAAGTTTTAAAAAACTAAAAAAAAAAGGCAAAAAATACACATCAGAGGCGGGCATAACCAGAATATCACAATACAAACCAGAAAAACGGAATGATTCCAGAAAAAACAGAATCTGTGCATGTCCATAGTTATTAGCTCATAAGAATTCTTATACTTCGGGCTCTCAATACTTATTAATGTAGTTACACTACAGCCCAGAATTAATCAAACAATGCTTAGTAAAATAAACCAAATCAAAAGTTAAAGTTATCTTGGAAATTATTAATTCTCCTTTCTTATTGTTCCCTTTGAACAATAAAAGTTTCAGAAAAATTAGGAGGTGAGGAAGAAACAAGTATTCATTTTGCATGCCATACACAGATTTAAAGTTAAATAGAGCTGAATGGCATTTTTGAGACAGGTAGAAAATAATTTTTTTTTAAGGAATCATTTATTTTACTCCATTTTATTTCTTGTGTAACAGCTGTCAAAAAGATATAAAGACTTACTTTATCAATAGCTGTGAAAAGTTTTCTGGGTAAAACAGGTTCTTGAGTGACCTCTTTCAGGGTTATGTTTCCTGCTTTAGCATGCATCAGTCCGATGGCTATGTCACACACTGCATACATTTTCTGGACAGGGAAAAAAAAAAAAGAGGAAAAAAATCAATATTGCACATAGTGTGAGAAAAAAAAAAAAAAATGATAAAACTCAATGTGATTTAAATACATAATCAAACGCTTTGCCACTTCATTTTTTTTTCTTCTTACTTTATGTCCAATTGTAAATAAATTTAAAACATTTATTGGGCGGGGGTCAATTTTTTTTATCCTAAGCAGGTAGTGGCCAAACAATGATAGGGGAAGACAAAGCTGGACTTGAGGATTAAAAATACAAGGTGGTCTCAACTTAGAACTAGGTTATGAATTGTCTTTTACAAGTGTCAAGCAAAGTAAACTCATTGCATACTAAAAAAATTGTGTGAAACGACAAACCTTATTAGCAGATTCATCATCAGGGCACTGGGCATCTTTGGTCTGTTTAATATTTTCAATCATCCTCCTCAGGAATGCATAATTATAGTCCTCGTGGCGATGGGTCAGAGGGTCCAGCACAAACCACAGACACCTGTGCAAGGGGACAGACAGAACAGACACAATAGCTTATTTTTTAAGATTTTATATGAGAGTTGAGCTACTATACGTTCATATCCTGTGTTTCCAACACAAGTCTAAATTGTTACTTCAATCACATGTTCACCAGTTATCACTCTGAAATATTTACACAAAGGGAAAACATTCTTAGTCCTTAGATTAGAGGAAAATGCAAAAAGATAGTGATTATTATTATTATTATTAAAGTTTTGCTAGGAAGAAAACACTCTTACTCTTTTCAAATTGTTAACTTAATTTCACATGTTCACATCACAAGTTATCATTCTGAAATCTTTACTCAGAGGGGAAAACACCCTTAGCTCTTGAGATTAGATAGAAATGCAAAAGCAGTAGACACTTGGCTCTTACTCTTTAAGACTTTTCAGACTGTCAACATCTTCGTAGGACTTGAAGTCTGGGTCATGAGCCAGCAGATGGATAGTGTAAGGGATAACGTAGTCAGGAAGAAGGTAGAACATGCGACCTGGAGAAGGAAAAATAAACTCTGTGTTGTTACACAAGTACAGTCCAGCTTTCAATTCAATGCTTTTCACCAATCTTCAATTACTGCACCTACATTCATTATAGCATTAGCTCTATATAGTTATCTGCAAGTGTTGCGTATTAATAAAGTGTTAAATTGTTTTCGCAAATAAATGCGCCTAATTAAAACCGTAAAGTCTCAACTTTAAAAACGCTTAATTTTGGTGGGCATTTTGTACCATTCAGTTTTTCACAATGAGAAAATGATAATGCGTACACTGAATGTTTTCGTGGAAAGCCTTTTGTCTCTCTTCTTTCACCCTACAAATTATGTACAATAGCATAATTTCAATAATTGAAGCTGCTTCTTGTTCATGTAAAGCTTACCTAACAGGCAGTATCTTTTTCAATTATTAACACTGCAGAAGATATAGGTAATGCATATAAGAAGGTAGGTGCAACATTTGAAGACAATATGAATGAGTTCTAGAGAAACTATTTTACATTGAGTATAAAAGAATAACGACAGAAAATATATTAGCTTCCAACTTTTTTAAGCTGGTTGTTTACATTAAACAGTGTAACTACATCCTTACAATTATATCTATAAATAGGGGCCTAGATATCACCTCTAGCACTGGGGTTCTGCTTGATGAAATCTCGTCTCTTGTTGATGTTCTGTGTGAGGAACTGTTTCAGCTGCAGGCGACGGTCCTTGCTGGGATCGTTGGCTCCCAGGCACAGAATGGACATGTACTCCAGGGGTAGTTTCAGGCTGATCAGACCCTTTTGCAAACGGTTGGCAAAACGCAGCCTCACCTGATAGCACACATCCTACAAGGACAAATAGTAAAGATGTAGTTTCTTACGACATTTATTAACACTACCTGTATATCTGTCCACAATTGAAGAGTTGCTCAACAGCTTAGACTTGCTTTATACTCCATCCCTTCACTTCATACTCTATCTTTAAAAAAATTGATGTCTAATATAATAAATTTTAATTTTCTTCATATCATTATCAGCTACTGCATATTCATAGAGGACACAGATGTAGATACATACATTAAGCATTAAGGCCAAAGCTTGGAACTGCTCTTTGACAATAATGTCGGCATAACATGGCTCCTCCATCAACTTCAACATGCAACAGCCTGCTTGCAACCGCAAACGTGACAACTCTGGTTTGCTGAAAGATAAGCAGTAAATTAAATAATTAGCATTGTGAGAACCAGTCAAACCAACATCCAGGCAACATGGCAGAAGTCCTTCTCCACAGGGACATAACTGAGAGCATAATGTACGACACAAAGTTACTTTTCATTAATTGACTGCAATGTGATTTACTTATAATTCATTTAAAAGAGAATCAACTGAAGCATCAACTTGTATGGTATTTAGTGTTATATGTAACAGAAGGGAAGGAAACCCATCATATACATTTGACAAATTTCTAATTCCATAAATATATTGGCTTCAATTGTATTTGCATTTGCCAAAGAGTTGATATCAGCGAATTTTTTAGTTTTCTCAACACTTACTTGGTGAGTCCATTCTCCATAAGATCTCCTTCGTGAATGATAACGACATACAGGAGGCGGAGGGTGGACGTTCCAGAGTTGCTTGTGTTGGACTTGAGACCCAACAACCAGCGCACTAACAGCTTCATCGCCTGAACCTGATTGGAGGCGGGGGGAGAGGGGTTGTTTGCAAAGTCAAGGGTCAGTCTTCCAAAGCAGACTTTAACTCTATGCTTGTTTTTATTTGAGATTCAATAATCATCAATACTAACACTGTGCTTCATTATCTGTAAATCAATTTCTTGTGGTCGAGAGTGCCAAGTTGAAAAGCAAGTATAAATCCAGATCTTTCCAGTTTGTTTGAGACAGTAACGCAAAACTCTAAACTGTGTTTCATAACTCTTCTCTTTGGGATAATGAAAGGGTACTTATTATGAGCTGTCTTGGTTAAAAGTTAACTAAGAAAACTTATTTGTTTTAATATAATTGAGTAAAGAATTGTAAGGCTAATTTACTAAATGAATATCACCCATTAGAAATGAAATGTGTTTTCACTTATGGAAAATTGACAAAAATGAACTATAAATGAAAAGAAAACACAAAGAGAAATCCACACTGTACCTTTGCTTGTGTTTCCTCTGATACCAGATGGTCAGGGCACCAAGACTCCTCAGTCATCTCCCCTTGAGTCTGAAACAGTGCACAAAGATGAAAACTAAGCTTCAAACTACACAATACATTGAGGTAATCCCAGGTCCAACAAAAGTATCTCAGGATAAGTGTCGTGTTAAAATTGCATGTGGACAATTAAAATCTAAAGGCTACTATGACTTTGCGCAAATGAATTATATAAAATCCTTTAGATTTAACTACAAGTATGTCTAGATATTGTGAAGAACGTTTCCCCGCCACGAGCTGCGTTTTTAAAAAAACCAAGTGATAGAGCATGACTTACCCTATCCTTCATCAACAGCTCCTTAACTATGTACTTTGAGACAATACTTTTTATCTCATTGGGAAACAAGTCAGGGAAAAGTTGAGCAATGTGGCCAAGGGAGACAATTGCGGTCAGGTAGTTGGCATTCTCTGGATCAAGGGCACTTTGAATGGACTGGAATATATAATCAAGATCAAGGCCTTAAATCTATGCAAAGTTACAACACAACTTTTACAGATATCACATAATGTAAACAGTGTAACAAAACATTTTATTTGAAAGATAAAAAGCTCAAGTTTTCAAACCTGCAAACATGTGTATTCTACCTTTAATGGTTCAAAAGATGTGAATTTCGGAAAAAAATAAAATAAAGAGTGTTAACTTTTCATGAGCATTGCTGGCAAAATACAGTGGTTGAGTTAAGCAAGCAAAGAACTCTTAAAGAAGATCAAGAAGTTTACAAAGCAACAAATTCAGAATATTTGTGGTACAATAAGATTTAGTGTAACAACAAGGCTTTAATACTGATTTCAGGTTTGCTTTTATTTCTATTTCCATCAACACCATAAGATTGAATTAAATATATACTTCATCAAGGCTTAAACTTAAAAAAAAAGAACCTACACTGACCCTTGGCAAGCAGGGGAAAAATAGAGAATAAAAAAGGCTTGCAACAGTTTAAGCATAAAGCCTACCTCAAAAATGTTTGACACAGCTTGTTCTTTGTTGATGCACAGTGTGTTTATGCACCTCAGTGCATGCTTGGCCTGTCGTGGAGATCCAAACTTGGCCAGGTTGATTAACAGTGGAACCAGAGACCTGGAGAGGTCAAAATAAATTCCAGTTATATATTGAGTCTTTCAGAACTGTGACTTTTATTTCCTTTTTAAAAGAAAATTGGTTATTTTATTTAATAGTTCATAGAAATAAACACTTTAATGACAAAACACGTCTTTTTTGCATTGTTAAAAAAATCAGATTTTAAATTCATGCTAACCATGATAGAAACAGCGGAATTCTAAAGGAAAATATTCACAGAATAACTTTTTTAAACCTTGACATTATATAGCTTAAACATTATTGAAATTAGGTATTTAAAAAAAATTATGACATTCTGAAAAAACTTACGAATAAACCTCAGGGTGATCTAGGTGAAGCTTTGTGCCAGTGTTGGTTAGAATCTGCAGGGCCAAATCACCTGTGGATTGAATCAAATATAAAAATGAAAACCTTGCCCATGAAAATAAAAAGGAATTGTGTTGAACATTTTCATTGAGTTTGCAGACCTCTATCGAACAGCTATACAAGAAAAATGTCACTTGTTATGGTTGACTTATGACAAATTATAGACTTGCTGGAAGAAAAAAGTGTTTTGAAAAAAAAACACTGATTTCCCCCAAAAGCCAACAGCAACCCTTTGCAATCATGGGTAAAATATGTAGTAAGAGGCTATGCATTGAACGTGTCATGGTGAGGAATAATACTAATTAATCACTTCTATTAAAAACATAAAAAACATAAGTTCCAAAGATTTCTAAACGAAACCTCTTTAATAATTATAACTTGATGAGACACATACAGTAATAATAGCATCACTCCATTTTTCATGGTAGGTTGACGTACAATTCTTAAAAACATATATTTTTAATTATTCAGCGGATAAAGTGGTCTTTAACAGTGGGCCTGTTAAACCATTCTTAAATGGGGGATGAGCCTCATTAACCATAGCATTCGTAAATTTCAGTAACGTACTTATCACATCATCATCGTTGCGCACAAAGGTGAGGAAGTTTTCGAAGATCTCCACAGACTCAAAGTAGCTTGGGAAGTAGTGGGACAGCACCTGGAAAATGAGAACATGTACTTTTGATTGGCCTGAACCACTTCACAAATACAAATTGAACTGAAACTGCATAAACATTTAAGTTTTAAACCAAAAGACGAGGTACAAAGTTAAATAAATAGATTA
The DNA here is from genome assembly GCA_003991915.1 of Elysia chlorotica. Lineage (NCBI taxonomy): Eukaryota > Metazoa > Mollusca > Gastropoda > Plakobranchidae > Elysia > Elysia chlorotica. Next base: position 241,772 of record RQTK01000724.1, read on the forward strand.
GAAATAAATTCGAATATTGAGGTCCCAAAGTTTCTCTTGCACAAAATGAAGATCTAATAAATGAGTTTGGGGGTAACATTGAATTAAGTAAAATGTTCATGTGTGTAAACATAAGCAATTAAAAGGGATTAAAATAGGGAACTGCCACGTTTTAAAGCTAGTCTATCTTTGTACATCAGTATATTAAAACTTAGTATACAGAGCCCGAAATCCAGTTTTTACAGCGGTATAAAGAAACCACCAAGTTTACTCACCAGCAAGAGCTGAACACCCTTCTGCTCCGCACCATCCACAGTGGCTTCCATTTCCTCCTGCAGGCCGGCCATCATCTCCGAGACCTCCAGCACCAGGTGATCAATGGCCAGCGAGTCGACCATTACGGGGGCAATGCGCTCCAGTAAGGTCTTCACCAGTTGATACAAAGCTCCAATGGCGCCCGGTGCACAGCCAATCTTGCGTAGGATCTCTTTCTACAAGTTCAAGAAGGGAGTGTTCAACATAGATTGTGATGTGAATTATCAATAATAATAAAAAAAACAAGTTTATAATGCATACTAGTTTCATATCTATATGGACACTAACACTGCCCAATCTCTTGACAAAAATAAAAAAGTAGAGGTTAAAAGGTAAGTCATGTTGCTTAGCGTCCAACATCAGCACTATATAGGCAGTATTGTGGAAGGGCCCCAAGACAAAAGTTGACATGTTTACGTACTGCAAGGCAGAGTCAGACAATACCATGACTCTGTCTCAGATGGTCACATTTAAGAGTAGGGGTAATAAAAGCTCTTCAATAAGGTCTTAAAACTGAAGGTTTATTTTAACTAGCCTTACACATATAAATTGTAGCTGATCTTTCATTTCTCAACAGAATAGAAGCCTGTTTTTCCTTGCAATCCATGTAGCAACCACCTTTTCGACACCAAGTACAGCTTGGCTTTAATCTGTTTATTTTTGTTCAATGAAATGTCTTCTATTTTGTTCTATATATGAAAACCAGTGTTTACCCAGTCCTCTGTTCATAAGTTAAACCTAGGGGTTGTTTTTTTAATGCAATAATATCAATTCAAATGTATTAACGGTTTGTATTAAAAAAAAACTAATAATACTCAAACTTGAAATGTACATAGCCTTTCAAAATTGTGACCATCTGTTCCCTTGTGTCTTCCCTGGGGTCTTATGGCACACCAACAGAATGTTCTTGGGGATTAATACAAATCCCAATTGTAAACACCGATATTAGAAAAACATTTTAACACTTACCACAATCTCCTCTGCTTTCTTACAGGTACATGACGGGCCGACTAGTGTCTTAATCTGCAGGCGAAGGCGGGCATCATCTTTGAGCATAATGTTGAATTTCTTCAGATACTCCTGAGGCTTCAGTGTATCAGGGAATGTACCTGAATGAGCAGGGGAAAACGTTCACACTTGAAAAAGGTCTGGACCTTCTATTCTCCTCCAAAATACCCTAAAATCTCATTTTTTGCAATAATTCAAGTATGTATATAATGACCACAAAAAACAAAAAAAAAACAATGCCAGTGACAAAGTCAGGAAAATGAGTTCAAAATGCTAAGCGAAATAATCCTCTTTAAGAGACAACCCGTCGCTCTAGAAGTGCTTTGTTCCAGCTAGTTCTTTGTTTCAATGAAGATAGACCAAAGAAGTTCTGAGGTAAGTTTTCAATGAAGATAGAAAAAAACATTTCCGAGGTGATAACTACATACTTAAGGGCCGACTAAATTTTTCTATCCACTCCACACAAAAGGCATTTACAATGTCTGATTACCTGTACATAATGTAAATTTTAAAATTGAAGGCCTTTTCCTTGTGTGCACACTATTTTGGTGATTTTTTTTTTATTTGTAAAAGGTACAAGCTTTGAATTTGATTCTTTTGAAATGGAAAAGTGCTGAAACAATAGCATATTAAAGCACACAACAAGTGTGGGGGCATGATGGGAAAAGGATAAGATCTGAGTGCCTTGATAAAATTCATCTATACAGTAAAACCAAATTAATATAATCCTATCAATCATGAAGTATCTGACATTGAAAGGAAAGTTCTACTCTATACTAATTTCTTCCTTTGGAAATAGATCTTGATTAAAGCTCCTCCTCTCCTCAAACTCTACCTCTTTCAAGCTTGTCAACCTAGTTCATGTGAAAAAATTCAACCCAATTTCAGAAGGTATATTTTCACATGAATAGAGGTTCAAACTGGCTAGGAAAAAAAAAGACTTGAAACTTTTCCTGACTCACCCCAAACAAATCAAGTTGTGCTCATAGTCTATACTGTATAAATCACAAACATCACATGAAAATTAAAAAGTCAAAACTTATGTTTAGAAAATATGTAAATGGACATGGATACAAATAACTGTAGTTCAAAATATTTGGGAAGATTATCCCGACTCTAGAAAAGTCCTGAAACTCCCTAAATTCCAATTTCTGAAACAATATCAAGACGGGCATATTTCTTTTTCCTCTTCATCCATTGACACTAAAATTTCCAAAGATGAAAACAAATGTGAAGTATTGTCCCTTGTGTAAAAAAATCTTTTTTTTTTAGAAATAAATCATGAGATTCTGCTAATTTTGCTCGTCATTCAGAAAAAAAAGGTAGCGCAAACTTACGGGAAAGTTGGGCTAGCTTGGGCATGATTGGTGGAGGACTGACTTCATTAGCTCTGTCATGTGCGTCAACAAGCTGGGCCACCAACTGGCGGACACTGAAATTGGAGTCAAAGAAATATTATGTAAGTTTGTAAGACTGCTTAGGCAAAGCCGTGAAAAGTCTGAATATTAATGAAGTGGAATTTAGGAACAATGTAAGAGTTTATTTTTAATCTTTACAGTAGGGAAAAATGTTTAATCATAGCCTTAATAATCAAGCATGGCTCCTGTCATTTTACAATCTGAAGACCAACGCTCAACTACTTGAGCGTGTTCGCCCCATTTCGAAAGGACCGCGGACGCAAACACATTGCCGAGGATGCTCAAACTCAACTTCCGCGGAAATCCGCGTTTCCGCGGACAATTCCCATCCCTGATTATATAAACAAGTTTTTACGTCCTCTGTTCATAGGTTCAACCTAGGGTTTTTTTTATGCAACAATATCAAACCAAATTTATTACCTGTTTGTCTTATGAAAAACTGATACTCAAACTTGAAATCTACATAGCCTTTCAAGATTTGTGACCATCTCTTCCCTTGTGTCTTGCCTAGGGTCTTATGGCACACCAAAAGAATATTCTTGGGGAATAATCCAAATCCAAATTGTAAATGCCTATATTATAAAAACATTTTAACACTTACCACAATCTCCTCTGCTTTCTTACAGGTACATGAAGGGCCGACTAGTGTCTTAATCTGCAGGCGAAGGCGGGCATCATCTTTGAGCATAATGTTGAATTTCTTCAGATACTCCTGAGGCTTGAGTGTATCAGGGAATGTACCTGAAAGAGCAGGGAAAAACATTCACACTTGAAAAAGGTCTGGACTTTCTATTCTCCCCCAAAATACCCTAAGATGTCTTTTTTTTTTAACAAAAGATGAAGTATGTATATAATGACCAAAAAAAACAAAAAACAACACGAGTGACAAAGTCAGGAAAATAGGTTCAAAATGCTAAGCGAAATAATCCTCTTCAAGAGGCAACTCGTCGCTCTAGAACTGCTCTGTTCCAGCTTGTTCTTTGTTTCTATGAAGATAGACCAAAGAAGTTCTGAGGTGACTTTTCAATGTAGCAACGCAACAAAAAAAATTCAAATTGATTGTAGGTAGATTATTTCTATTTGTTCTGATAAAGCTAGTAATTTAGAGCAGATTGCTTTTTAAATCATCAAAATCTATCAACATTTGTGGAAGTTATGAATGATTTAGTGTCGCGAAATGGGCAATTTTTTTGTACACACCAAATGTAGGAGTAAAGAGGAAAATATACAACCAGAGGCGGTAGCTTTTTATCGCTGAAAGATGGTCAGGGCACCAAGACTCCTCAGTCATCTCCCCTTGAGTCTGAAACAGTGCACAAAGATGAAAACTAAGCTTCAAACTACACAATACATTGAGGTAAGTCGTAATATCCAGGGCACAACAAAAATTTATCTCAGGCTCATAAGTGTCGTGTTAAAATTGCATGTGGACAATTAAAATCTAAAGGCTACTATGACTTGCGCCAAATGAATTATATAAAATCCTTTAAAGTTAATTACATGTAAATGATGTATGTCTAAATGTTGTGAAGAAAACGTTTCCCCGTCACAAGGTGCATTTTTATAGTAACCAAGTGATAGAGCATGACTTACCCTATCCTTCATCAACAGCTCCTTAACTATGTACTTTGAGACAATACTTTTTATCTCATTGGGAAACAAGTCAGGGAAAAGTAGATCTAAAGTTTTGTGTCATTATTTGGATTAAAAGTGGTCTATTAGGGAGTTATTACATAATATTATGTGATGTTATATAACGGATCCATTTTTTGTTAATTTTAGTCGTTTTTTATGAAAACTGACAAAGTAGTTTTATATTATTAGCTCTGCAGCTATTTTCAAAGTTTATTTTAATATTGAAGATTAATTTAGTCTATCAAAAAAGTATTAGAAAGCTATGCAAATGTAGCTGAACATCTGGAAAAAACATAACATTGAATTGCATTACATAATGCGGAACATGCTTTTCACAGATTCATAAATATTTTTGCCATTTTTTGTATTTAAGTTCTGAAAATTGACAGGTAGGTAGTCCTGAAGGTTATCTAGTGTTCTGTATCCTTATTTTGATTAAAAGTTGTCCATTTGAAAGTCTTCACACACTTTTATGTCATGTGATATAACGGATCCACAAATTTGTTAACATATCGCCATTTTAATTAAATAACATGAAGAATGCAAGTTTGGATCAATCAGGTACTTTTATTTTTTTTTTCTGCAGTGTCTTAATAAAAAAAAATCACTAGAAAATCTAGTGTGATGTTCAGGACAATGGCACAGGCATCTTGAAGTTTTTCATACTGTCTGGACTTGAGGCTAAAAAAAAAAGGAAAAAAAAGGAGGGGGTGGGGGAGAGTGCAGGAGGGCAATGGTTGATTATTCTTGTATAAATTTGGTTTATCACTAAACAACAACAAAGGTCTTCATTACAGGCCAACAAAATCAAGAAAATACATGGCGTAGATTTGTTCACTGTTTAGTTTAATGCAAGAGAGAGAGAGAGAGAGAGAGAGAGAGAGAGAGAGAGAGAGGGGGGGGGGCGCAGGCGGAGAATTTAATTGTGTAAATATGTTAATATGTTTTTCATATATGAAAGTGAAGAAAACAGAGCTTATTAAAAAAAATGCCCAGTTGAAGTATTTAATGCACTGATTACAAACCCAACTACCAATTTGCGGTAGATCATCTATTATTTTTATTCTGTAAATCTTGGAGTTCTTTTCCGGTATAATTTACTTCTATTAAATAAACCCGAACTTAATACTTTTATTAAATTGTCGTCGGTAATAGTAAAAAAAAAAACACCAAAAAGTAAAAACGATAGGGTTTGTTGCATAAAAAAGCTTAGACTAGATTAGTAGACCGCATGTTTAACGGGCGGATAGATAGAAGGAAAAGTAAGAAAGAAGAAAAAAACGCACTGTCTAAACCTAATTATTTCATGAACGTAACCCCAGCTGTGCCAAACAATAACCTTTTTGAAAAGCTCTCATTTCCATCGGCAGTCTTGAGAATTAATCTATAACAATTACAATTTTCCATAGCAAAACGTAATAAAATAAATAGATCTAGATGACCAACTGAAAAATTGAAGGAAACAAATAGAGGTAGGTCGCCGTTCATTCAATGAACGGGATTGCTATGAATAGTTGGTCTATAAATAGGCACTGACGAAAGTTTAAACCAATGGAGAGGCAGGATTTCTTCCAAGCCGATGTGTCATGGAAGACTGACCTAGTTTTATCACCACTCACTGGGCTTTCCTCCTGGCCCGCGGGTACACCGGACGGGTCGGCGGTTTAGACCTACACTTTTCTTTGTTATCGTGTGTTTTAAATGGCATTTATTACTAAACTACGGGACAACCACACATGTATTATACATCATAATAAAGGTCAACTTACCCTCTGTCGATCTCGATGTATCCTCGGAGTGAACGAAACACAGGAAATGAAACATCGCGTCTTGACTTTTACGGAATTGTAACTCTATTTCTACACATGTTAGAATCTATAAAAAGGTACCGCTAGAAAGTTTATCCTCTTATCTGATTGGATGCCAAGTTTCGTAACAATACGGCATCATTTAGTAGGTCAAATCACCGTGTAAAGAGAGTAATGAACAAAACGCCGATACCGCGAAAAACGCCTGCCCGAGGTCTAGGCTGGCGAGCCGCAGAGTTGCGTTGCTAATTCAATGAAGATAGAAAAAAACATTTCTGAGGTGATCATCAGCATACTTAAAGGGCTGACTAAATCTTTCTATCCACCCAAAAGGTATTTACAATGTCTGATCACCTGCACATAATGTAAATTAAAAAATTGAAGGCCTATTCCTTGTGTGCGCACTACTTTGGCATTTTTTTTTTACTTTATAAAAGGTAAAAGCCTTAAATTTGATTCTTTGAAATAGAAAAGTGCTGAAATGAGAGAAAATCAATGTGCACAACAAGAGTGGGGACGTGATGGGAAAAGGATAAGGTCTGAGTGTCTTGATAAAATTCATCTATACAGTAAAAAGCAAATATAATCATATCAATAATGAAGTATCTGACTTGAAAGGAAATACACTATACTATTTTCTTCTCTCTAGAAATAGATCTTGATTAAAGCTCCTCCTCGCCTCAACCTCCACCTCTTTCAAGCTTATCAATCTAGTTCATGTGGAAAAATTCAACCCAATTTCTGAAGGTGTATTATCACATGAACAGAGGTGCCAACTGGCTAAGAAAAAAAGACTTGAAACTTTTCCTGACTCACCCCGAACAAATCAACTTGTGCTCATAGTCTATACTGTATGTGATTTAAATCACAACATCACATAAGTCAAACTGATGTTTAGAAAATATATAAATGGACATGGGTACAAATAACACTGTCGTTCACAATTTTTGTGAAGAATATCCTGACTCTAGAAAAGTCCTGAAACACCAAAAATTATGATTTCTGACTCAATTTCTGACAGGCAAATTTCTTTTTCCTCCTCATTCTTTCACACTAAAAATTCCTACGATAGACAAAGATGAAAACAAACAAATGGGAAGTATTGTCCCTTGTGTAAAAAAAAACTTTTTTTTAGAAATAAATCATGAGATTCTGCTAATTTTGCTCGTCATTCAGAAAAAAAAAGGTAGCAAAAACTTACGGGAAAGTTGGGCTAGCTTGGGCATGATTGGTGGAGGACTGACTTCATTAGCTCTGTCATGTGCGTCCACAAGCTGGGCCACCAACTGGCGGACACTGAAATTGGAGTCAAAGAAATATTGTGGTTTGTAAGACTGCTTAGGCACAGCGGTGACAAGTCTGAATATTAATGAAGTGGAATTTAGGAACAATGTAAGAGTTTATTTTTAATCTTTACGGTAGGGAAAAATGTTTAATCATAGCCTTAATAATCAAGCATGGCTCCTGTCATTTTACAATCTGAAGACCAACGCTCAACTACTTGAGCGTGTTCGCCCCATTTTGGAGTTAACTGACAAGAAAAAGTACAGTCTGTTTCATAAATTTTCTATGTTATGAAATTGATATTGATGCCCTAATCTGAACAGTAAAAAGGACTCTTAGTTGAGTCAGGTTATTAGAATAGTTTCTCTATATGGAATGTATACCAGATGTAAGTTTTTCCTCTTTCTTTTTATTTCAAAGATGTTTGTCCTCTCATTCGGTTTACTGGACTTAATCATTATAAATCCTTATATCAAAGCAATAAACTGTTGTTTTTTTTTCTCCTCTGCATTTTGCAAAGCAAATTATTTATGTTTTTTTTTTTTTTTGCCTGCTCAGTTCAGTCTCCATTTCCGTTTTCCTTGTTTTAGAAACAACTAAAACATACTCACTTGTTTCTACATTTCAGCATTTCTGAAAATGCTCTGGAGGAAAAAAAAAAAGAAAAGAGAGCATTTGAAGTAATTATTTTGTTTCAAAAATATAAATAAATACTTTGGTGTCAATGATACAATACATTAAAAACAAATGACTAAAATATCAAGACTCCTCTTATCAGGTTCTAAAATGTATAATAAGGTAACCCAAGGTTTGTATAAAGTTAGATTTTTTGGTAATGTCCATATAATGCTTTAATGCTTTAATATTTATGCTTGAAATCCACTGAAATGGCATCCATATCATCAGAAGTGAAAATGTTTTTGTTTGTTATTTTTCAAATTAAAATATAAAAAAAATAGTTGGCAAAGCAATGTGCTCCTTTTCTATATCAAATATGAATGTGGCAGATAGAGAGCATTATGGCATGTAGCATAAAGTACTTGGAATTCTCACAATGATGAGACATTTCCTTTCAGCAAAATTGACACTTACTTATGGTCATACTAACGGGGGAAAAGAAGGGGATGGTAGTGACAAAGAGAAAAGTTCGCTGGACTCACTTGACAGCATGATCATCCAACTGGATATACAGGCTCAGCAGTTTCTTCATTCTCTCAGCCACTGGCTTTTGATACGGGACTAGATGTACGTTGAGCATTCGCTCCACCAGCATTCTAGGCAAAAAAAATTAAAAGCTCTAAGTCTGCTCAACATAAACCAGAATGGTTGCTGACAGTTTTAGTTAAAACAAAAGAAAAACATGTGTGATCCTTAAAAACATTTTAAGCCAAAATTATAACTCAACAGTTGTGAACTTGAAACTTTTACTTTGAACTCAAACAATCAAACATTTTTCATGATCAAGTGAAAGCGCAAGTGCAAGATAAGAGCATCATTATTCATTCTGGATGCAAAAAAAAAAAGACAAATAATTTAGAAGACCCACAATACCAACCTGTCTTCATTGGTGTTCTGGTAGTAGTGGTGAAACACCTTATTTTTCACAAAGCTCAGCCTCTCTACCATTTCAGCATCAGGCGCCTCCTTGTCTACAACGTTGGCCTTGTACAAGGCACCCAGGCCCAGCAGTGCTTCTCTCCGAATCTTGAACTGGTGACAGAAACACAAAAACCAGATACATAGGTGAGAACTGAGACTCCATTGAGAAAAAAAACAACAATATAATTATGTAAAACCAATATACCTGCCGAGATCTATTGCCTACAGGATACTATATTGACCAGTAGCAAGATGTGTGTGTAACTTTGGTTGCATGCCCCACCTTCTTTTCTTTCAGATAGAGAGTATTCTCATTTGTAAACTACAACTATTTGCACCTCTTTGTGGTAGCACAAAAGATTGGGACCCACCCACAATATAGTGCTATAGCGCTGATGTTGGACGTTAAGCAACAAAAGAAACAAAAACAATCATTCAGTCAATAGAAATGATTGCTTTCTACCTCTTTACTGAAGTTGGTGTGCACTGCAATCAGAGGGTAAATAATCATGACAAGAGGGATGCAATCAGAGAAATACCAAAAAGTCTGAAAAATGTCAGACGCTAGCAATTACACCGTACTCTACTTTCATGCATATTATGTAATTTCTAAGCACTAAAATCTCTAAAGAGAGAAAAATCAGACGTATTTAACATGTACCCCACACTGACAAGTTGGAGCAAATAAGGTAATGAAGCCTGGGTTGAGAAAAAATCTGTAAAGTGGCAATATTTATAAGCACCGAGTGATCATTTGTTCCAGACATGGTTTACCTTTTTGTCCAATGTTCGTTCTTTAACAAACTGGAGCATCTCAGAAGTCATGGACTTGGGCTCTCTCTTAGCCACAGCCAACAAGCTGTTCACAACATCAAGGCGCACAGATTCCTCTGGGTCATGCTGGCGTACTTTGATTTGTTCTAATAAATGAAAAAAACATATACATATATATATTTCAACTGTGAAAAGAGAGTTAAGTTGCATACAGTTTGCCAGAAAAACATCTTTCTTAACCTTTTCGATTTCACTTGGCAACCAGATAATTTTTTAAATATTCATGTACGATATATTATGACAAATAATATTGGACTATATATAAGCCTGTAGACCAAGGACTACTTTTGAAAGCTCATGTTTCAATCCCGCTTTAACAAATTTTGTTTTACCTAATATTAACCAAAACAAAACCAAAAAAGAACAATTTGCACCAGACCTGCAAACCTAAATTTTCTCTTGGAGTAATATCAGCCGCCACAGAGAGTAATTTTTGCAACTTGGTAGTAATAAAATGCCGGAAACATACACACGCGGTGTGAGACTCCTTGACCAATTTATAACGGTAAAACCCAAAAAGAAATTGTATATGCTGACGTAATACCACTGCTTTTTACGAGCATATAAAGGTAAAAAATTAAATGTATTACGTCTTGATGTTTATAACTAGAGATAATCACATGTCTCCAAGCCCAAAAAGGTTTGGAGGAGTATTGATAATGAATTTAGTAAAATTAATTAAATAAAGGGCCACTAGTGGTGAATTGAAAATGAAATATGGTTCATGGGTGCACAAATTGTGAAACTATTTTTAAAAACTAAAAGATTTAATGCAGAAAAAAATACTAGATTAAATTAACCATCATTTACCATGGAGATACATGTGTATGAAAGGACATTTTTTTTTGTACCTTACAATGGTATCTGTCATTGAGAGCCAAAGATAAATACAGTTAACTGTTAGTGAGCCTTATCAATGTAAAAGAAAAAAGATTTATAAATCCAACTGTTCAGTAATTGAATCCAGAGTAAAAAATCTAGATCTAGATAATCTTGATATCAGATGATCTTCCTTTAGACAAACTGTGAATCATTAACCTGTCAGTGCTACATGGCAAAGCCTTGAGAATGTTTTGAAAGTTAATTCATAACCTGTCAGTGCTACATGGCAAAGCCTTGAGAATGTCTTGAAAGTTAATTCCCTATTAGATTCTAAAGAAGAAACAAAGTTCTTAGTATCTGTGTACTTGTTTCATGTGAACGACATAATAGCCTACTTGGGCTTCATTTTGGTTAAAATGATCAACACTAGAAACCCTTCTTGCTACTAGATCTACACTGTACATACATGTATTTTCGGTTTCGTTTTCATCGTGATTTTTTTTACTGGTGCATTGAACCTTTTGTTGATTCCAAGAAAATGGCAGCGGGGGTTATAAACGAAGCCAATATAATCTATTTAAAAATTATGATGGTGAGAAATGAATTTCTCCTTGTAAGACCTTCAGTACAATACAATGTACAATTTTCTCGGCTGCGTATCCCAGTTGCATGAAAATCTTTGGTTTAATAGGGAAAGGTTTAGATCTATCCGCCGACAACTAGGCTACAGTCATTACATGTAATATATTATACGCGGACAGGGGCGTGTGAAGTCCAACCTGCCATGTGTCATCAAGCGATGGATAAACAAGAAAGGCAACCTTCGATGCAGATTGGTGGCTTCTGCATCCCTACCTCAGATTATTGCGAGCATAAAAGGGCCACACTCTATAATCTGAGGCGGGGTCACTCCTTTCAAGGTACCTTATCGCTTGCATGTGGGCGCAACATGCACATCCCTATGCACTGATCACAAGCACCAGTGACATAAAGTCGGGTCATAGACCACAGGAACATGAAGCACCGTGACTGATTACTACTACCAATATATACTTTTCCAGTTAGGTAATAAGAACCCCAATCGAGCCCACATCACGTTTAAGTGAAAGCTTAATACGATGGCGAGTTCTTACTTCTTTAACTTACAATGGTCACGGTCAAAACATTGATCAACGCAAATTGATGCTTTGCGATGCAGACATCAACTTTGTTGTACACTATTGAACACAACCCAAACGAAAAATAAATACCGGACGCTAGTATACATAAAGCTGACTATCGATATGCGGTAAATCAAACTATAAAACTAGTGGCAATAGTAATTGTATTGAAAAAGTGAAAACGAAAGTACCTAATAATCGAATAGGTAATATCGATAGTGTCTATTTTCTTGGGCCATATCTGAACCAGTGGCTAGAGGTTAAGGTTATATGATCGTACTATTTTTAACTCGGCGTAATATATGACATGGACTGGGCGTAATATGACAAGGACCGGGCGTAAAGCGTAATTTACCGCGTTTGGGCGTAATAAATTACGCCCAAAGCGTAATGTTGGCAGGTCTGTTGCACCAATGCAGAAATATTTCCTACTTTTTAATTAATATTTTACCTATTATGTCAAAGATCAATGTCTATTTATAAACAGATAGCTTCTGAATATTTCATATCCACTCACCCAAAATGTCCTTGATCAAAGGCGGGTGATTGATAATGAAATGCTGCGTCTGCTGTATGCAGGTTGTTCTGATGGCCACACTGATGTCGTTGAATCTGTAAAACGAAGTTTGTTCCTATTAAGCAAAATAGTGATTCAAGAAAAATTAAAAAAGATTTGTATGCACACAACAGAGATCCCTTTTTGAAAAACTGATGTGGTTGCATTAACAATAAAGCACTAAAGAGGACACATGTAAATGATATGAGCATTAATCAACTTGCTTCAATAAATCATGCTAATTCACTGTATATTATAAATAAAAGTCTCTTTCTAGTTTAATTGTTTTTCATCAAAATCAAATAAACCAGAACACTATTTCACCTATTAAAAACTACATAGCCTTTGTCCTTACCGTCCCAAGAAACAGATCCACAATGGCTTGTTATCAAATGCAAGAGTGGACTCTTTCTCCGAGAACATCTTGGCCAGAAGTTTAGTGACACTTTTGCGTTCCCCTTCTTCGTTACTCTGAAATGTAAGCATAGCATGACATGCTGTAATTAAAAATTTTGAAAAATACAAGACACTTGACACAGACTTGGGTTCTTTCTTAGCATCACAAAAACTGGTAAGGATGAAATAAATATGCGTGTGGATTGCAGATTAAATCTTAACTATTAAACAATAAGAAAAAAGTATAAGATCAGTGTGGTGTACTTTTCTTCTTTCCAAAATCTTAAACCTTCTCTACTTGTAAACATATTTTAGTTAGATCACACCAAATATCTTATGATTGCCAATACTCTATCCATAAGTGTCTCTGAATCAACATTTGTAAAATTTCAGATCTGAGAATGCCCCAACACAAAAAAGGTTGAAATCTAGGGACCTTCTTGCAAAAAGGAGGAAAACATGTTTTGAAACATAAAAAAGGAGGAACTAGATATTAAAAAAGGAGGATTTCAGCCTAAAGGAGGAGGATTCTCAGCCCTGAGAATTGAAATTAACCAGAATATCTAATATCAATTAATTAACATTTTCCTCTACCACTGCATTTATTGTAAACAAAAATATGAAAAGGCCTTTTAAAAAAAGGTTATCGTGAAAAATTAGTAGTTGCGACAGATGGAAGCCCCAGAATCAATGTCCATTGTGGACTAGACCTGTGGGAATTTCCAATCCATTAATTGTTTAACAACGGTTTACCTTGAGAGTAATTGCAATAAACAATTTATCTTTTCTTTATACAGGAAATTAAAGAAACCAGTACCGTTAATACCGTGATAACATTTTAATTATCACAAAAAATCCACTTTCGTCAAGCTTATCAACTCTGTTTTAACATTTAAATTATAAACCTATTTTAAGAGACATGTACAAAATACCTTTAACTTGAATTCCAGCTGAGGAATGACGGCTAGCAAGATAGAGGGCGCCACTTGATTGAGCTCGTAAATCAATTCATATATGTGGGTTGACACTTCACTGTCCGCTTGTTTCCCCAACATCAACATGTTGTTGAAGAACTGCGGAAAAATAGATTGCATTATTGGGCATGCACAAACCCTGATAACTTCCATTAATTTCTGAAACATGCTCTGAACGATCGAAACGAGGAATACAATCAAATATTAATTTATCTGGAACACTAAACATGAAACTGAAATTTGTGATATAAGAGAATTTTGGAAGTGACAATAAACAAAAGCTTTTTTTCTTTTTAAAGGGTGGGATAATGCTCCTCAGGTTTTTCTAGTCTTTTTAAAGCAAGTGTTTACACTAATTTGTCATAGGCACAAAATTTTGAGATCTACAGAAAAAGATTAACTTCATGGATAAAAAAGACTTGATATAGTAAAACTCCATTGACTAATCATGATCCTACCGTTTGTATGTATGGCTCAATGCTTGTTGATGTCCTTTTGAGAAGATCTTTGGCCATGGCAAATGCTGCTTTCCTTTGAATCTGATAAAAAAAACAAAAAGAATGTTCATTCAAAATTGATTGTTATCACAACTTGAGACAAAGTCTCTGTTCTACTCATAATTCAAAGTACAATATTCTTAACGCACATCAAACTCATCAAGAACCATCTAAAAAACATAGAGAATTTTGCTACATTGTTGCAAGATATTGATGGAAGCAAGATGTTTTCCTCACCTTGTTGGGATCCACCATGTTGACAAGGATGGCCTCGAGCAGTTCTTGAGAGACAAAGTCAGCCTCAGTGATGAGCGGAGACATGATGTCCAGCATGAAAGTTTTCACTTTGCTGGTGTGTCTGTCACTAAAATATCAGTCAAAGACAACTATGGTTAGTTTTAAAAAATGACAAATCTCTTGAAGGCAGATAAATATCTCAGGATTGAACAACTTCATACTTTGTTCTGTTATCTTTACAGTTTACAATGAAATGAGAAGGAAAAGATGTCATTACAAGGAAAGACCCAATTGAGAGATACGGTACACAAGACATCCTAAATTTACAAAGCTGACAAACATAAAACATTTTTAAAATGTTTTTGAGGCAAATAAGATAATTTAGAATGAAAGTATTTGACCTTCTTTACAGCAAAGGGGTGCTCTAATTAATCAAAGCTCATTCAGTTTTGACTTGTACAAATAATGAAAAGCCTTGACTTATCAATTAATTTGGACACTTGTTCAAACAAAACAATTTTTACGATTTTGTATTGTCCATGGTGTTTGGTGTTTACTTACTTGATGATTGAGAAGAAAAGTTTGAAAAGAGAGCAGAAGATTTCATGACTTTCATCGAGCTCAATACAAATGTTGAATGACTTGACCCAGGACAAATTCTGAAGAGAAAATACAGGTATTACTACTGTCTCCACTTAATATTTCTAGTTCAATGACAATTTGAACTACAGATTGTTAGGGCAGCTTTCGTGGAATTCACACCATGTAATTGAAGCCCTTATCACCCAGTCTTGTTTTAGTTTTATTGCATGTACAGTGGAAACTTCATAATTCAAATTGCCTGGGTATTGATCTAAACTTCAAATTCAGAGAACTTGAGTTACAGAGAGGGACATGCCTGGAAACACTAAAATGTTAAAACAGTGTTTATTTAGTTTCCTATTGTTTTCTTTTTATACAATCTTCTCCCAACCCCATTTCTTTTAAAGGCATATCTTGAGCAGAATAAGCATTGAATTCTGCTTGACAAATAGTACTTTTGTAATGCCTATTGGTAGTGTGAGCTTCGACAGAAAAACTTCGAATTATGAGTCTAATTTTAGTAGAATCTATTCTTTTGCAAAATACCATTTCTGTTTTGTGAAATTTCCACTGTATTTTAAAAAAGTAAACAGTTTTCTGTTTGTTTGCCCCTTTCGTGACAATAGGATTAATGTATTGTTATTGTTTGACTCAAAAAAAAAGTTGTTTTTTTTTTTGTGCACTTAATTTCTATGAAAAGCTTTTTGAATAAGATGACAGCCCTTAGCTATGCCCAATGATGTATCAAGAATTCTTGTACATTGTGGATCTATAAAGTATTAATCATCTCTTGGACATAAAATAATAATGGCGTTTAAGTAAAACAGTTAACCATGATACTGTTAATTAAAATAGTTATAATACACTTTGTGCATTTAAAAAAAATGTTGACTGTTAACCATGATCAATGGATTTGATGTTAATAAATCTACCTCCAAAAGATAAAAGTATCTTTTAAATGATGGTGCCTCTGGATCCTCTAGTCCTCGTAATTGCTGAATAAAGAACATGAAAATTTCCTGAGGATGAAAAGAAAGACAAATTTGAATGAATCTTTCACTGGTTTTGACCATGAATAGTTTTAATTTTATTTTTATGTTTTTAAATAACTAAAGTTCTCATAGGTGAGATGGAATAATGTAAGTCCCAAGCTACTTTAAAATGTTTGAATTTCAATCCAAAGGGGTCAGGAGGCTTTTACACTAAAATCTTATATCAAAATTATGAGAGATGACAGAGGCCCCTAGCTTGATATGTGTCTAAGAGAGGGAGGGGAGGAGGGCTCCACTTCCCAGACTTGGACATCAATATCATGTACTTTAGTGAGTCAGTATATAAATTTTCAGTGAATCTGACATGGTTGAGAACTGAATAGTTTGCCAAAAACTTAATTTAAAAAAAAAATTGAATGCAAGTTGCTTTTAAATGTATTTTTAACAGAAAAGAATACATAAATTTACACTTCTAACACACACAAGTATGCTGGTAAAAATTTGAGCGATCAAAATTGAAACCAAAATATGTCCAAATCATTCTAAGAAAAAGTTCTTGCGTCATACTGTAATATCATTTTAAAATCCAAAGACATGAGAACCTAAATTTTCTACGGTCTAGTCTTACTTTGATTTGGTCTGCCTCTTTGTAGGGAGCCTCTGGAGCAAAAACTCTAAAGACATCAGCAATGCAGCAAGCGGTGAGAAGGCGCACGTCTTTGTTGTTGTGTTCCATATAAGTATCTGTTGCCAGGTGGAGAGCTAAGGGTGCAAAGCTGTCATTGTCATCTTGACCCATGTCTTGGAAAGCCCTTGCAAGAACCTTTGATGGTTAAAACATTGAAACCAGCCTTTAATTAAGTCAGATTTTGAAAAATCAACATTAGTCTTTACTTTGCAGTTTGCTACATATTAGGTAGGCATTTTAAGGCTATCATAACAACAAAATGGAAATCTCTTGTCACCATGCACAGATCAAGAATGATGATGACACATTTAAATAAGCAAAAGGATTTTCAAAATAGGAATATTTCTTAAAGGACACATGATGGAAGCATTATGGTTTAAATGTGATGCTATTCAAAATATATTGGGACCATGAAGATGCTTGTACTTCTTATATTTCTTTTTAAAAATGAAATCTAAGAAAACCTTTAAGCGCCGTATGAGTTCATCTTTCCCAACATCTTCTGACAATTCCTTGCAACCCGTTGGGTACACAATCTTGGAATGTTGAATATTTTTCGCCATCTCAGTAGATCTACTGAATAGGCCTGGGGGGAAAAGACACAGATCTATGGATTATCAAGCTTAGAAAATATCAGAAGACATTCTTAAACGTAAAAACAGGATGAAAACAAAATGGAAGGTAATTTAAAAAATGTTAAATTAATGGCATTGATTTCATTGTCATAAAAAAATAGACTAACTTTGATTAAACTACCTTAAAACAATTTTTTTAACAAGCAAGCTTCACTGCTGTACCATTTTTTGTTCCTTTCAATGGTGTCATGTTTAAAACATAATTATTAATCTACATACATAATCGGTAAGAAAAAAATATATCCAAATGCAACTTTGAAATTAGCCTAAAAATGAATTAGGCCTTTAACACAAATTTCAAATATAATCTATATGTGAATAAAACAATCACACATTTTTAATGAAGAAAATATTATAAGCATTATTTTATCACCGGACGATTAAGCTAGAGATCTAGACCAAAACAAGATTCTGGATCTCCATCCATGGCAAATAAAAAAGTTTCCATATGTTGCAGTCATCCATGGGTTTATAATTTAAACGCATACTAAGAATCTATTTTCCTGCAACTAAATCTAGCCTGTAACTGTAAGGCATGTTCACACTTTAATCTGGTATCATAATAAAGGGAACCGAAATGAAAATTAGATTCAAAAGATTTTTTTTAAAGATTTAATAGACCTAAAATTGCCTATCTACTATCATGATCTAGATAGATTAGATTTAGGAACTTTCACGATTCCATGAATCCAAAAAAGACTCAAGACTTGAAACTTAGATCTAGTTTAGATCTAATCATTATTAGGATTTGGATCTAATTATTTGGATTGGGATTCAATCTGTTTCTAATCTAAATAGATTTAGATTAGATCTAGAAATCTTAAATCTACCTCAGAGAAGTAAAATCCAAAAATGGGCCTAGCCTAGATCTAGATGTAAGAACAGTGCTACAAGAACCACAACCCTGTTAAAAACTATGCTTTCCAGTATAAATTGGTTGCAAACTATACAGAGTAATGGGAGGTAACAGCGGGAATGGCGACACCATCGACCTGTAGTAGTCTGGGTAGATCAACATTAGCATGCAAGCAGCCTGCTTAGTTTGTGGCTCTTCCCTGGTTGGAGTGAGCCAAGGGCACCAGGGGAGCGAACCCATGGTAAAATTTTTTACTCTTTAGTCCTTACAAAATTATTGTTTATTTCATGCAAACTTAAATTTAATAGCACATTCTCATGTATATTTAAAGCGTAGAATATGTTGCAAGTGTTTGGGAAAAACATAGATTTGAGGGGAAAACACTTGGTAGCCAGAAAAGCATCACAAAGGGAGCCGAAGTCGTCACAACAAGGGGAAAACCAAGAATAATGCAACCAACCGACAAAATAATGTGTTTTGTGGCTATATTTATAACCATAGGTCTACTAACATATGAAAATAACGAACCTTAAACTCAGAGGAACACGAAAAATCTTAAATTTCACAGGTGTTTACTCCAATCACAATAACAATCCTCAGTGTTTGTGGAAAAGTATGAAGCCTAGCATCAACCATGATAGATCTAGTAGGCTGGCAGGAAATCGCGCGCATGCCAAGTCCGCAGCGACCATTCGCGGTTGCTGATTGGTTGTTTTTCGATGCTTCTCTTAGCTCTCTCAGCTTTCTTCTATCCAGGTGCGAAATATAAACCGATGATCAGTAGACTAGATAGGGCCTGATAACCCGAAACAATTAGTTTTTACAAGATTTTTGTTAGTTTCTTTCTTCAAACACTATTTACAAACTTAAAGAATAAACAGAATCTCGCTGTTTCGTTAATGTTTGGTTACATCCAAACAAAACATACACGAGTAGCGTTAACAACATTCTAATAAGCTCACAATATTTTTTCATCAACCTTAGACGCACGATTCCTACAATCGATTTTTCATCATCATCTTCTTCATCACCAACAACAAAAACGATGTCATGACATCATAATCATCACCATCATAACCACCAACGCCCATACTCTTAGCACTATCATCATGATCATAGCTGCTATTGCGTTCATTGGATACATTGTTGTTATTATCATTGTTATTGTTATTATTATTATTATTATTATTATTATTATTATTATTATTATTATTATTATTATTATTATTATTATTATTATTATTATTATTATTA
>RQTK01000725.1:2680-7680 GCA_003991915.1 Elysia chlorotica
TGCCTGTTTTTTTGTGTCTGTCTGCCTGTTTCTTTGTGTCTGTCTGCCTGTTTCTTTTTTCATTTCTCTCGAGTCTCCCCCCGCAGACTCCTTCTCTCTCTATCTCTCTCTCTCTCTCTCTCTCTCTCTCTCTCGCTCTCTCTTTTCTTTGTTTTTTCGACTCCATTTGTTAAGACACACCCACTTCATATTTACAGCATCCACACAATATGAATACAGACTCTAAGGGTTCAGCATTTTATTCATCAATTTACTCAGTGGAATTTCCCAGGTGGAAAAACGGATACATGTATTTGAAAATTACATTTTTTAAGCTTAGATAATTGTAGCTAAAAGTATATCTGAAACGATTTTAAAAGCGGTTTGGAGAAATAAATAGTTTTACATTTTATACTATTGTTCACGAAACAATAACAAAACAAAACAAAAATATCAAAAACAATGACAAAAAGCTTAGGAACAACAATAACTAACACAAATATTTAACAAATAGAAACAATTATCAACAACCAACAATCAACCCCTAAAAAAAAAAGAATAACAACAACCAACGCACCCCCCCCCCCAACTCCCCTTTTTACGAAAAAGCAAATGATAAAAAAGTAGTGATCACACATCCGTCTAACTTTCTTTTACACAAGACAAATATTACAAAAAAGTAGTGATCACTTGAAACACTACACATCCG
This sequence comes from Elysia chlorotica, assembly GCA_003991915.1. NCBI lineage: Eukaryota > Metazoa > Mollusca > Gastropoda > Plakobranchidae > Elysia > Elysia chlorotica. The sequence goes on from RQTK01000725.1 coordinate 3,369, forward strand.
TCTAACTTTCTTTTACAATTTCTGGTTCCTATCCAGAACGGTTTTATGCAAAGAGGTTGACGACAATGATTTTTCTCCTGCTTCTCCTTCCATCTTTTCCCATCCTATTCTTTTCTTCATCCTCCATTGACCAAGTTACTTAAGTATACATCGCATTTCTAAAACACTTTTCTTACTCTAATGTTAATACACATACGTGTCGAGGCAAAGAGATGGCTGCGTCTTTTCATACCATTCAACAGGAGGCGGGGTGTTGAGTTGAGTTGGTTTAACCTCTAACATCAGCACTATATAGGCTATCTTGTGGACGAGCCCCCAACCATTTAACAAGGGGGGGGGGTGTTGAGTTTAGTTGGTTTAACCTCTAACATCAGCACTATATAGGCTATCTTGTGGACGGGCCCCAAACATTCAACAGGGACTCTTTAAAATACCGCCTTCTCCATAGGGTTTAGTCTCTTACATTCCGCTGGAAGATTCTTCGATACTCAAATATTGTATCACTCGGAAAACCTTTAAAGGCGAACTGAACTACATAATAGAAGACTGGATGGACCTAACATCGATTCGATTCATCTAGATATTTAGCAAAAGAGATCTTGCGATAAAACGGTACAAAACAGAAACGAAGACGATACGTTAGGGAATGTGCATAGGAGTCCAAGCATAACTCAATAGTAGATTTACGGACGGAGTCAAATTATGAGGCAACTAGAATTGATCCGACACAGTCGCCGATAAGATTTTACGAGATAGCATTCTTTAGCATGGATAAAACTCTGTTTTGACTTTTAAAATTTTCAAATATGAAGAGAGGGAAATGGAGAGAGAGAGAGATAGAGAGAGAGAGAGAGAGATAAGAGAGAGAGAGAAAAAGATAGATAGAGAGAAAGAAATAGATTGGGAGAGATTAAGAGAGAGATAGAGATAGATAGATAGATAGATAGAGAGAGAGAGAGAGAGATAGATAGAAATAAATAGACAGAGAGAGAGTGACAGACAGACAGAGAGAGAGAGACAGACAGAGAGAGAGCGAGAGATATGGAGAGATGAGAGAAACAAGAGAGAGAGAGAGAGAGAGAGAGAGAGAGAGAGAGAGAGAGAGAGAGAGAGAGAGAGAGAAAGAGAGACAGAGAGAGAGAGACAAAGAGACAGAGAGACGGTGAGAGAAGGGGAGATAGAGGAAGAGAGAGAAGGATAGATAGATAGAGAGAGAGAGAGAGACGAGATGAGAGAGAAGACAGAGAGCAGAAGCAAGTATCTAGCAGTATCTAGCAGTATCTAGCAGTATCTAGCAGTATCTAGCAGTATCTAGCAGTATCTAGCAGTATCTCACGAACATCGAGGTCGGTCGTGGCATGAAAAGATCTTTGCTGGCGGAGTCAACAAAACTGATCAAAAGGGAAAGATTGACCGTAAAGAAGTAACTAAAGAACGGACTTGTAATGTGGGTGGTACACATAGAGAGGGAGGGAGAGAGAGAGAGATAGAGTGAGAGATAGAGGGAGAGAGAGAGGAGAGAGAGAGAGAGATAGATTAATATATATATATATAGAGAGAGAGAAAGAGAGAGAGAGGGAGAAAAAAAAGATAGATAGAGAGAAAGAAATACATTGGGAGAGATTAAGAGAGGGATAGAGATAGAGATAGATATAGAGAGAGGGAGAGATAGATAGCTAGATCGAGAGAGAGAGAGAGAGAGAGGGAGAGATAGATAGATAGATAGATATATAGATAGATAGATAGATAGAGAGAGAGAAAGAGACAGGGAGAGAAAGTGAGAAAGAGAAAGAGATAGATAGATAGATAGATAGATAGATAGAAAGAAATAGATTGAGAGCGATTGAGAGAGAGAGCAAAAAAAAAAAGATAGAGAAAGATATATAGATAAAGAAAAAATAATAGACTGAGAGAGAGAGAAGAGAGAGAGAAAAAGAGAGAGAAAGATATATAGATAAAGAAAAAAAAATAGACTGAGAGAGAGAAGAGAGAGAGAAAGAGAGAGAGAGAGAGAGAGAGAGAGAGAGAGAGAGAGAGAGAGAGAGAGAGAGAGAGAGATGAGGGTAAAAATGTAGAACCACAAGTGACCCAGACTAGACAATTACTATGCATGGGTTTAACACTTCTGGAAAATGCGGTTCTTTTTATTTTTTAAATTCTTCTTCTTCTTCTTTTTCCTTTTCACTGGAAATTCCCAGATTTTAAAGAGACAGACTGTGGAAAAATACTAAAATACTAAAATACCAACTTCTTTGTTGATTTGAAGGTCTAGACCTAAACCGCTACAAATGAGAAATTTCTCTTTTTCTTACACTAAGAAACTAGAAAATAAAAAAAAAAAAATTGCAATACCAACTTCTGGGTTGATTTAAAGGGTTAGACCTAAACCGCTACAAATTAGAAATTTCTCTTTTTTTTACACTTAGAAATTAGAAAATAAAATAAAATAAATTGCAATCTAATTTCCACTGCATACATACCGTTGCGCTTTCATTGGAGTTTTTCTCTTTGGTTTCACATCCTTTTCTGAAATTTCATAAAAATGAAAGTAGATTTTAAATGTATAAGTATCGAAATGAGGAGCTGCTAAGCTGTTTTGCTTACTATTTCAACTATCGTCATAAATTATATTTGGAAATTATTCATAAACATTTTAGTAAAGCACTTTATTCATTTAAAATGCGTACATTTCATGGATGATTGAATAAAATGGTCGTCTTAATTTGACCATCATTAATATGGATATGATATCTAATAGTAACTGTTTACATTTCTAACAATTTCCCTTAAGGCTTTAAAAAAAAAAGAACGGCGTTGAAAACCAGCATACTGATAATGATATTACTCGAATATGTGTGAAAATAAGAAAATCGATTGAAATAAAACCAAAACCTTAACAACCCCTCCCCCCCAAACAAAACAGCCTATTACTTTGCATTTTGCTGACGTAAATGCCTGTCTTAGTTCTTGTTTCGTTCTTTTCTCTTATCGAATGCAAAGGTACGATGGACATTATAGAGCATAATATTTTGTTTGATGCTTTCAAGAATTTGTCCACAATTAAAATGCCCATTGAGACGATGGTCCATTATAGTGCTTGAAAGATATGGGTGTAGTAAGTGTAATGGCGCTCTAAATCCAGAGTACTTTTAAGTAGTTAAAAACTATCCATTAGTCGGGAGACTAAGTTTTACAGTTTGTTGGACCATTTCAAGTATTTGTCCTCAATACCAACTAAGTCGACGGGGCCTTGAATTAGAATAATTATAGTGCTTGAAGTAACTGCGAGTGGTAAGTACAATGACGCTCTTAGCTTAGAGCCCCGACTAAGAATCATTAGTCTTATAATCATCATCATCATCATCATCATCATCATCATCATCATCATCATCATCATCATCATCATCATCATCATCATCATCATCATCATCATCATCATCATCATCATCATCATCATCATCATCATCATCATCATCATCATTATCACTATCCTCTACCTTCTTCTCCTCAACATTATCATTATAAATAACACAAAAATTGCGCAATTCGTACCAAAACATTATTTTATATTAACCCTTTAAAAACACGAATGCTTTCATCTCTTAAGACACAGAGACTGATCGCACCTTTGACAACACAACCATGTATGCATACCCACGACTCTCTCCCTCTTCCCTCTCTCTATCTCTCGCTCGCTCGCTCTTTCTTACTTTCTTTCTCCCTCTCCCCCTCTCTCTATCTCTCTCATTTCTTCAAAAATATACCGTGTATAATTCAATAAACCTTTGCATCATTTTCAAAAGAAGTTGGATAATGCTTTTTTGAATAAACAAAACACATAAAAAACACTTTGCCATTAATGTTATAACATTTATATAAAAAATTCAATGGAAAGAGTGCATGTTTTGTTTAACGATAATGATACAAAAAATATCGGACTTAACGATCGCACAGTCTTTCTAGCAAAACTTAAGTTTAACCTTATCTAACACAAAAACAAAAGACTACTCTTTAATATACTATGGATCAGAGATTAAGGATAACAGGTGGAAAAAAAAAACCCAACAAGAATAGCGATCGGATAAAATAAAAGATAGGAAAGATCTCAAAGAAACAACAGCAACAAGAAATAAAACCCAAAACAAAACAAGAAAAAACAAACAAAAAGCAAGCAATAGCAAAAAAAAATCAGCCAACACACGCACGGATGGGTAACTTAACAGAAACGCTCACACATGCAAAAACAAAAAAAAAAACAAAAAAAAAACAAACAATGAAGAGGAAGAGAGAAAGAAAGAGAGAGAGATGGGGC
>RQTK01000725.1:12680-16048 GCA_003991915.1 Elysia chlorotica
AAGAAACCTCTCTCAACCTCTCTCTTTATCTCTCTCTCTCTCTCACTCTCTCACCCTAGAGGCAGCGGTGTAGCTTGTAGCAGTACCACAAGTCAAAATTAATAATAATTTAAACTGGACGTATAACTTTGTGATAAAATAGGATTGTTGTTATATCACCACATATCCCTTTCTGACCAGCCATTTCCCTCAGTCTACTTTCTTTTCTCTCTGGTTCCTCATTCTTCCCCTCCTCCCCCTCTCTTGTGGGGTGGGGGTGGGGTGTAGTGGCCCTGGGGTAGAACATCGGCACCGACGCAATAGGTCCGTGGTTCGAGCCCTGGCGATGTCGCTCCCCACTGGTTGGGTCGGCGTCAGTATGATGTGACCGGCTGAGACAGGAGTCATGATATCGCCGTCGTGTCTAGTATGTGGCAGCACATAACATTTTTACGTCAATCTTGGGGCCCGCCCACAATATAACCTGTATAGCGCCGATGTTGGACCTTAAACCAACTCAACTCAACTCAACTCAACCCAACTTCTCCTCCTCCCTTTTTTCTCTTTTAAACTTCCTTTGCTTTTTTTCAAAATGCATCAAACTTAAGATGAAAAGTTAATGAACAGGTCCAATGGCAGGCATCAGTGCAAGTCTAAACACAATGCGTCAGTTTTACCCTTTAGCTCACGGTAACGTTGTCTCATTGAATTATTGATAAAGCTGGTTTGAATGCGTTGTTATGCTCACAGCTTCGGAACCGTTACTTCAGTTACGTTCTGTCATTGTTGTTGTTAACTATCAAATACAAAAAAGCCTAAAAACTACCCTCCACCCCAAAGAAAAAAAAACACACACACACACACAAAAAAAAAGAAGAAGCGAAAACAACCCCCCCCCCCAAAAACAAAAACAAAAAACAAAAACAAAACAAAAACAAAAATAACAACAACAAACAAGCAAAAATAACCAACAACAAACAAACAAAAAAATAATTAAAACAACAACAACAACAACAACAACAACAACACAAAACATTAACAACAAACACTTAGAGTCATAAATACAAATTAGTGATAAGCCTACGACTCGTCCTAAGATATAAAGGTATAATTGTTAGAAGTTTACGACCAGGTGTAAGCTACCACTATGTTGTGCTTACTACCCTTAATCTGAAAGAAACGCTCAACAGAGACGATGAAATAATGTTTAAAATTTCTGTCCTTTTGAAAACTCGAAACCACAGGATATGGAGTTTTGCAGAACCACAAACAACCCTTCAGACGTGTACAAAGAGAATGCATTTTCTTTCTGAAAATAATATGGCGGCGAGTTTCGGGAATTTAAGTATTGTAATTTGATGGAAAAGGAATAGAGTAGGTATTTCCTCATGCGCGTCGTACTTTTTAGTATGAATTAGAAAAAAATATGAATCATGAACGCGTTTTAAGGTTATTGTTATGGGCAGAAAAATTATTGTTTTGTCTTGAACGTGTACTTTTTGGGGATGGCTTTTACATCGTGTTTGTGCTTCTGCGAAACTGCATATCCTGTGGTCGGAACGGATTGGGTTTAATGGAAGAAGCTCATGCAGTAGGGGCCTCGTCATGGGTTGTGCGCAAAAATCAGCACTATATAGACTATATTGTGGATGGGCCGCAAGACTGAGGTCTGGCAATTTTACGTGCTGCCACACACGAGACAGGGCGGGGCTACCATGACTCCTGTCTCAGCCGGTCACATTATTCTGACACCTACCCAAACAGTAGGGAGCGAAATCGCCAGGGCTCGAATCCAGACCTTTCGCGTCGGAAGCCGATGTTCTACCCCAACGCCACCGTGCTCCCCAAGGGGCCTTTTCTTAACGGTGTTCATAGCAAAAACGAAGACAGCACGTAAGGGAATCTGTACCGACGTGATCGCATAGGTTTACCCTGTACTAACGCTGTTATTTTGATGTTTGCTAGTTGCCTAGGATCCACCGTCAGAACTATATAGGCTATATTGTGGACGGATCCCAATACTAGCGTCTGATGATTTTACGTGTTACCACACAGAGATAGTTTGAACTTATATAGCCATAGAGTGTTCAACTATCTAGATTAACAAGCATTTAGATAAAAAAAAAACACCCACTAAACTTTGCCTTATACTGGGATTAAGTTATTCGTTATCGAAGCGTACACCGCAAAGCCTATGGTTTAACACCATCAGAATCCTTTGATAAACAAGACACTTTTTTGCCTTTATATTCAATAAATACCTTAATGTAATAGAACATCCAACAGAAACAATACACATATCGAAGTAGCTGTTTATTCTACGATCCAAACCGGGGACTAGGTTAGATCTAATACTTGATAGGAAAACCGGTAGAAACAAGCCTGTGCCTTTGCTATAATAAACAAATAATAATTTTGCATAAAAGACCAGCCTGCACGTAAATTTCATTAAAATAAATAACCGGTTGACATATTCTTTATTGCGATTATTATAAAAGTACGTGTTTACCCTTATAAAAAGAGGAAGTAGAATAAGTAGTAAAAATAGGAGATAATGAATAAGAAAAAAGAAAAAGAAAGCATTTTAAAGTTTGAATCGATATAAAAAAAAAATATAACTGAAAACCAGCAAGAGAAAGTATGTTTTTCGTTTTCTTTTGTTTCACACACATCTTTTTAAAAACACAAACATCTATCATGAAACGAAGAAACCAATACAATCATTATTGAAATAAAAAACCTTAAAACAAAAGCACAAGTTTCAGGGACAAAAGTTTAGAAAATGGAAATTTGGACTGGTTCAAAGACAGTCATTCTTTATGTCCGCGGGTTTTTCAATTGTTACTGCTGATAAATTTTTCAAACGTTGACACAAATTTAACAGGGGAAACTGTAAAACAGGAGACAAAAGGGAATTGTATCGATCTTTCACAGAACTATCGTCTCCACCTTAGGTTAAGGGGCATTCATTTACCAGCAAAGCTCTTTGAAATTGTTGGGCTTAAAGGTCTAATGCAAGGAGTTTAAACAAGAGAGAAAAAAGACAAATAGAGACATTTTAAAGGAAACAGTAATAATTATATAGAAATAAAGACAGGAGGAAAACATTCTTATTTTAACGCTCCTTGAATTTGAAAGTGTTTGGTGTAAAAGTATAATTCAAGAAATGAAACAAAAGAGAAGTGAAAGAAAACGAGCCGTATAAAAGTCCTAGAATTTCAAAAGGGACAATAACATTATAGAAACAAAGACACTTGGAATAAATTGCTAGGTGTGAAAGTGAAATGACAGAAGTTCAAGAGAAGAAAGGGAAAAGAATAAATAATTAATTTTGAGAGGAAACAATGATTGCAGTAAAGGACCCCCCATCCCCCCCCCCCTTCCTCCCT
>RQTK01000725.1:38556-48556 GCA_003991915.1 Elysia chlorotica
CCTACCTACCTACCTACCTACCTACCTACCTACCTACCTACCTACCTACCTACCTACCTACCTACCTACCTACCTACCTACCTACCTACCTACCTACCTACCTACCTACCTACCTACCTACCTACCTACCTACCTACCTACCTACCTACCTACCTACCTACCTACCTACCTACCTACCTACCTACCTACCTACCTACCTACCTACCTACCTACCTACCTACCTACCTACCTATCTATCTATCTATCTATCTATCGTAATCCCAAATCTCTTGTATATCACCTGTAAAGATACTACACGTGTTAAAGTTCCACATAATTCTATCCTATACTTCATATGTCTACGAGGTTATTCCACCTCATAACCTTTGTACACTTTCCCAATATTTCAAACACAAGTACACACGATTCCATCAAATTAATACCTACTTGCTTTTTACAACGTAACTAAATTAATTTCACACACTCGCACAGACACAACAAAAATTCAGAAGGCCAGACTTACCTTTACATCACCATCCGCCATGGATCTCCAAGGTCCAATTTGATGTAATTGCCGTAGGAGATCAGCTAGGTCATCTTTAGTACAGGTAATAATTATTATTAACCCAATAGAGTCCACAAGTTCAGAAGTAATTAACAGCAAGGGTAAATGGATGAATCACAGTAATCCACCAGTAATCCACCAGTAATCCACCAGGAATATCTTTGACTGATTGAATATCCACAGGGTCACTGTTTCATCGTGCTTGAAGAACGACAAATGGGCGCATCTTTAAAACGTTAAATATTATTTTCTACAAATTTTTAATATTACATGCACTACAAACTGGTCTTCTTCACACATATTATTTTCAATATACACATGTGTTATTTCCAACATTAAGAGAAAAGAGACACATTTTCGACGCTTCATGGACGCATCATTTTTGCTCGTTGAATCTTCCAATAACACGAATGTCTCTCAAGAAACGATGAGGTATGTTGTATTTATATACGCATCCGATCCATAAAAATAATTATTCTAACAAATCACTCCTTGTATAGAATCAAATGTTCAAAGACATTAAACTCTTAGTCTCACACTGATTGGAATAAGAATACAAAATGAAAAAATGTACACACAAAAAACAACAAAACACAACCACAACGACTAAAACAAAAAAATAACGAAAAAAAACAACAGAAAAAAAAAAACGAAAAACCCCCCACCAGAAAACAAAATCGTGGGAGAGGAAATAAAATCGTGAGTAAAAGTTCCAGCACGATTTTTCTCTGCAAAGCTTTGAGCAGCTTTAAAGACTACGATAATATTATGGGTAATGGACAAAATTTTCTTATATACTCGTTTACGTTTTATTGATTGCCAACCCTTAGAGAATATCTTCGCGTATTTGGGCAAGGCAAGTCAGTTATTCAAGTTTAGAAGTCAGAAATGTTTATCACACCTGGAGAATTCTCCCCCCCCCTCTATAGAGTACACCTGTAATAGAGGTTTGCAGTATCGATCTTTGCAGAGCTGGAACTTTTAGACGTTGGGGCCATAAACCCATGCCCATTGTAATGAGTTGGTTTAATAACGTCTAGTTTGAGATGCATGTACGTCTATATTGTGGACGGGTCTCAAAACTAATGTCTAAGAAATCTTTTATCCCAGAAACTTCACGATGATAATCGCAGTTGGGATGCACTGTGTAATATATAGTTAGTAAGACAAATGATTATTTGACTATATACTTAATACTTTTGATGATATGATACTAAGAATTTTTGGAGTGTGTGTGTGTGCCAAGTTAATTTGTGTACGTGTATGTTAAAGATACGCGTCTATGTACTTTAGTCTTAAGCGATTTATATGTAAAATTAGTTAATCTATGTCGACTATGCCCAGAACAAATGTCCAAACTGGATAAATGCAGTTTCTTATCTTATCTTGACAACTTTACTTTCTGCCACACAGAGACAGTGTGGGGATACCAGGACTCCTGTTTCAGTAAGTCACATTATACTGACACCGACCCAACTGACAGAGGACGAAAACGGACAAATACATTTTTTACTGATAATTTTCGTGACATTCGAACCGGAGACCTCCTGATTGGGGCACTGTGGCTCTACCACTTGTGCATCTCTCTCTCTCTCTCTCTCTCTCTCTCTCTCTCTCTCTCTCAACTCTGTCTCTCTCTCTTTCTCTATCTATCTCTCTTTCTCTATTTTCTCTCTTTGTCTTTCTCTATCTCTCTCTCTTCCTCTCTCTCTCTCTATTTTGAGTTTTGGATTTAATATGAACATGGCTCATGTTTATCATCATTTAATTTCAATGTATTAGCATCCATTTATTTTGTTACTTCGTGTATACATTATTCCATTTTTAACACCATATCAAGATTTTCAGGCTTAACGATATGTACAAACTTAGTATCATCAGCATATCGATGGTATTGGAGATCGTATTTCCTAAAAATATCAGTAAGAGGTTGGGTGCATAAGGTGAACAGAATGAGTCCTAGAACAGATCCTTGGGGTACACCAAAATCAAGCTGTTGGAAATTAGAGCAGATATCATTAACTTTAACACAGTTTGGTTTCTATTTGAGAGATAGGACCAATACCATGATAATGAATTTCCTGTAATACCAAAATTTGTTTTTCTAATATAGTAAAATACAAACAACCCAAGGTATCAAATAAAACAGACAAGCCATGAGAACAAGAACAGAACCCATACTTTCCCCCATCAAGTTCTAAAAGAATACCATTTACTTTGCATACCCTTTAGGCGAAAATTCTATACCGTTGATAAGGTTTCATAGACAATAAAATTTATTGTATTCAATAGTTTGTTTATGTGCGACAGACAAAATATGGTCTTGTGAAATATAACTTTAATGTCTTTTTAAGGTTATATAAACATAAAAAATGACGAAATCCTCCAGTATAACGATAAGATTTCTGAGCGAACAATATTTTTATACTCCCTTCCTTTCTTTTTAAAATTAACGTATAAACGATTTCAAAGTATATTTTCGTTGAAAACAAAATTTGAAGTAGTAGTATATTAAGTGATTGCCTTTTTGATTTTACAGAAATATGACAAAGAGCGATACAAAAAACTTCAGTATAACGACAAAAGACCCGAAAAATGTAGATCTATATCATTGATAGTAATATACATCTCACTTCACAACTCCATCCGTTATACTTTATTATCTATATAATTATGTATAAACACATTTTACAGCTATATTCTAATTGGAAACAAGATATAAGTTCGTGATATATAAGTTGGTTGTCTTTTTATGTTAACAGAAGCATGATAAAACTATTTAGTAAGACGACAAAACATCTGAACAATTTATGTTATTGATAGTAGACACATTTCACTTGGCAAATCCACCAGTTTCTTATTATTTATGTATAAACTATTTTAAACTATTATTCTCGTTAAAATACTACACTGATTTAGTATTGTTCTCTTTGAAAATCGTTGAGACTATATAAATGCCAAACAGAGAAGAAATGAAAACAAAATAACACGCCAAACAACAAATAAACATAATTATAAAACAAGAACTAGATCGAAATCCCGATAAAGCAAACCAAAAACCACAGCTCCTTGACGTCATATAGAGGTTTCGTGGAAAAAAATCGAAAAAACAAACAAAACAAAACTAAACGCCATACATGTCTCGTGTTTTTGTAGTCGTAAATCCTCTCAAGACGAGAATAACAAGTTAAAAGGATTTATGGCAAACCGTGAAATATATCGGATCATTTGACAATTACGGTTCGCTAGGCTACGATTTCAAAGACAATCTAATTTATGAGAGGCGTGGCATTATAATCGAACGTCATAAAAGATCTTATGCTTGGATTGTTCAAAACGAATTATAGCGTTATAATTCTGGCAATGTTACTGCCTTGGGGTCAATTGGAAAACTGAAAAAGAAACATCACAGGTACTGAATATAGATTCGTTGGTACAAGTTTGCGGGAGGGGGGCGGTGGCCCGTCGCTTGGTCCTGGGGTAGAACATCGGCTTCCGACGCAAAAGGTCCAGGTTCGAGCCCTGGCAATACTTGAGTCACTGGTTGGGTCGGTGTCAGTTTAATGTCAGACATGAGTCATGGCATCCCCACCCTGCCTCGTGTGTGGCAGCACATAAACTTGTCAGACTTTAGTCTTGGGGTCCGTCCACAATATAGCCTATATTGTGCTGCCATTGCGCGTTAAACCAAGTCAACAACACCTACAAGTTTAAGGTAGCCTACAACTTGTCTTTAGACTCGTATTCGCATAACTTGTCTTAATACTTTTGTGTAAATCTACGCCATAATCGAATGGCACAAAGGCATTTCTTTTTAGATTCTTCATAAATAGAACTATACCCTTCTGGCAAAAATAATTTACTTCCTGACATGACCTGCCTTATCAGACAGATAACTACATGTATCAAGTCGTTCAGTTCATCCAGTCAGGCAGTCACCCCGAGGTCTTTTAAGGCGGAAGCCTAGCAACTCACGCGGTTTCCATGGCAACGCCTTCTGATTGAAGAGTGACAATGCGTTGAGGCGTTGCGCGTATTACCCATTATGATAACCTAAAATAAATGACAAGTCATTCATAACTCGAAAAACAATAAGAACAATAACAGCAACAACAACAACAACAACAACAACAAACAACAACAATAACATTAATAACAACAACAACAACAAAACAAAACAACAATAGCAACAACACAACATTGAACAGGCAAACAGAATCATTGCGAAGGGTGATCGTCTCTTAAAATGGACTACCGCGAGTAAATTGTCAGACGTTAGTCCTAGGACCCATGCACAATATGTATCAATGTTATTTGACCAACTTAGACAAAAGTCCTGGTATCCCCGCACTGTCTCTGTGTGGCAACATATAAATCTTTTAGACGTTAGTCTTGGGACCCATCTAAATATAGTATATCTGGTACATTATTGACGTGGGACGCTAAGCAATAAACAACCACTGCCATATCGGACGGATAACAAACACAGACCTTTCAATCCAGCCAGTCTCTTGAGACGAAAACCTAGCAACCTAGCAACCGACGCGGTTGCCATGGTTCCGGCTTGCGAGTTGACAATAAAAAGGTTCCATCTACTCTTTTGTTTACTTTTGAGAAAAGCGCATTCTAAAATAATTATGGACCACAAAAATGTATGGATAGTTCATTAGTTCCAATGCTTAAGTTATAACTATAAACCGGATTATAATCTCTACGTTTTGTTTTGTTTTATTGAATCTGCTGCTAATTTTTTTTATACTTTTGAGTAAAACGCAATCTAAAATTTGAACTACAACAGATTTATGGCTAGATCATTTGTCCAATTGGGGGCGCGATGGCCCAGGGGTAGAACATCGGCTTCCGACGCAAACGGTCCCGAGTTCGAATCCTGGCGATTGCGTTCCCTACTGGTTGGGTCGGTGTCAGTATAATGTGACCGGCTGAGACAGGAGTCATGGTATCCCCGCCCTGTCTCGCGTGTGGCAGCACATAAAATTGGCAGACGTCCGTCTTGGGGTTCGTCCACAATATAGCCTATATAGTGCCGATGTTGGACGTTAAAACCAACTCAACTCAACTTAATTAGTCCAATTCTTTTTCTTTTATTATAACCATTTACCAATCTCTACAGATGCTTTTGTTTTATTGATTCTGCTGTTCAAAATTCATAAAGATAAAATATTTTAATGTTTAATTTTACCAAGAATGCAGATAGAACGTTTCTTTGTGTCACCTCACAAACTTCCGCTTGAAGAGTGACAATGCATTGCGGCCTCTACTTAACCTGAGCGTTTCCGGGGAGATTACTGTCAAATCGTAAATTACTGTCAAATCGAAAATTACTGTCAAATCGTTTCCTCTCAAATGATGGACAAAGGGACATAATCTGTCAAGGCATTTCTTTGAAATTTGAAAATTGAAATTTTCAGAAACGAGGTTTTGATTTATTAAATTTTCCCCCGCTTGACAATGCTCGGCTTCATCTTTTATTCGATATTATCTGTCTCGTCACTGAGAGATTTGTTTCTTAGAAATGGGGTTGAATGACTTGTTATTTGTTAAGGATGTATATAATGACTAAATTACACCTCTCTTGAAAGAGTACAAAATTCTTCGGTCAAGTGCCAATTGAGACATGACCGTAATTGGAAAACGAGTAGTTATAACAAATATAATAGAGCAGTTATCAACTTGATCAAACGGGCAAAGATCGAATCAAGGAAATTTCACATAAAAAATATTTCAGCTTTAAAGGGTCATCTTCAGTAAAAAAATGTTGTTTATTACTATTTTTAAGTTATAATATAATCTGCCGTAACCATAGATTGTACATACGGAAATTAAAGCCAACTATTGCTGCGTAGGTGGCGAGGTGGAGCAATGTGTAGATTAACTTCAGTCTTAGCCGAGAGGTGCTCGGTTCAAATCCACAATCGGGTTAAACCTATGTCTTAAATTTCGTACTCTTTTTAATTGGGTCGGTGTCAGTACAATGTGACCGGGATGAGACATGAGACATTGATTAAAAGTAGAATGGTACATGTCTCTTTTGCCTGTACTGCGTTTTCTATAGTTAGAAGCCTTGTACTTCCGGCGTGAGGGGGCGCGGTGGCCTTGGGGTAGAACATCGACTTCCGACGCAAAAGGTCCGGGTTCAAGTCCTGGCGATTTCACTCCCTACTGATTGGGTCGGTGTCAGTATAATGTGACCGGCTGAGACAGGAGTCATGGTATCCCCGCTCTGTCGCGTGTGTGGCAGCACATAAAACTGTCAGACGTCCGTCTTGTGGCCCGTCCACAATATAGCCTATATAGTGCTGCTGTTGACGTTAAACCAGCCCAAAAACATCATTTTGCCTGTATTGCGTAATCTATATTTAGAGCCTTGTATGTACTTCCGGCTTGAAAAGTCAACAAAAAGTTTAAGAAAATTCTATTAACCCCTTGCTTTACGGAATACAGAAAAACTGTACTTATATCCATGGGAACTTTGGTGCCTTTACAGTACAGACAAAAACATAACGTTGCATATGTATACTGTTAGTCTCTATAAAAAAATGCGCTATAAAAAGTGGACTTATTATAGAACTCAAAATTGTTACGGTACAGAATAAAAGTTTGATATACATATATAGTAACAAGTGTTAACACAAACCTATATAAATAAAAAGTTATATGCATAAAATAAGAAATTCGCTATGATAAGTCTTAAGCAATTTATATTACAGTTGATGTACACAAAGTGTTTGGTATGGTGAATGTTTAAAAATGTGTATTTATACAAATAGACCATGGAACTCCTTGTTTTAGTTGCCTCGCTTTTAATCATTTACTTTGGTGATTTTCCGTCCTGAATGAAGATTATTATTGAAAGATCTACCCCGGGTTTCTATTTTCTATCTAGTTATATTTTCATTTTTTTTTTATTATCCGAGATCAATGTTGTTTGAAACGCCAGCTCTTTATTAATTACGCCTTTTTGTAATAGTCATATAATTATGCACAAAAAATCTTAGTTTCTTATTCCTATTTTTACGTGTAAACTGTACAAGTGTTTTGCGTACGCTATTTTTTAATTTCCTCTCGAAGGATTAAGAAAGTACTTTCTTATCTTATCTTGTCTTATCTTATCTCTACTTGAAAGCAATCATACATTTTTCAGAGAATTGTATCTAGAGAGATTAAAGATGTCGGGACAAGCAAGTTCGATTTTCTATCCATAGCATATTCCCATTGGCCTACTTAAAAAAATCTCATCTCGGAAAAAAATGACAGACGAGTACATACAAAACACGGAGCAAAGATGGGAGACTCACAAAGAGAGACTGAGAAGCAAATAACGGATGAAGGAGTGAAAAAAGAAAGGAGGAGGAAAAAGGGGGGGGGGGGGGATACATTGATAAAAAATAGGCGGATAAAAAAATACAAATAAGTGAAACAGTGTTATATTTCTGATGGGGAAATCCAGATTGACTAAAGACCAAACAAGGAATAGGAATGAAGGAGCGAAAAAGAGACGGATAAAAAAGAAGGTACATAACAGTTGTAACAGTGATCTATTTCCGATGGGAAAATCCAGATTGACTAAGAAGCAAACAAGATATAAAGGAGTACAAAAAATCAGAAGGAAGGAAGGGGGGAGGGGGCAAAAGTGAAAGATATATTGGTAAATAGACGAATATAAAAATATAGAAATGGTAACACTGATAAATTGCTAATAATTTTTAGTATAGAAAGATGAAAAAAAAAAACAGAAAAAGGTGTTTTCAAGGCTGCGCAGCAAAGATGTCAACTGTCCTAACTGGGCCTAAAATGTGAATGACACAGTTCACTTTTACTCTAGCAGCAAATGAATTTTTGTCAACTTGATTTATTTTGTATTCTATTTTAGAAGCAATGGATTTCAATCTTTATCAGTTTGCAAAGAGTTTAAGTAATTTATATTAATGTATGCTTTTATGAATGTTTGATACAAATAGACCTGCGATTCTTTTTTAACTTCTTGTTTGTCTTTGGTTCTCATAATGTTCACCCATCTATGTTTTCCACTGAAAATGATGACCATTTCCCTTAATGAAAGGTCTAAAATATTTTCCATTTTAATATTTTCAATTTTCTTTTAGAATCCCAGACTAAGTATTATTTGTTCTGATATTTCTGCTTAAAAGCAAATATGAATTTCTAGAACAAGTGCATACAATATCGACAGAGATAAAAGCTGTATTGGTAAAGCAATTACGATTTTCTATCCGGAGCATATTTCCATTGGCGAGTTCAACAGGGTCTTATTTCTGAAAATGACAGACGAGTACATACAAAACTCATTGCATAGATGGGAAAATCCAGAGAGATTGAGAAGCAAACAAGGAATAAATGAGTGAAGAAAGGAAGGAGGGGGGAAGGGCGGGGCGGGGAGGTATGTTGGCAAAAAGACAGATAAAAAAAGAAGATGAAAAACAACGTTAACAGTGATCTATTTCTGATGGGAAAATCCAGATTGACTGAGAAGCAAACAAGGAATAAAAGAGTGAAAAAAGGTTGAATGAGGAGGGAAAAAAAGGGGGGGGGGGTGATAAGATACATTGATAAAAAGACATATAAAAAAGAACATAAAAAACAAGGGTAACAGTGATCTATTTCTGGTGGGAAAATCCAGATAAACTACGAAGCAAACAAGGAATAAAGGAGTGAAAAATAGAAGAAAGGGGTGGGGAAAAGGGGGGGGGGGAGACAAGATCCATTGATAAATAGAGAGATTACAATTAAGACAAAAAACAAGGGTAACAGTGATCTATTTCTGATGGGAAAATCCAGATTGACTGATAAGCAAACAAGGTGCCGTATAAAGAAGTGATGAAAATAATGTGAAAGAGGAGTGGGGGAGGGAGGAGTAATGGAGGGGGTGGGAAAGAAATAAAAAAGATACACGGATTAAATGGACATATAACCTAGATGATATGAAATCAAATCTAACAGTGATGAATTTTTAACATTTTTTGTAGTCCAATGTTAATCAGAAAACGTTGTTTTTACGACGGCTTAGCCTACAAAGCGTGCAAAGATATCAACTCATTTAACCTGCTCTTACAGGGTCTAAAAGTTGAATGACACTTTTTACTAAGGCGCTGTAGCAATTTAGCTGTGTCTACTTCGTTGAGTTTTCATTCTATTATTAGAAGCCTTGGTCTTTAATCTCAGTCTTTAATCTTTATCAAAACAGCCAAGTAATTGATACCAATCATTTTTATAAGTATCTTACTGTATGATTATTTGATACAAACAGACCTGAACATTTTCTTGGTCCTAGTTTGTCGTTGCTCCACCTTCCTTTGATCCATCTATGTTTTGCTCCAAAATGTAGACCGGATTTCCTTACAGGAATTTCTAAAATAATTTTCTGTCTTGATAAATGCATTTTTTTTTTGCGTTAGTATCCGAGAACAATTATTTGTTTTG
>RQTK01000725.1:57933-70812 GCA_003991915.1 Elysia chlorotica
CGTGGTGGGGGGGGGGGGGGGAGAGAGAGAGAGTGAGAGAGAGAGAAAGAGAGAGGGGAAGAGATAGAGAGAGTGGGGAAGATCAATTGAGGGGAAAAGAGAGAGACAAAGATAGAGAAATAGATAGATGGATAGGTAGATAGATAGATAGATAGATAGATAGATAGATAGATAGATAGATAGATAGATAAATAATTATATATAGAGATAAAGAGAAAGAGAAAGAAAGAGATAGAGAAAGAGAAAAAGAGAGAGAGAGAGAAAAAAAGAGAGAGGGAGAGAAAGAAAGAGAGAGAGAGAGAGAGAGAGAGAGAGAGAGAGAGAGAGAGAGAGAGAGAGAGAGAGAGTGAGAGAGAGATTCAATGCTGAGCTGATTGTCAAAACATTGAAATAGATGCCTAGAGAGACATGTCCATTGTCATAACAACATGATGATTTGAAGAGCTGGTTATGTTCCAGTATTTGATAAAGGGGTTGGGGTCTATCATTTAACAATAAAAGTCTAAAAGACAAGATACGAAAGGCACATATAACAATACCACAACATTATTTTAATTCAATATTTTAAAACATGGAACAAATTGACTGCTACAAGAACCATGAACAGATTTAAAGAAAAAGTATAGACATAATTATTAATTATAGCGACAAAAGGGATTGGTTAAGAGAAAGATAGAGAGGGAGTCAGAGGTACAGAGAGAGAGAGACGGAGAGAGACATGGGTAGAGAGAAATATGAGAGAGAGAGAAAGAAAGGAAGAGAAAGAAAGAAAGAGAGAGAAAGAAAGAAAGAGAAATAGAAAGAGTGTGTGCGTATGTGTATGTGTGTATATGTGTGTGTACGAGATAGAAAGAGAGAGAGAGAGAGAGAGAGAGAGAGAGAGAGAGAGAGAGAGAGAGAGCGAGCTAGAGCGAAAACTTCTCTAAATATTGGGCCAGTTGTCAAAGCATTGGTATGGATGTTTATAGAGTTGTCCATTGTTATAACAACATGTTTTGAAATACTGGCCATATTATTATTATTATAACTGGATTTGATGGAACAGGCTGGTATATTAGTTCATGAACGAGCTCTAAAAGTCAAGACAAAAATTATGTGCAATAATAATACCGTAATATTGAATGGAGTCTTTTTAGATATATATGGGACACGTAGGCAACATTAAGAATCATGAAAAAGTTTAAAACGGAAAGTAATAAGAAATATACATAAAACGACAAAGGGAAAGATTAAGAGCGAATGGCTGAGGGATAGAAAGAGCAGAGGCAGAGAAAGAGAGGGAGAGACAGAGAGAGATAGAAAGAGAGAGAGAAAGAGAGAGAGAGGGAAGGCAGAGAAAGAGAGAGAGAGACAGAGAGAGACAAAGAGAAAGGAAGGGGTGGAAAGAGAGAAAGAGAAATAGAGAGAGAGAGAGAGAGAGAGACATAGAGAGAGAAAGAGAAAGACAGAGACAGAGAAAGAGAAATAAAGAGAAAGAGAAAGGGAGAGACTGAGAGAACGAATAAGAAAGAACACTTCTGAAATGATCGAACACAAAGTTTCAAAAATCTGATAGCGTGTTAAAGTTCCTTGTTTTGTACTGAGTTTATGCTTTATCTGGTTTGTGATATAAAAAAATTATTCCATTTTAAACATCTCTAAACATTAAGCAGAGTGGAAGATGATCACCGTAGAAGTAATGCAAAACTCGTTGAAGTAATGATGTGTGTGTGTTTTCCAAGGGATTGGAGCGAGTATTGTGTTTGTTTAAGATGACAGAAATTTAGGGTTACTATTGGAGCTATGCTAAATGTGGAAATTTTGNNAGAGAGAGAGTGAGAGAGAGAGAAAGAGAGAGGGGAAGAGATAGAGAGAGTGGGGAAGATCAATTGAGGGGAAAAGAGAGAGACAAAGATAGAGAAATAGATAGATGGATAGGTAGATAGATAGATAGATAGATAGATAGATAGATAGATAGATAGATAGATAGATAAATAATTATATATAGAGATAAAGAGAAAGAGAAAGAAAGAGATAGAGATAGATAGATAAGTTGATAGATAGAGAGAGAAAAAGAGAGTAAGACAGAGAGAGACAAAGAGAGAGACAAAGAGAAAGAGAGAAAGAGAGAGAGAGAGAGAGAGAGAGAGAGAGAGGCAGAGGGAAAGAGAGAGAGAGCTTAGAAAGAGTGCAAAAGAAAGAAGTTATACAGCAAGTAAAAAAATTTTTTGAAATCTAAATGTCAAATTTAATAATTCTTTTGATGTTTGCAATTCAAGTTTCTCTTGTGGATCAATAACGATTTTTATCATATCTTGATTTCTATCTAAATTTGAATATCCACCATAGCCATGTATTCGCTTTCTGTAAAATATCGATTTCAACCGAAGTTTTATCATCAGGATCTTAAACCTAGAAACTCAATGTATGAAATTATCATACACTTAGGGTAGAATGCACAAACAAGACGCAATGTCGCAACAATATAAGATTACGGAGGCTTACGACGAGACGTAAGCTGCGTCATGTTTGTGCATTCTACCCCAAGTTTCTAAAGTCCCCTATTTTTTGTACCGAGTTTATGCTTGGTCTTGTTTGTGATATTAAATAAATTTCCGTTTTATGGTTAGGGATATAGCAAAAAAAAAAAAAGAAGAAAGAAAACAAAAGAAAATATTGTTTAAATGTAAACATCATGTTGATTCTGATGTAAAAATTCAAACTCAAATTTCCATTATTGATCAACAAAATTTTATCATATCTCTATCTTCATCCAAATCTAAATATTAACCATAGCCATATGTTTACTTTCTGTAAATTATTATTTTCAAAGGACGTTTTTATGATCAGGATCTTAGTTAAAGTAAAAACCAAAAACTCAATGTCTGAATTCAAAGCACAGAAATTTAGTTCTAAAATCTGTTAGCGTCCATCAATTTTGTACTGAGTTTATGCTTTGTCTGGTTTGTGATATTAAATAATCTAGTTGATTCTGATGTAAAAATTCAAACTCAAATTTCCATTATTGATCAACAAAATTTTATCATATCTCTATCTTCATCCAAATCTAAATATTAACCGTAGCCATATGTTTACTTTCTGTAAATTATTATTTTCAAAGGACGTTTTTATGATCAGGTAAAAAACAAAAACTCAATGTCTGAATTCAAAGCAGAGAAACTTAGTTCTAAAATCTGTTAGGGTCCGTCGTTTTTGTACTAAGTGTATGCCTTGTCTGGTTTGTGATATTACATAATCTTTGTTGTTATGGTTCTTTACAAACATGTTGAAATATCAAGCGGAGTAGAAGATGCTTATTGTAGAAGTATTACTATAGCTATGTGAGGTAATTATGTGGGATTTGTAACTGATTGGAGCTTGTATTATGTTTGTATAAGATGGCAGAATATTTAGGTTTACTGTTCATATAAGATGAGAGACAAGGTAGGATTACTGTTAAAGCTGTGGTAAATAAGGCAAGTTTGGAAAGGGGGGGGGGAAGGAGAGATTGATAGATAGAAAGAGAGAAAGAGAGAGAGAGAGAAAGGCAATGCGAGAGAGTAATCTTAAGGAAGAGAAATGAGATGAATGGTTATGGAGGTAAACGAGAAATGAGACAGAGAGAAAGGAAGTGAGTAGAGACAGAGAATTGGGAAGACGAGTGAGAGATAGAGAGATAGAGAAAGAACGAAAGAGAGAGACAGAGAAATAGAGAGAAAGATATAAATAGAGATAGAGAAAGAGATACGAGAGAGAGACAGACAAACATGCAGAGGGAGAGAAAGATTGAGAGATAGAGAGAGAGAGAGAGAGAGAGAGAGAGAGAGAGAGAGAGACAGATAGCTAGAAAAGAAGATGTACACAAGTAGACAGAAGGCGTCAGACACATGGGGTAGAATGCACAACCGGACCATGACATAGTGTATTCTTATATTGTTACGACTAGACGTAAGCTACGTCTACTTTGTGCATTCTACCCATGGTGACAAAAACAACAACAACAACAACAGAAGGAAGAACTGAGGAGAAGGGGCAAGAAAATAAAACTAAAAACAACAAAATCACCCGCCCCCCTTTTACGAGCCCGACCCTCTTTGCCCCCACCATCTCCTATAATACATAATTATAAAAGGGCCCCTAGCCCCATCGATATAAAATAATCGATAACTAAGACCAAAGGTTATATAGAGCCTGCAGCAAGAACCACTCACTCGATAGTTAAAAGCTTTCGACCATAGACCGGCACGGGCCATGTCCCTCTGTAACTAGACGGCAATGCGTTGAGTAGAGTTGAGTTGGTTTAACATCCAACATCAGCACTATACAGGCTATATTGTGGACTAGCCCCAAGACTGACGTCTGACAATTTATGAGTTGCCACGTACGTGACAAGGCGGGGATACCATGACCCCTGTCTCAGCCGATCATATTAAACGGACACCGACCCAACCAGTAAGGTGCAAAATTGTTTGGTCGATTTTCAAAAGTCGAAATTTAACTCCTTGAATTAGTCTATATCTCGAAAAGGTCCCTAGACTGGTGTTTGGCAAGTGAACTTGCTACCACACAGAGACGTATCGGGAATACCAAAACTCTTGTCTGAGCCATCACATTATACTATATGGGGGTGGAGAAGATTTAGAGGTAGATGAGTGTGTATGTTGGTTGGTTGGATGGCTGGTTACCTTCCGTCTAACGCATAAGGGTTCCAAAAGGCAGCCAAAACTATTGGCTGATACACAGAAATGGAGCAAGACTTTTATCTCGAAGATGATATTAGGATATCTGTCTAAAGAAGATAGCAGAACTTCTCGGTTCTGCCTCACACGGTCACTTTATACTGACACCGACGAAACAAGTATGAATATGATGTGGTTCATTTTGTAGACCGCACAATTTTTAGTCAAATAATACTGATTTTGAGTTCCAATTTTGACCACATCGCCTTGTTCTCTACTGGTTCCGTAATACAACTACATGTAAATCTATAGCTCACCGCATGGCAACCCTTATTGAAGAATAATTTTGTGGCAATCGATTCCATGTAAAGTTTAGGTTATATAAGTGATATACTAATCATAATATAGAAAACAATTCAGGCTCCTTTCCTGACTTTAATACAACAATAACGATAATAATAATCAATTTCACAAAAAACAACAACACAGCAATGAAACGAAGAAAATACCAAAGGCTTACTTTGTCCCACATCTTTACTACATAAATAGGTAACAAAACAGACATATACAAATACAAACTCAATGTTTAGTAGTTTTATAGTTTTAATGATTGGCCAGTCCAAGTGAACTGTCATCACAACCGTTTTCATTGCCATTTAAAAAAATGTAATTTCTACTTTAATAAGAAATTAAAAAAATAACGAACAAGTCCCAAATTATAAAATACAGAGATAAAGAGAAACCATAGAAACGTTCATAACACTGTTCTCTTTATTTCTAGAGGGTCCACTCTCCTACTCTCCCTCCCCCCAAATTTTATCCTGCTCCAGGGAACACAGCACACTGCACGGTATCTCTCTCTCTCTCTCTCTCTCTCTCTCTCTCTCTCCCTCTCACTCTCTCTCTCTCCCTCCCTTTATCAATGACATGCCGGATCCCATCTTCACTCCCTCTTCCATCGCTCCTCCATCACTTGTTGGATCCACCCTCTCCCTTCCTCTCTCTACTTCTCTTTCTCTCTCTCCACCTCTTTTCTGCCGTTCCCTCTCTCTCTCTCCGCCTATCTTTCTCTTTATATATATACTATATATTAATCTTCCGATCCCATCCATCATATTGTAGAGCCCATCCTATCCCGCTCCAGAGGTCCCAACACACATGCACAGTATCTCCCTCTCTCTCTCTCTCTCGAGCCCATCCTATCTCGCTCTAGCGGACCCAGCACACTGCACGGTATCTCTCCCTCTCTCTCCCCCCTCTCTCTCTCTCTCCCCCCACCTCACATGGTAGATCCCATCCTATCGCGCTCCAGGGGTCCCAGCACACTGCACGGTATCGGGTCAGCGTGACCGAAGTGCCAGGATGTGGCCTTGGCCTTGGCCACCTCTCCCTCCTCGTCCTCCTGCACTGAGGACTGTGCCTCGCCCACCTGCAGGATGGAGTAGGCGAAATGGCGCTCGTTCTTCACCTCCTGTGCACGCTCCTGGAAGATGGAAGAGGTAACAGAGCTGTAGTTAGTCGTCGTTGGTTTAACGTCCAACATCAGCACTAGATAGTTTATATTGTTGACAGACAGGCCCCAAGAGCACAGTCATGTTGGCCGATTTGAAAATGGCTAGTATCACTGGATAGGCGACATAAATACCTACAAATCGATATTATATCAATTCATTTTTTGGCCTGAATCTCACTCAGGCCATAAAGGTAGCAGCTTGACGATGAGTTAGATTGGTGTCCAACTTCAGCGGCAAAGCTTTACTATAATCGTGTCAGTATAAGGAGCGACTATACCAACTTATACATCCATCCCAGCCAGACACAGACAATAATCATGCAGCTATCGATTTTTAGTGGGGGTTTTTTTGTTACTCGAGATACACAGGATGTTGATCGACGGATAACAGCTTCCGTTCTTCACCTCCTGCGCTCGCTCCTGGAAGATGGAAGATGCAACAGAACTGTAGTTAATTTACTTGGGTAGTTAAGTTGGTTTAACGTCCAACATCAGCACTATATAGGCTATACTGTGGGCAGGCCCTAAGACTGACTTTAAAAGCCGATGTTCTACCCCAGGGCAACTGGTTAGGTTGGTATCAGTAATGAGACCAGAAGAGACTGGTTGTAGTTGTAGTTGGTTTAACGTCCAACATCAGCAATATATAGGCTGACTTTAAAAGCCGATGTTCTACCCCAGGGCAACTGGTTAGGTTGGTGTCAGTAATGTGACCAGTAGAGACTGGTTAGAGTTGAGTTGGTTTAACGTCCGACCAACATCAGCACTATAGAGGTTATACTTATTGTGGACGGGCCCGATGATGGAGTAGGCGAAATGGCGCTCGTTCTTCACCTCCTGCGCCCGCTCCTGGAAGATGGAAGAGGTAACAGAGCTGTAGTTAGTTGTAGATGGTTAGTTGTAGTTGGTTTAACGTCCATTAGTTGGGTAGTTGAGTTGGTTTAACGTCCAACATCAGCACTATAGAGGTTATAATTATTGTGGACGGGCCCCAGGATGGAATAGGCAAAGTGGCGCTCGTTCTTCACCTCCTGCGCCCGCTCCTGGAAGATAATAACAGAGCACAGTCATGGTTCAGATTGGTTTTCAACTTCACGGGGGGCGCGGTGGTCTAGGGGTAGAACATCGGCTTTCGACGCAAAAGGTTCCGAGTTCGAATCCTGGCTGGTGCGTTCCCTACTGGTTGGGTCGGTGTCAGTATAATGTGACCGGCTGAGACAGGAGTCATGGTATCCCCGCCCTGTCTCGTGTGTGGCAGCACATAAAATTGTCAGACGTCCGTCTTGGGGCTCGTCCACAATATAGCCTATATAGTGCTGCTGTTGGACGTTAAACCAACCCAACCAACCAACCTTCACGGCAAGGCTTTACTATTATCGTGTGAGTATAAGGAGCGACTATACCAACTTATACATCCATCCCAGCCAGACACAGACAATAATCATGAAGCTATCTATTTTAGTGTTTTTTTTCGTTACTCGAGATACACAGGATGTTAATCGACGGATAACAGCTTCCGTTCTTCACCTCCTGCGCGCGCTCCTGGAAGATAATAACAGAGGTGTAGTTAATGTAGTTGGTTAGTTAAGTTGGTTTAACGTCCAACATCAGAACTATATAGTTTATAATGCGGACAGACAGGCCCCAAGAGCACAGTCATGTTGGCCGATTTGAAAATGGCTATTATCACTGGATAGGTGACATAAATACCTACAAATCGATATATCAATTCATTTTGTTTGGCCTAAATTTGACTTAGCCCATAAGATATAACAGAGCACAGCGATGGGTCAGATTGGTTTTCAACTTCAGCGGCAAGGGTCTATGATTATCGTGGACCGACCGAGACAGGAGTAGTTGAGTTGGTTTAACGTCCAACATCAGCACTATATAGACTATATTATTGCGGGAGGGCCCCCAGACCGATGTCTGACAATTGTATGTGCTGCCATACACCACACACATAAAAGAACACAGTCAAGGGATAGACTGGTTCCAACTTTACCAGCAAGGCTTTACTTTTATCGTAGACGTATCTTATGACTGATCCATCTCCTATTTAAGAAAAGCGGTAAAGCTTGGACGACGCAAGCTCAGCTCGTTTGTTTAAGATAATTCAGAGTATAGCGCTAAGAACAGTACCTTCGGTTACAAAGGAAACTTTGTTTAGGACAAACGCTATTCTGGCGAATCCGCATTATCTTTTATCGACACAAAACTACATAAAACATTCTATAAATAATGATGCGCTGAGAAATATCACAAAAAAAAGAAACAAAGAAAACCCGTTGACCTCATCGTAAAAGCCTTCTGATAATTTCCATAAAGTAGATTTGAATTAAAGCAAAAGAAGGAAAAACAAAATATAAAAATCGAACTTTTTGAATGAACGAATTCATTGCAATTATTTTAAGCTTATTTTTTTACACGACTAAGTATGGGCATTTTTCCTCGTACGCTTTTTTTAAAGGAGGGTTCTTAACGCAGGCAAAATATACCTAGAGTAATACGTAATAAAACCTGCAATTGAAAGAAAAAGCAAAGGAATGGATGCAGCAACTTAATACAAATCATAACCGCTGAAAGAATTATAACAAAAATATCTATATAGGATCACATAGGGACACTTAGGAGAAAATAAACCTAAAAATGGAGAGAGACAGAGAGAATGAGAGAGATACAGACAGATAGACAGACAAACAGGCAGACAGAAAAAGGCAGAGAGAGAGAGAGAGGGAGAGAGAGAGAGAGAGAGAGAGAGAGAGAGAGAGAGAAAGAGAGAGAGAGAGAAAATTATGTGCGGGGCAAGGGCATTAGCCTGTCTATATTTTTAGGTCAATGCAGGAAACTGGCAATACATGTACAATTATAGAGGAATTTTTTCAATCGTACGTTGAGAGAGAGAGAGAGAGAGAGAGAGAGAGAGAGAGAGAGAAGAGAGAGAGAGAGAGAGAGAGAGAGAGAAAGAGAAATAGTGAGACAGACATATAAACAAAGAGAATGACGGAGACAAAGCGAGTTCTGAACATAGAACGACCACAAAATACCAACCAACCCAACAACCGAACAACAACAAAACCAAACTACAACACGTATATCGATCCCAACTTTTATATCGCTCTCCAAAAGACAAATACTATGCCAGTAATCACAGCTATACTTCTTGAATGAACCAACCACAATGCCGCGTTATCTTGTTTTCAGAACGAAAAACCATGCCCCATTATTTTGATAATACAAGCTTTTTAATTTTCTTTCGTAAAGATCTTTGGCCTGAAGCAGAAAGCGATATCTTTTAAAACGTATCAACTTTCGAAATTCCCCATCCATATGAATTTTCTGTGTCCGTTTGCCTAACAATCTTGAGAACATGGCTAACGGAAATAAAGTTATGACAGTAAATTAAAGGAGAAGAATAAGATGAAATGGGAAAACTAAAAGACAACAAAAAACAAAACAAAACAACAACTTTACAAAACAACACCCACAACAGGAATAACAACAACTACAACAAGAACAACAACAACAGAAAGGAAACTACTTTATCGATTTGACTTGGAAGCTTTACATGCGTGTATATCCTTTTTTGGCCTGTAATTTAATCTAGACCTAGGTCTAAAAATCTGGGTAATTGACAGTTGGATCAAGATAAAGAACGTGAAGCCCATCCGCCTCCGCGAAGTAATTCCCGGAAGTAAACAATGTATTGACTTCTTGAACTGAACTGAAGAGGACTAGAATGGTAAACTTAATACTGCTCTCTTTCTTTCTATCTATCTATCTATCTATCTATCTATCTATCTATCTATCTATCTATCTATCTATCTATCTATCTATCTATCTATCTATCTATCTATCTATCTATCTATCTATCTAGCTATCTGCTGTCTGTCTGTCTGTCTGTCTTTCTGTCTGTCTCTCTCTCTCTCTTTCTTACTTTTTTGCTTCTTCACTCAACTTGTCTCTTTCTTTCTCCCTCTCTCTCCTTCAATCTCTCACCCTCTCTATTCCCCCTCTTTGCCTCTTTCTTTTGCTCTTCTTACTCTCGCCCTCTCTTTCTGTCTGTCTGTTTGTTTTTCGAGCTGCCTCTCTCTCTCTTTTTCCGTCTCTTCCTCCCTTTGTCTCTCCTTCCTTCCCTTTCCCGTAAGAAAATTCATATGGATGGAACATTTCTAAAGATGATACGTCTCACTTTCACTAATCACAGAGACAAATCGACTTCTTGCAAGAACTAAAACAGTTGCTTCCGGAATTAATTTTAGCTAGATTTGCTCACCGCATATCTGTATTTGTTTTAAACTTTGCTAACTAAGAATAGATCTGGTTAAGATTAAGATAGCGTATTATTTTAATGTCGTACTTAATATATTAAACACATGCAATTGCGATAACTTTTAGTCATGCGAACATTGCCCCCAAGAAAGAATATCAGGGCCTACGCTCTAACTCCGCACAAACTGGTATCATTTAATTGACAATGAATTTCTTGGGGGGGGGGGTATGGCAAGTGTCCAAAATGTGGGGAATGGGGATAGAACCTCAGAACACTGTCCAACAAAGATTAAAGGCGTTCGCTCTAAGCCTCTAACCCTCAAACCCACTGGGACTCTCGAAAAGAACATCATTAAATCAGACCAACAACCTCCCAAGGCGCAGTCAGTACCAAAGTCGCCATGCGAACACATGCGAACACATGCGAACACATGCGAACACATACAAACACATGCAAGCACATGCGAACACATGCAAACACATGCGAACACATGCGAACACATGCGAACACATACAAACCATGCGAACACATTTAGCAAAAAAACAAATGAATTCCTAAAGGAGAGACGTCTTCCTGATTTCCACGTTTGGCACATAACGTTACTGGGTGTACATCCTTTCAAGACTCATTAGTCTAGGACCAACAGCGGATAACGCTCAGGGTCAGCAATCTGACTATATCGGGGACGGGTCCCAAGACTAACGACTGATACATTTCCTTGCTGAGAGGTCAGGGGTACTTTCATATATTTTTGTGGAAAAAATTAATAAAAGGTTCCAAACAGAGATGATTCTCCGTATTGAGAAGTCTCTAGTCCTCTCTCTCTTTCTAACCCCCTCATCCATTAGTACAATGTACTACCGAAAAAGGACATCATTAAATTGACTAACAACCTCCCAAGGGTCACAGAAAACTGGCGTTGCCATGGCAACACCTTTGCAAATGAGTTCCTAAAGGACCGACATGTCTCCCCGAGTGCGAAGTCTGGAACATAGTCTGGAACACAGTATACCACATAACGGTACCGTCACCACTGTTTCATCTGTCAGACCCATTAGTCTACGACAAGCATCTGGGTTCACCCACTATCTCTATCAATATTATACCAGACAATGTGGAATTAAGAAAGGATTTTCGAGGGCGATTCTGCATAATTATGACAAAAATGTCTGGAAAAACCCGTTGTTGGTACCTTTCTATTTGTTTCTTAGGATTGGGAAAATATAACGTTACTGTATGCACATCTTGTCATAGTCGTTAGTCTACAACTAGCATCTTAGTTCACACCATCCATCTCTATCAATATTGTACTAGACAACGTGGAATGAAGAAAGGATTTACGAAGGTGATTTTGCGTAGGAAAAAAAAACGTCTGGAAAACCCCCATTGTTGGTACCTTTCTATTTGATTCTTAGGATTGTGAAATATATTTATAAGGTTACCATGTGCGCATAATGTCATGATAATTAGCTAACGACCATCAGCTGGATTCAAGCTTTCTTCAATACCATCTCTAATTCTCTATGAAGGTGATGCGTATG
Organism: Elysia chlorotica; assembly: GCA_003991915.1. NCBI lineage: Eukaryota > Metazoa > Mollusca > Gastropoda > Plakobranchidae > Elysia > Elysia chlorotica. Next base: position 69,919 of record RQTK01000725.1, read on the forward strand.
ACAAAAACGTCTGAAAAGCCCCTTGTTAGTATCTTTCTATTTGTTTCTTGGGATTCTGAAATATAACGTTACTGTATGCACATATGGTCATAGTCATAAGTCTACGACCAACATCAGTGTTCACACCATCTATCTCTATCAATATTATACCAGACAATGTGGAAATAAGAAAGGATTTTCGAGAACGATCTTGCGTATGACCAAAAAAAAACAACAAACAAACAAAAAAAACGTCAGGAAAACCCCGTTGTTCTGTGTAATTATGACAAAAATGTCTGCAAAACCCCGTTGTTGGTACCTTTCTATTTGTTTCTTAGGATTGGGAAAATATAACGTTACTGTATGCACATCTTGTCATAGTCATCAGTCTACGACCATCACCTCGGTACCCGCCTGCCCCAAGACCATTATTAAACCAGAGAGTGTCAAATTAAGAAAGATGTACGAGGACGGTTCTGCATATGATAACAAATGCCTGGAAAAACCCAAAGCTGACACTTTTCTATATTTTTCTTTGGGATTAGACAACATAATTATATCGTTATTGAGTGCACATCCTATCAGACACATTAGCCGTAAACCAACAGTTTGTTACAATGTTACCCGCCTGTATCAAAACCACCTTTTTAACAAAGATATTGTGAAATTGAGAAATTTTTACTTTGCCTTATCCGCAAATTCACATAATTTAAAATTTGAAAAAAAAATCTTAAAAAAAAAATTAGGTTAGCATCTTAGGGAATAAGTTCTGCATAAATGTATCTAGACCACACACAGAATATTTGATTGAGTTTAATGAGAGAGAGTGAGAGATAGATAGATAGATAGATAGATAGATAGATAGATAGATAGATAGATAGATAGATAGATAGATAGATAGATAGATAGATAGAT
>RQTK01000725.1:73522-85232 GCA_003991915.1 Elysia chlorotica
CTCTCTCTCTCTCTCCTTCTCTCTTTCTTTCTCCGTCGCTGTCTATTTGCCTCTCACTCTCTCTCTATCTCTCTCTCTCTCTCTCTCTCTCTCTCTCCTTCTCTCTTTCTTTCTCCGTCGCTGTCTATTTGCCTCTCACTCTCTCTCTCTCTCTCTCTCTCTCTCTCTCTCTCTCTCTCCTTCTCTCTTTCTTTCTCCGTCGCTGTCTATTTGCCTCTCACTCTCTCTCTATCTCTCTCTCTCTCTCTCTCTCTCTCTCTCTCGCTCACACACACACTCCTTATCTCTCTCAGCCTCTAATTTTATCTTTCTCTCTTTCTTTCTTTGTCCCTGTCTATTTGCCTTTTTATATGCTTCCCTCTTTCCTCCTCCTCCACCCTCCCCCTTCTATTTCTCTCTCTATCTCTCTCCCTGTCTCTCTCTCTCTCACTCTCTCTCTCTCTCTAGCTTTCAACCGTCTTCTTGTGGCTGTCACAGTAAAGCTCCTAGCTATAAAGCTTGCGCCTTTCAGGTTGAAACATCGCCTTAAGTTAGTCTTAAGTCACTTTCCCTGGTCTTGAAGGTTGAAATATCGCCTTAAGTTAGTCCTACGTCTTAAGTCTTTGCCCAATATTGATCGATACTACTGCCGTGTGATAGAAACGCTTCTAATGACCCTCCTATGAATGAAAATAGTAACAACTTTTGTTTGCTATTAGACTTCCTTGGAAAGAACAAGTATGTTTCCTATTTAGACCTCGTCTACTAAGTTATTTCTTTTTGTCTTGAATGTATGTTCATAGGATGTTCTAATTTTTTCTCCCTTGATCTTAAATTTGAAATCTGAAGAATCCAAACTCGCTCTCTCTTTCGCGCTCTCTCTCTCTCTATCACTTTCTCTCTCTGTCTCTCTCTCTATCTCTCTCTCTCTTTCTCTCTCTCTCTATCTATCTCTCTCTCTATCTCTATCGTATTTTTCGTCTCCTAAATCTTCAGGCAGTTATGCCTTCACAAAAATACCCTCACAAACAAATACAAAATTCTATGTGTTGTAGTGTCTCCTGAACATTGTATGAATAGTTGTTTTTCTATAAATCCCAACATGGTTTCAAACCCGGTGTCTCCCGATTGGGAGACCAACGTTTCATCACTTGCAGCAAAAACCGAGTTTTCTGCTGTATAATTATTTTGTCTCCTAATTTTTGAGGCAACAGTGCCTTCACAAAACTGTTCTGCTCTGTCTTTGTGTTGCACCGAGTACAATTATTTGTGTAGGCCTTTAAGAGTTTGATAATTATCTTTGAGAACCTGGGAGACGTGGAACAATTTAAAGTATACCGGTACTTTTCTAAACCGACGTCATTGCAAATCAAACGATGTAAATTTCTTCATTCAAATTCACCCTTTAAAGAAATTTTACTATTTCCATCATTGATTTTAGGTTGCCACATANTCNAATTCCGAGNTATTCTTATTTCTCTTCCTATCCTTTCTTTTTAACTTCTATACGCGTTTTCGACGCAAATTGTGTGGGTTTTCCCTTTCAAATTCATCGCCATTTTAGGTGAATTTGTCTATGGGGATTCTCTTTTAGAAACCCTGGAGACGTCAAATAATTTAAGGTATACCATTACCAGTACTTTTCTAAACCGATGTCATTGCGAGTCAAACGATGTAAATTTCTTTATACAAGAGCACACGAGTTTCTACTATATCCGTCATTGATTTGGGGAGGAAATTTTTACTTCCCCCCAAAACTGGTTGGGCTAGTGTCAATGCATACAATCATAGTGTGACCGAGTGAGACAGGAGTCCTGGAAAACCCAGGTCTATCTTTGTGTGGCGGCACGTAACCATTTACCGATGGACCAAAGTAAGTAAGTACATGGGATTGTCTTGCTGTTGACGATGAAGATAAAGAAAACTACCGACAAAGTCCATTTCCGAGCTATTCTAATTTCTCTTCCTATCCTTTTTTCTTAACTTCTATACGCGTTTTCGACGCAAATTGTGTGGGTTTTCCCTTTCAAATTCATCGCCATTATAGGTGAATTTGTCTATGGGGATTCTGTTTGATAACCTGGGAGACGTGAAACAATTTAAGGTATACCGGTACTTTTCTAAACCGACGTCATTGCGAGTCAAAAGATGTAAAGTTCTTCATACAAGAACACCTTTAAAGAGTTTTTTTTTTTACTATTTCCATCATTGATTTTAGGTAGCCCCTTCAGAGCTAGAGGAAATTTTTACTTTCCCCCAAAACTGGTTGGGCTAGTGTCAATGCATACAATCATAGTGTGACCGAGTGAGACAGGAGCCCTGGAAAACCCAGGTCTATCTTTGTGTGGTGGCACGTAACCATTTACCGATGGACCAAAGTAAGTAAGTACATGCGATTGCCTTGCTGTTGACCATGAAGATAAAGAAACTACCGACAAACTCCATTTCCGAGCTATTCTATTTCTCTTCCTATCCTTTTTTCTTAACTTCTATCGCGTTTTCGACGCAAATTTGGGTTTTCCCTTTCAAATTCATCGTCATTTTAGGTGAATTTGTCAAAATGATTTCGTCTCTAAACCGACGTTATTGCGAGTCAAAAGATGTAAAGTTCTTCATACAAGAACACCTTTAAAGAGTTTTTACTATTTCCACTATTGATTTTGGGTAGCCCCTTCAGAGCTAGAGGAAACTTCTTACTTTCCCCCCAAAACTGGTTGGGCTAGTGTCAGTGCATACATAGTGTGACCGAGTGAGACAGGAGTCCTGAGAAACCCAGGTCTATCTTTGTGTGGCGGCACGTAACCATTTACCGATGGACCAAAGTAAGTAAGTACATGGGATTGCCTTGCTGTTGACCATGAAGATAAAGAAAACTACCGACAAACTCCGTTTATTTTCCGAGCTATTCTGATTTATTTGATTAATTCATTTTAATTTTTTTTTCCATATTTTTCCTTTATCTATATCATTGCCATGTCTAACATTGACGTATCCCTATACATTTGATTTTTTCCTTTTTGCTTTCTTCCTTCCCTCTTCCTTTCCTTCCTTTCAGCGTCACATAAGCTATAAACTCAGCCCGTGGCTAGTAAAAGCCCCATTTGGCGTATATATATTCCACAGAGTGTTGAATGTGTATCTGTTTGTCGACGAGATGAGAAGGAGATCTCCCCCTCCCCCCCCCCTCTTCATCTTGTTTGATCGAGTATGTAAATACCAGAGACATTTTTGCTGTTTGCTCTCCCAAGGGGAGCTGGTGGAAGCGAAAGAACCTCACGAACATTCTCAATTATTTGGGGGGAGGGGGGGTGTTTTGGGTTGTGTGGTGGCATTTTTTAAATTTCTGGCCCTCTAGTTACCAATCGCTTCCCCAACTTCTTTACCCCTACCCTCTCGATATGGATTTTGTTAAGTTTCCTTTTTTTCTACGTGGTACATCTCACATCCCTCTATTTTTCCGTATAATTATGTGTGTCTTTCTATCTTCACTTGTATGTCTTCCAGTATCTTTACCTCTCTTATTCTCTTTATTTCAATCTATCTTCCTTTCGATATCCATCACTAGCTCTCTGTCCCTCTGTCCATCTTTCTGTATCTCATTAAATTTCTATGTCTATAACTGTTTTCCTTTATCTGAGACTAGTTGGGCCTAAATGGCTGTGTCTCTTTCGCTCTTTCCCTATTTCTGTCTCTCATTCAGTCTGATTACTTCTCACTATATAGGCTATATTGTGGACGGGCCCCAAGACTGGCGTCTGACAATTTTATGTTTGTCACACACGAGAGAGGACTCCGCTCTCAGCTGGTCACAGTAAACTTACACCGACCCAACAAGCAGGGAGCGAAATTTGCCAGGACTTGAACCACGGACATTTTGCGTTGGAAGCCGATGTTCTACCCCAGAGTCACAGCCCCCTCTCCCCTCATCTGTTTTACACAGAACTCACCTTTCTCCACGCCATAGCTTCTTTCGGAGATGACGATCATGGAAGTCCAGTTACCAGGCTCTCTCTTTGTATGACAGTACACTAGTTTATGGACCCATCACCGCATAGGATTTCTTATAGGGAACCTCATTGCGAGAGATCCTCTATTTTACACAGAACCCACCTTTCTCCACGCCATAGCTCCCGTCCTAGATGACGATATTGAATGTCTACTTTCCAGGCTCTCTCTTTATATGACAGCACGTTAGTTTATGGACCCATCGCCGCATGGGATTTTTATTGGACGCCTGGTTGCGAGAGAGCCTTCATAGCTCCCATCCGAGATGACGATCATGGAAGTCCAGTTACCAGGCTTCGTGCTGGTCAACCAGTCCGATTGCACCAGACATTAGTCTTGGGGTCCGTCGTCATCGAATTGTTTTAACGTCCAGCGTCAGCACTATATATGCTATACTGTAGACGCGCCCCAAGACTACCGCGCAAAATTGCCTTTCTTTGTCTCTCTCCTTAGAATTCTTTCTATCCACGTCACTCAGTGTCATTTATAATTTTATGCTGTTGGCACATCTGTCTGGTCTTTTGGTAATTATATTTTGTTTGTTCGTGGGTCTGTTTTGGCCTTAACGAAAGCAAAATTGCCGAGAGAGAGAAATAACACGGTAAAGAGATGACATCGTCCAAAGAAAGAAAAAATAGACTTATTGTGAGACGTCTTGAGTTGTTGTTGAGTTGTTTCAACGTCCAACGTCAGCACTATATAGGCTATATTGTAGACGGGCCTTAAAATGACCTCTGACAATTTTATGTGCTGTCACACACGAAACAGGGCGGGGATACCATGAATCTTGTTTTATTCGTGCACAATAAACTAACATCGACCCAACGAGTAGGGTGCGAAATCGCCAAGGCTTGAACAACGGAACTTTGCGTCGGAAACCGATGTTCTACCCCAGGGCCACCCCCTCCCTCTGTTTTACACAGAACTCACCTTTCTCGGCACCACAGCTTCCCCATGAGAAAACGAACATGAATGTCTAGTTACCAGGCTCTCTCTTTGTAGGACAGCACGTTAGTTTATGGACCCATCGCCGCATATGATTTCCTACTGATTGCAAGAGAGCCTCTGTTTCACACAGAACCCACCTTTCTCCACGCCATAGCTCCCGTCGTAGATGACAAACATGAATGTCTAGTTTCCAGGCTCTCTCTCTCTCTTTGTATGACAGTACGTTAGTTTGGAGACCCATCACCGCATATAATTTTTATTGGAAACAGAACCCACCTTTCTCCACGCCATAGCTCCCATCCGAGATGACGATCATGGAGGCCTAGTTACCAGGCTCTCTCTTTGTATGACAAGAGTAATATCAGGTTAGTTTGGAGACCCATCACCGCATATGATTTCTTACTGGTTGCGAGAGAGTCTCTGTCCTACACAGAACTCACCTTTCTCCACGCCATAGCTCCCGTCGTAGATGACAAACATGAATGTCTAGTTTCCAGGCTCTCTCTCTCTCTTTGTATGACAGTACGTTAGTTTGGAGACCCATCACCGCATATGATTTCTTACTGGTTGCGAGAGAGTCTCTGTCCTACACAGAACTCACCTTTCTCCACGCCATAGCATAACAAACCTTTCTCGACGCCATAGCTCCCATCAGAGATAACTATCATGGAAGTCCAGTTACCAAGGTCTCTCTTTGTATGACAGCAGGTTAGTTTGGAGACCCATCGCCGCATGTGATTTCTTACTGATTGCAAGAAAGCCTCTGTTTTACACAGAACTCCACCTTTCTCCACGCCATAGCTCCCATCCGAGATGACGATCATGGAAGTCCAGTTACCAGGCTTTCTCTCTCTCTCTCTCTCTCTCTCTCTCTCTCTCTCTCTCTCTCTTTCTCTCTCTCTCTCTGTATGACAGCACGTTAGTACAGAGAGGTTATGTCATCCATATAACAAACCTTTCTCGACGCCATAGCTCCCATCCGATATGACGATCATAGAGGTCCAGTTACCAGGCTTCGTGCCGGTCAACCAGTCTGGATCCATCAGACATTAGTATTGGGACCCGCTACCATATTGAAATCCTCACAGGGAACCTACACGTCCTTAAGCAGCGACAGAACTTGTTCTACACAGAACCCACCTTTCTCGACGCCATAGCTCCCATCCGAGATGACGATCATGGATGTCCAGTTTCCAGGCTTCGTGCCGGTCAGCCAGTCCGGATCCATCAGACATTAGTATTGGGACCCGCCACCATATTGAAATCCTCACAGGGAACCTACACGTCCTTAAGCAGCGACAGAACTTGTTCTACACAGAACCCACCTTTCTCCACGCCATAGCTTCCATCGGAGATGACGATCATGGAAGTCCAGTTACCAGGCTCTCTCTTTGTATGACAGCACGTTTGTTTAGGGACCAGTCACCGCATTATGATATCTTACTGGTTGCAAGAGACCCTCTGTTTTACACAGAACACACCTTTCTCCACGCCATAGCTTCCATCGGAGATGACGATCATGGAAGTCCAGTTTCCAGGGTCTCTCTTTGTATGACAGTACATTAATTTGGAGACCCATTGCCGCATAATGATTTCTTACTGGTTTCAAGAGATCCTCTGTTTTACACAAAACCCACCTTTCTCGACGCCATAGCTCCCGTCTGATATAACGATCATGGAAGTCCAGTTTCCAGGTTCTCTCTTTGTGTGACAGCACGTTAGTTTTGAGACCCATCACCGCATAGGATTTTTATTGGAAGCAGAACCCACCTTTCTCCACGCCATAGCTCCCATCCGAGATGACGATCATAGAAGTCCAGTTTCCAGGCTTCGTGCCGGTCAGCCAGTCCCTAGCATGCTGAACAGCGGCTACTGCGGTCGTCAGGTGAGTGTGACTCTTGTGTTTCTGGGGAGGAGAGGTTTAAAATTAGGTCAGTTTTAGGGGATTTTTATCCAGGATAGTTGGGTAGGTGTGTGAGTTAGGTGGAGGCTTCGTGCCGGTCAGCCAGTCCCTAGCATGCTGAACAGCGGCTACTGCGGTCGTCAGGTGAGTGTGACTCTTGTGTTTCTGGGGAGGAAAGGAAGATTTAGACTTATGGTCAGTTTTAGGGGATATTTATTCAGGTAGGTGTGTGAGTCAGGTGGGTGTGACTCTTGTGTTTCTGGGGAGGAAAGGTTTAAACTTAGGTCAGTTTTATGGGATATTTATTCAGGTAGGTGTGTGAGTCAGGTGAGTGTGGCTCTTGTGTTTCTGGGGAGGAAAGGTTTAAACTTAGGTCAGTTTTATGGGATATTTATTCAGGTAGGTGTGTGAGTCAGGTGGGTGTGACTCTTGTGTTTCTGGGGAAGGAAGGAAGATTTAGACTTTGGTCAGTTATAGGGGATATTTATTCAGGTAGGTGTGTGAGTCAGGTGAGTGTGACTCTTGTGTTTCTGGGGAGGAAAGGAAGATTTAGACGTAGGTCAGTTTTAGGGATATTTTTATTCAGGTAGGTATTGAGGACAGTGGGGAAGATGTGTGATTCTAGCGAGGAAAGAAAGATTTAGACATAGGTAGTTTTAGGGGATATTTACCTAGGTAGGTGTTGAGTAAAGTGGGTTGAGTACAGTGGGAGGGATGTGTGAATGTGGCTTTTGTGTTTCTGGGGAGGATAGAAAGATTTAGACATAGGTCAGTTTTAGGGGATTTTTATCCAGGTAGGTGTTGAGATAGTGGGGTAGGTGTGTGAGTGGGGCTCTTGTGTTTCTGGCGAGGAAAGGAAGATTTAGACTTTGGTCAGTTTTAGGGAATTTTTTATTCAGGTAGGTGTTGAGGATAGTGGGGTAGGTGTGTGAGTCAGGTGGGTGTGACTCTTGTGTTTCTGGGGAGGGTAGGAAGATTTAGACTTTGGTCAGTTTTATGGGATTTTTATCCAGGTAGGTGTTGAGGATAGTGGGTTGAGTACAGTGGGAGAGTTAGGTGGGTGTGGCTCTTGTGTTTCTGGGGAGGATAGGAAGATTTAGACTTTGGTAGTTTTATGGGATTTTTATCCAGGTAGGTGTTGAGGATAGTGGGATAGGTGTGCGAGTTAGGTGGGTATGGCTCTTGTGCTTCTGGGGAGGAAAGGAAGATTTAGACTTTGGTCTTAGGGGATATTTTTATTTAGGTAAGTGTTGAGGATAGTGGGAGAGTTAGGTGGGTGTGGCTCTTGTGTTTCTGGGGAGGAAAGGAAGATTTAGACTTATGGTCAGTTTTAAGGAATTTTTATACAGGTAGGTGTTGAGGATAGTAGGGTAGGTGTGTGAGTCAGGTGGGTGTGACTCTTGTGTTTCTGGGGAAGGAAGGAAGATTTAGACTTTGGTCAGTTTTAAGGGATTTTAATACAGGTAGGTGTTGAGGAAGTAGAGAGTGGTGAGTGTGACTCTTGTGTTTCTGGGGAGGAAAGGAAGATTTAGTCGTAGGTAGTTTTAAGGAATTTTTATTCAGGTAGGTGTTGAGGATAGTGGGGTAGGTGTGTGAGTTAGGTGGGTGTGGCTCTTGTGTTTCTGGGGAGGAAAGGAAGATTTAGACTTTGGTCAGTTTTATTATTATCCAGGTAGGTGTTCAGGATAGTTGGGCAGGTGTGTGAGTTAGGTGAGTGTTACTCTTGTGTTTCTGGCGAGGGAAGGAAGATTTAGACATAGGTAGTTTTAGGGGATATTTATTTAGGTAGGTGTTGAGAATGGTGGGAGAGATGTGTGAGTTAGGTGGGTGTGGCTCTTGTGTTTCTGGGGAGGGTAGGAAGATTTAGACTTAGGGCAGTTTTAGGGGATATTTATTAAGGTAGGTCTTGCGGATAGTGGGGGAGATGTGTGAGTTAGGTGGGTGTTACTCTTGTGTTTCTGGGGAGGGTAGGAAGATTTAGACTTTGGTCAGTTATAGGGGATATTTATTAAGGTAGGTCTTGAGGACAGTGGGGAAGATGTGTGATTCTAGCGAGGAAAGGAAGATTTAGACTTTGGTCAGTTTTATTATTATCTAGGTAGGTGTTCAGGATAGTGGGGTAGGTGTGTGAGTCAGGTGGGTGTGACTCTTGTGTTTCTGGTGAGGATAGAAAGATTTTCATAGGCAGTTTCAGGGAATTTTTATTCAGGTAGGTGTTGATGTTATTGAGGTAGGTGTGTGAGTCAGGTGGGTGTGACTCTTGTGTTTCTGGGGAGGAAAGGAAGATTTAAACTTAGATCAGTTTTAAGGGATATTTATTAAGGTAGGTGTGTGAGTCAGGTGAGTGTGACTCTTGTGTTTCTGGGGAGGAAAGGAAGATTTAGACTTAGGTCAGTTTTAGGGAATTTTTATTAAGGTAGGTGTATGAGTCAGGTGAGTGTGGAAGAGATAGATAGGGATAGGGATTTTGTCTGGATTTTCTCCAGATATAATTATGTAGTTTCGTAGTTTACGAGTACATGACTTCTTATTCAGTTAGGGATGTTACAGTATTATTCAGTTAGATGTCTTTCTGGGAAGGATAGAAAGATTTAGACATACATGTAGGTAGTTTTAGGGAATTTTTATTCAGGTAAGTGTTTAAAATAGTTGGGGAGATGTGTGGGTGTTACTGTTTTGTTTCTGGGGAGGGAAGAAAGATATAGACATTTATGGGACTGGAAGTTTTAGGGAATTTTTTTGTTATTAAAGGTAGGAGTTGAGGGCAATGGGAGAGATGGCTGAATGTGGCTTTTGTGTTTCTGGCGAGGATAGAAAGATTTACACATACGTGTAGGTAGTTTTAGGGAATTTTTATTTAGGTAGGTGTTGAAGATGAGAGAAAGATTTAGACATAGGTAGTTTTAGGGGATATTTATTTAGGTAGGTGTTGAAAATGGTGGGAGAGATAAATAGGGATAGAGATTCATGCTGGTTTGTGTATACCCAAAAAATTATAATTATGTAGTTTGCTAGTTTAAGTAATTTCTTATTAAGTTAGGAATTTTATTATTTAGTTAGATTTGGCTCTTGTGTTCGTAGCATGAACAGAAATACATATTATTTGGTTAGTCTTAGGAATGTATTATTCAATAAGATGTGGCTCTTGAATTCCTAACAAGAATAGAAACACATGTATTAATTTAGATAATTAAGGAATGTATTAATCCTATGTTTATAGCAAACACTGAATGAGGTAGTTCTAGGATTGAAATAGTCTATGTAAGAGATTATTCAAAGGTGTAGCGTTGTGATTCTATCAAGGAGATTACTATTATTACGAATTTTAAGTCGTTTTCGGCATTATTAGTTAGTTAGGAATCAATTTAGTTTTAGTTGCGTGTGGCTCTTACGTTACTAGCTGGATAACAATACATGAAGTTATATATGTGGGTAGCTTGAGGAATTCATTAAATAGCTGTTTCGTTTCTAGTTACAGCAGGATTAGAAATAGTTTAAGGATTGTATTAGCCAGGTATTTTCTAGTAGGAATAGAAATATTTAATAAGTTTATGCGAGAGATTGTTCAAGTGATGTATGGTTCCTTTGTTTCCGGCAAAAAATAGCAATACTTGAATTCAGGTATTTTGATGTACCTATTTTTCAGTTGGATTTGTGGCTTTGGTGTTTCTAATATGACTAGATATACAGTTTACATGTATTGATATTTAGGTACTTTTAAGAATGAATTACTCAGTGTGTGGGTCTAGCTCTTTTGTTACCGGAAAACACTAAAACATATGTATATATTATTAGAAAGTGGTTAATCATCTGCAAACACTTTTCTATCAAAAACTTTTCGTTTTGCTGTGTGATCATCATCATCATCATCATCATCATCATCATCATCATCATCATCATCATCATCATCATCATCATCATCATCATCATCATCATCATCATCATCATCATCATCATCATCATCATCATCATCATCATCATCATCATCATCATCATCATCATCACCATCATCATCATTATTATCATCATCATCATCATCATTACCTGAGGACTGCCAGGTTGATGTTCTGTGGATCCATAATGACGACAATTCTCACCGTGAGTTTGGCAACTCTATTTATAGCCTGACCTATTTCCTAAAAAAAAAAAACACGATGGAGAAGTGAGAGACTTCCAATTAAAAAGTACCTCAAGTCCTCGACTAATCCACATTTCTGTTAGTTAACCAATGTCCAATCTCATCTCTTAAATACTAAAGATTAAATTTATTTTGAGAAATGTGATAGAATTGACAAATTCGGAAACGTAGTAAATCCGCTTGGTTTAGTATTTTCTATTTTAAGCACAGGAAATTACCTTAATATAATTATTAGGCTATTATTCATTAAGGATGCATTTTAAACTTTTAGAACTTTAGCAGCTGTTTGAAACGTCATTCCACAGAGTACCCAAAGGCTCTATAAACAAGAAATGTTTAAATGAACATTTTAAGGAATGTTTAAACGTCCAAAATGTGAATCTGTCAATTTTTCTCCATGATGCCCTCATTCCGAAAACCACAGAGGATGTAAAACAACTTACCTAAGAATGATTTCTTACCTTATGTTCTAACGCGTTTGTCCCGATAATGTCATTTCTCGAGAGTCCGTGAGAGGGGAGGGTTCCACTGGCCAGGAAGATGACGTCAGCATCAGTAAATGCGTGGTCCATACTCGAGGTGCATGAGTACTTCCGCACCAAGCGAGGGTTACACGTCATCAGCTGGACGCCAAGTTTGGGAAGAATTAATGATAGATATATAGATAGATAGATAGATAGATAGATAGATAGATAGATAGATAGATAGATAGATAGATAGATAGAGAAAGTGTGTGT
>RQTK01000725.1:89154-118838 GCA_003991915.1 Elysia chlorotica
TTATTATTATTATTATTATTATTATTATTATTATTATTATTATTATTATTATTATTATTATTATTATTATTATTATTATTATTATTATAATTATTATTATTAATTTTTTTATTTGGAACACAAGTTAGTGTATTAGATGTGTGTGCAAATTTAAAAGAGTCAAACATACAATTTGGGACACGTATAAAGTTGAAAATAACCACAAACAACTGTTTGTAGAAATAGGCCTATGCGTTGGTTTTAAAGTAAAAAGAAGTAGACCCTACAAAAATGACAATTACAAACAAACAAAGCTTCAAAGTTTAAACTACCGTTTTTCTCTCACAAATTCCAAACACTATAAGAAGTTACATCTAATATAGATAAGGTCCAAATTGATAGATAAGCCTATTGAAAAAAATCTACCGTCTATGAATCAGTTAATATTAGTATCTTGCTTATTCTTACTTGATTATTCTTGATCCAGAAAGATTTACTCTGATCTTGATAATCTTAGAAAGTTTAAACTTTTAAAGATTGAAGCAGGTAAATCTAGATCTAATTATATTATTCTTCAAATAAATTTCATGTATTAGAATTGGTGAGATCAAGGCGAGTTGGTGAGGTCTTTTTTTTTGTATCAAGGCGAAAGCGGGGATAGGATATTCTACTTCAACGTATTAGAGTGCGCAATTTAAAATGATATTAAATGAATAGCGAAGCTTTTTAATTAACGTTGTATTCCCCAACTAAATCTAAACCTAAATTTAAACTCAGGGCGTTACCACTCTCTCACCTTTTCCCGAATCATCTTCTAGAAATCTTTATTTTCTGCCTTTTCTATTTACCACATTCCGACTTGGGGTGTGGAATGCACGAAGTTGACGTAGCTTACGTCTCGTCGTAAGCCTTCTTATTCTTATATTGTTACAACGAGACGTAAGCAAATTCTTGTTTGTGCATTCTACCCATGGTGTTCATTTTTTTCCTCTCCATCGCTGGTTTGGTCTTCTTCTTCTTGTTTGTGCATCCTACCATTGGTGTTCAATTAATTCCTCTCAATCTCTAGCTTCGTCTTCTTTTTCTCCTTCATCATCTCCTCCACCTCATCTTCTTCTCCTCCACCTCCTCTTCTTCTTCTTCAATGGAATAGTCTGGCCTGCCAAAAGGTGAATCTTGGTGTTTATCTATTGTCTGCCATTCTTGTTAAATTGCGAGCCCATTTATGATTTAATATGTTTTATTTCGTATTGTCAAGCTGTTTCTGCTGTCTAATCCATGTTTTTGTTTGGGGTCAAGCAAGGGTACACTTGTCATAAAGGAGAGAGAGATAGAGAGAGAGAGAGAGAGAGAGAGAGAGAGAGAGAGAGAGAGAGAGAGAGAGAGAGAGAGAGATGAGAAAGGGGGGGGGGATAAAGAGACAGAAAGAGAGATTGAGGAGAAAAAAAAGCAAGGAGATTATGATCTAGGAAAAAAAAAGACAAAAGATTGGTGGGGAGGGAAGACGAAGAGAGGAAAAATACCATGGAAAGCGAAGAGGATGAATAGGTAAGGAGGAGTAAGAAAAGAAGCCGTCTAAGGGGGTCAGTGAGTGGAAGGAGATGATAGAGAGGGGAGAGGGGAGAGAAATAAATGGATAGATAGATAGATAGATAGACAGATACAACAACATTAACAAATTAAAACTAAACAGTACCGGTACAAAAGAAAAACGTTAGCCACGTACATACAAATTGACTAAACAAATTCAGCTTATAACTTTTATTACATTGTCATAGAAAACCATTTGCAATGTGAAGGCATTAGATTTATTACACAAGTTCCTTACCAATACAATCCCAGCTTTTATACAATATCACTTTACAAGTACTTTAAAGAGTGTGCCTTCTTACCTTTACATTGCTTAGTAAGGTTGGATATCCTAAAAAAATTCGAAAAAGTTAATTTAAACTAACTAACAACAAAACCTACAATAATAATAATAGTTATTATAATGGTGATAATAAAGAGATCAAATCTTGTAATATTAAGGAGAAAAATAGTAATATCAAGAAAAATAATAATAATATTCACAATAATTAATAATACCATAAGAATCCTTATTAAAATATAATGCAAAAAAAAAAAAAAAGAACTAAATATATATACTTAGTTTTTCTTTTTATCAAATATCTATATTAAAAAAAAAAATTAATCATATTATTTATTTTCCAAATTAGGTAAAACATTTTAAGAGACAAATAAAACAATTTACTGTAAGAATGGCCAAAAAGAGAAGACAACACACTAATGGATAAAGCTTTTTAATTTAACCAATACGAAATTAGACTTGTACAAGAATTTTTTTTTCATAGATCATTTTTGTCATGGTTTATTATGTTCACTATAACGTTGACAAAATTAGGGCTTTGCACACATACAATCTAAAAAAAAAATCAGCTTATGGTGTTACACATCTATAGTTTGCTTTTTTTTTTTTTTTTTAAATTTTCGACTCTTCATAAAAAAAAAACTAATACACATGAACAGAATTTGATTTAAAACATTGTTTTCCATAGCCTTTAAAAAAACATCCACAAACAAGAAAAAAAGAGAGACAAAGAATTGAAATTTTGCAACTGTAATTCGAATATTTTTTGTATACATATACTTTGCAACAAAGTTGTTAAAGATGACCCCTTCTTTTCGTTATTAGTATATTGTTTGGTCAATACTTTATCTTTATCAACTTTTTGACATGAATTTACATTGAAATTGCGCAAATGTTTACACTTTTGTCTTTATAAAATCTGTTTCTAAAAAATATTTTAAACTCATTTTCATCACATCGCATACATAGGTGTGATGATCAGAATCTGATCAACATTCAAGTCCCCTCACAACCATAGTTGCGTTGTTGTTGTTGTGGAGTTGGTTTAACGTCCAACACTAGCACTATATAGGCTACATTGTAGACGGGTCCCAAGACTGGCGTCTGACAATTTTATGTGCTGCCACACACGAGACAGGGCGGAGATACCATGACTCCTGCCTCAGCTGATCACATTAAACTAACCATAGTTGCAATGTGATTGTTTACATTCTCTGTATTGTAAGCAATACATGTACTCTAAAGGGACATTATACATTTTTTTTTCTAAACGAAAAAGCCATTTCTTTTAAGTTTTAATAGTTCCCTTTGACTACCACAGGACCAAATAGGTTACGACTCATATGAGCAAAACAATATAATTTCTTGCATAGGCTTGGACAACTGTGGGTATTTCAGCTACAAATCCTGAGTTACAAAAGCTGCCCACAAGAAAAAGAAAATAGTTACAGACTGTTATTGTTGTTGTTGGAGTTGGTTTAACGTGGACGAGCCCCAAGACTGACGTCTGATATCAAAAACTTTTCGTTTTGCTGTGTGCAAGCACAGGCACCTCCTGTTGTTGTTGAGTTGGTTTAACGTCCAACATCGGCACTATGTAGGCTATAGTGTGGACGAGCTCCAAGACTGACGTCTGACAATTGTATGTGCTGCAACACACGAGACAGGGTGGGATGCCATGACTCCTGTCTCAGCCGGTCACATTAAACTGACACCGACCCAACCAGTAGGGAGCGAAATCACCAGGGCTCGAACCTGGACCTTTTCCTTCGGAAGCTGATGTTCTACCCCCTGGACCACCGCGCCCTTCCAATAGTTACGGGCAGTAAAATAGAATTAATTATGAATTGATGAAAGAGAACGATACCATGGATAAATAAAAAATGAACAGGGCGAAATCAATGTGATAAGTGAATCATTTGTTACACTCTTTTGCAAAAGAAAAAGATTGTAGGGTACAATGATGACATTCAAGAAAAAAACCTAACCCAATCCACTACTACATAGCATAGATGACTTAGATAACATAAAGAGGTATGTGATACAAAACTTGTCAAAGATCAATATTAATAATTATATAAAAACACAAATGACGTTTCGCTTGTTTTTAAACACAAACGTAAACTAGATGATATCCTTTACAAATTTTTCTTTTATCAAATATATATACAATCCTGACGAAGATGAAAATGAAGCACGCAACTATGAATCTCCTATTGATCCTTCAGCAATGTTGGTCAGATGTGGGAAGGAAATCTAAAGAGACAATAACAAAAAGAAAATTCAAAGAAGAAAATTTAGCATCAGAATAATATTCATTCTCTAAGTGATGTGCTTTTCACAGAGAGCTATGATTGGCTTTTACGCCGTATGTTAGAGGTTCAGTGAAAAAATAATCACCCAGTTGGCATCACTGATAATAGTTATTATTTGACTAAAGCTGACAGGTAGTTTGGCACACTCTGCAGCCATTGCATTTGAAACTGTTAATTCTCTCCTTTAAATTAGAAAGTTAATGTGAGACTGAGAGGTTGGAATTTGACGAAAAAAATAAGAGTCTTGATAAACTTTTTCAAAACAATCGATTGTTTTGTTTGTTGTTTTCTTTTATTAAAAATGTTTTTCTGTGAAAGGAATGTATGTTTTGATAATTCTTCCTTTGTTCACGGGCTAAATGTAGAGGTGTAGCCATACGATAGTGTAACTTCCTAGCCTACCTTTCTTTTGTCCAGCTCTTCCTGAGCCCACAGCAACAGCTTGATGAGGTTGGCTAGTCGGGGGGTGGAGTCTGTCTCCAGAATGGCTGAATTGACTTCGCTTGCAACCTGTGGAGAATTTGAATAATCGTTAAAAAATTAATCAGTTTTGGGATGTTTAACAGTTATTTGGGTTTGGTATCACCTTGCACAAAGATTTTTTTTCTCTCTATAGAAATCTCTCCCTTTCTCCGGGTTTAACGTCTCCCATGTTCCCCTGGGGGGGGGGGGGGGTCCTATACGACGACAGGCGGCGTTGACAGAAGACAAAAGCTCAGGATGAAGGCAAGACATGACAGATCCTATGCTAGTTCATTCTATTACTACAAGGCTGGTCCTCTTATGTATGATAGTTTAAGACAGATAAGACTTGCACAAAGATAAATTAATAAATATTTAAACCTAAATATATGACTTATGAAAAAAATAACCCACTACAAATTCGAGTTGGTCACTTATAGACCAATTTCAGCACTCTATAGGCTACATTAAAATTTGAGATAAGGAGCCTTAATTGATCTAAAAAAATTGTACTAAAAGACTGTCACATCAAGTACATGCTCATGTTGCCAAACTCATACTACAAAGGATACCAGGACTATATAAACATTCCAGGGAATGAAAGAGCAGACAGACTTCTTCTTCTTCTTCTTCTTCTCGTTCTCCAACACTCTCTTCAAACTCTGATCCCAGCCTGGGCAATGAAGGTTTTCTCTAGCTCAGGAAGGGGCCCGTATAGCTTCGTGTGCATGTCTATTCTCTCCCTCCAGATGGACTGTCTAACATTGCTGTATATCCTGCAGTCCTGTAGCACATGTTGGGCTGTTTCTGCTGCCTGTCCAGACTAGCTAAACAAGGATTAACATACCCCCAAAACCCTCAACCAAACATCCATGACTACAGCCAAACAGATTAAAAGAAACGACAAGAAAGAGGAATGGCTAAATGAGTGGGCTCTGGGAAAGACTGGAAGATCATCTGTCTTCAAACACATGCCAAACACTTCACCCAAAAGACTGCATTAACTTTCCGAAATGTCAAGAACGTATGACAATATTTTGGCTGCAAAACCAGCATATCCCACTTAACTACTACATTAATCGTTTCCCTACCCCAAAAAGAACCCATATGAAACAGTCAAACATATCTTATTTAACTGTCCCAACTACAGGACCGCCACACAAAACTCCTTCAAACTAACTCTACTTTTGAAAACACATTAAAATGTGGAAAAGACCAACTGGAAAGGACATAATTGTAGTATACATTCTTCATCATGTCATGAATATGAAGGGTGCAGGCTCAAGTGGCTGCTGGATTAGAAAAGTAAATTAAGTCTACATGGAGACACAGTTGTTTGTAAAGATGTGTATATTTTCTGGAAACCCAGTTTTGCCTGAGCTATTCTTGATAACATTTAAGTGTTATATTATTACACACATCTTACAGAAAAGGCCTCAGAAACAAGCCATGCTTCTTGTTCGCAAGTCGTGTAGTAACAAAACACAACAGACCTTTTGCCTCTGTGACGGGTGAAGCAGATCTCCGAAGGGAGACATTTCTGGCTTCTCAAAAGCCAACAGGGCCAACGTTTTCTCCAGCTCTGGAAGGACGTTGGGGTTCTCCTCCACCCTCTCGGACAGTTTGTTCTGGGCAAACTCTAGCGCGGGCTCCAGCTCTTTCCTCTTGATCAGCTCAATCAGATGCTGTTGCTGAATTTGAAAAGAAAAGACGTGCAACAGTCATAACATAATTTATTTCATATGACAAATTTCGATAGATAGACATTTATAAGAATGCACACATACACAAAAAGAAAGGGGAAAAAATGATGACGCTAACATTGAAAATGAATAACTTTACCACCTTATGCATACTTATATAGACCTTAAGTTTCAATTTGAAAAGAAAAGATGTGCACCAGTAACATAATTATTTATTTCATATATATGACAAATTTTAATAGAAATTTATAACAATGCACAAACACAAAAAAAAAGAAAGAAAGGAAAAATGAAAAGGCAAACATTGAAAATAAATAGCTTTACCACCTTATGCATACTTATAAAGACAGCCATGACTTTGAGTTTCAATTTGTAAGTACTTAAAAAGTTGTTATTCCGTTTTTTAAGACTTCTTTTCAATACTCTCTCCCCTTTTTTTTCCAAAAGAAAAAAACAACAAAAAAACACCTTATGCAATGTACATTTATAACACAATTATTTATAAACATTCATTATTCAAATCCATGTAATGTACTGCTCATGAAAGAGTAAAGATGGATCAAAGATCAGAAGGAAAACAAAATAAAATGTTATTTTAAAAAAATCATTTACAGCAATTTGAGCTGTGTAGTCCGGTTCACTTCAGTAAACTTACTTGCAACCTGAAAAACAAATATCTGTCGTTGTCTAGCAGCTCCGGATAGAGGGAGTTGATGATGCTCACAGCCTCCATAATCCGTCCATCCATAACTGCCTGGCGGATGCGGATTCTGTCATCCAGCGTGTCTAAGTTGACTGATGGCTCCACCCCAGACTCGGCACTGAATTTCTCGGCCGCTTCCTTGAAACCCTCTGTTCAATTAACAAAGAATTTGTGATGAAAGAACCAGCGATAGCAACAACTTGTTTTTTTTTTTTCCCTCTTCTTAATTATTTTTTTTTTTTAACAATGTTTAATCATGCAAGTTCAAATAAACTAAAGAGAATCTTAGATGAAAAGCATCTATAGTTTAAACCAAATATAGTATGCCAACAAAACTTTCATATAAATATATTCTTACTTCTTAAAGAAATTGACAATTAATACAATCTAGGGACCAGAAATGTGATACAATAAGACTGTGTCATCCATTCTAGCAGGAGGCACCTTTTCCTGATTTCTCGGGTGCCTTTGTTCAGTAAATATATACATAACATCTTAAATAGATGGAGAGAGAGAGAGAGAGAGAGAGAGAGAGAGAGAGAGAGAGAGAGAGAGAGAGAGAGAGATTCAAGAAAGAGGAAAAGGTGGCGAAAAAAAGAGAGATAGAGAGAAAGGCACAGTGGTTGGGAAAGAAATCGAGAGACAGAAAGATGACAGGAAAAGAGATTGAGACATAACCATGATTCATTTTATTGCAAAAAAGTCCATGAAAAATGCATAAAATTGTACATAAAAAAAAAACAAAATAACATTTGTACATTTAAACTACATATTTACAGTCAAGTCAATCAAAGATCTATAGATGTAAAAAAACGTAAAGTGTGTAGATGTAAAAACTAACCAGTAACCAAGTAATTCATGATAAGCTTGTTCATGTCTGTGCGTCCGACATGGTGCGTCATCAGCTGCAGCATCCAAGCATCCTTAACAATGTCATTCTCTCCCCGGTCCGAACCCGTTGTCATGCTCATCTTGGCACACAGACTGAGGAAGTGATCAGAAAATTCCACAAGTTTTAAAGACAAATTTTAATAAATATAAAAAGTGCAAGCCAGTAGAAAAATTATCGTTATGAATTGAATATAATAATTATTATTATAAAGGATCTACCCTGTAGATAATAATAAGTTCTGTTGTTGAAGTATCAAAGAGCACAATAAAAAAAAAAAAAGAAGTATTTCCAGTTCTAAGGAATGTGCTCTAATTGACTCTTAACTCTAGGTGTCCTTTGGTAAAATTGTCTAACACATGGCAATTACATCTAAACAAAGATATATATGAGGGCCAAAAGCCTTCCATAGTGCCCATACCTACTATCTATTTTAAGATAGTGTTTCTATCAAAAAATTTTCTGAATGTAAACCCATGATAGTCAATAATATTAATACCTTTCTCTCCACATAATGGGGGGGGGGGAAATGGTCCAGGGGCAGAACATCGACTTCTGACGCAAAAGGTCCAGAGTTCGAATCCTGGCTGTTGCGTTCCCTACTGGTTGGGTCGGTGTCAGTATAATGTGACCCGCTGAGACAGGAGTCATGGTATCCCCGCCCTGTCAGAGACATTTCCGGCTTCTCAAAGGCCAGCAGGGCCAAAGTTTTCTCCAGCTCTGGAAGGACGTTGGGGTTCTCCTCCACTCTCTCGGACAACTTGTTCTGGGCAAACTCTAGCGCGGGCTCCAGCTCTTTCCTCTTGATAAGCTCAATCAGATGCTGTTGCTGAATTTGAAAAAAAAAGATGTGCACCAGTCATAACATAATTATTCATTTCATATGACAAATTTCGATAGATAGACATTTATAAGAATGCACACATACACAAAAAGAAAGGGGAAAAAATGATGACGCTAACATTGAAAATGAATAACTTTACCACTTATGCATACTTATATAGACCTTAGGTTTCAATTTGAAAAGAAAAGACGTGCACCAGTTATAACATAATTATTTATTTCATATGACAAATTTTAATAGAAATTTATAAGTATGCACACACACAAAAAAGAAAGGAAAAATGAAAAGGCAAACATTGAAAATAAATAGCTTTACCACCTTATGCATACTTATAAAGACAGCCATGACTTTGAGTTTCAATTTGTAAGTACTTAAAAAGTTGTTATTCCGTTTTTTAAGACTTCTTTTCAATACTCTCTCCCCTTTTTTTTCCAAAAGAAAAAAACAACAAAAAAACACCTTATGCAATGTACATTTATAACACAATTATTTATAAACATTCATTATTCAAATCCATGTAATGTACTGCTCATGAAAGAGTAAAGATGGATCAAACATCAAAAGGAAAAAAAATAATTTAAATGTTATTTAAAAAAACGATTCACTGCTATTTGAGTTGTTTAGCCCTATTCACTTCAATATGAAACTTACTTGCAATCTGAAAAACAAATATCTGTCGTTGTCTAGCAGCTCCGGATAGAGAGAGTTGATGATGCTCACGGCCTCCATAATCCGTCCATCCATAACTGCCTGGCGGATGCGGATTCTGTCATCCAGCGTGTCTAAGTTGACTGATGGCTCCACCCCAGACTCGGCACTGAATTTCTCGGCCGCTTCCTTGAAACCCTCTGTTTAACAAAGAAATTGTGATGAAAGAACCAGCGATGGCAACAACTTGTTTTTTTTTCTCCGCTTCCTTGAAACCCTCTGTTCAATTAACAAAGAAATTGTGATGAAAGAACCAGCGATTGTAGCAACTTTTTTTCATTTTTTCCCCTCTTTTTCTTAATTATTTTCTTTTTTTTTTTTTCTTGAAACGATGTTTAATCATGCAAGTTCAAAAATAAATAAACTAAAGAGAATTTTAGATGAAAAGCATAGATCTATAGTTTAAACCAAATTTAATATGCCAACAAAACTTTCAAATATAGATTTTTACTTCTTGAAGAAATTGACAATTAATACTAATCTAGGGACCAAAATGAAATACAATAAGACTGTTTTATCCGCTCTAGAAGGAGGCATCTTTTCCTGATTTCTGGAGTGCCTTTGTTCAAGTAAATATATATATACATAACATGTGTTAAATAGATGTATGAGACAGACAGACAGAGAGAGAGAGAGAGAGAGAGAGAGAGAGAGAGAGAGAGAGAGAGAGAGAGAGAGATAGAGAGAGAGAGAGAGAGAGAGAGAGAGAGAGAGAGAGAGAGAGATCAGCAAAGAGATTTATAAGGAAAGAGATTGATTCAAGAACGACAGAGAGTAAAGGCGAAAAAAGAGAGATGGAGAGAAAGGGCAGAGTGGTTGAGAACGAAATCTAGAGACAGAAAGAGAACAGAAAAAGAGATTGAGAGATAATCATAATTTCCCTTATTGCCAAAAAGGCTAAACGAAAAATGCATAAAATTGAACATTTGTGCATTCAAACCACATATTTACAATCAAGTCACTCAAAGATCTATAGATGTAAAAAAACGTGAAGTGTGTACATGTACAAACTTACCAGTAACCAAGTAGTTCATGATAAGCTTGTTCATGTCGGTACGACCAACATGGTGCGTCATCAGCTGCAGCATCCAAGCATCCTTCACAATGTCATTCTCTCCCCGATCTGAACCCGTTGTCATGCTCATCTTGGCACACAGACTGAGGAAGTGATCAGAAAATTCTCACAAGTTTTAAACACAAATGTTTTTAAAAGATTTACGAGCCAGTAGAAAAATTAACATTATGAATTGAATATAATAATTTTATTATTATACAGGAGCTACTCTGTGTATCATAGTAAGTTCTGTTGTTGAAGTATCAAAGAGCACAATTTGAAAAAAAAAAAAAGTATTTCCAGTTCTAAGGAATGTACTCTTATTTACTCGTAACTGTTTGTGCCCTTTGGTAAAATTGTCTAACACATGGCAATTACATCTAAACAAAGATATATATGAGGGCCAAAAGCCTTCCATAGTGCCCATACCTACTATCTATTTTAAGATAGTGTTTCTATCAAAAAATTTTCTGAATGTAAACCCATGATAGTCAATAATATTAATACCTTTCTCTCCACATAATGGGGGGGGGGGGGTGGTCCAGGGGTAGAACATCGACTTCCGACGCAAAAGGTCCCGAGTTCGAATCCTGGCTGTTGCGTTCCCTACTGGTTGGGTCGGTGTCAGTATAATGTGACCGGCTGAGACAGGAGTCATGGTATCCCCGCCCTGTCTCGTGTGTGGCAGCACATAAAAATTGTCAGATGTCCGTCTTGGGGCCCGTCCACAATATAGCCTATATAGTGCTGCTGTTGGACGTTAAACGAACCCAACCCAACCTCTCCACATAATGAAAAGAAATGCCAAATATCGTGGGTTTTTTTTTTTTATGTATAACACGTTAAAACTTAAACCTGTTAGTGTTAGAGTATTTAGATCTAGGATAGAATTTAGGAGCCATCTTAACTTAATTCAACGGTCAGACCAAAGAACTGATTGAAGAAAAACACTCAATTATATTGCGAATACATAGCATAATTTGGCCCAAAACACTTGTGGTGAGGATAGGAAAACTTGGACAAAAACAATACATTTAGTATGTATAGCAAAATTTGGACAAAAACCTGTTATACCTGTATATGATAAAGAGGCAGAAACACTATTGTTACTTAAAGCTAATTTCTAGTTGGGTCTGAGATCGCTTGATGTTGATTGCTACAAGAAAAAAACCCAGGATATAAAATCATTCTCTAGCCCTAGATAGATCTATATCATTTGAATTGAACAAAGTTACAAAATGCTCCAATGATTTCACACCTTCACTCGAACACCCCACGAGGCACTGCAGACTTCGCAGCCACACTCCAGTATTCACACTTGGCCCTCGTAGCCAGCGCCACACTCTGGTAACACTTTCAGCTTACCACATGTACGCCCTTCTTCGGTTATTGAGTTAACAAAAAGATTCTCGAGGTTCATATTTAATGTTACAAAGTCTAAACTCGGTATTCTGCATAGATCTACCAGTTGGTAGCCTATACAAAGTTTAGATCTAAACTGGATTTCAATGTAGGTGTAGATATAGATCCAGATCTAGAGTAGATCTAATGCACAAACAAGACGTCTAGTCGTAACAGTAAACAAATAAAAAGGCTTGTAAACGGTGAGGCGTAAGCTACGTCAAGTTCGTGCGTTTACTCTAGTGATTTAAAATTGTTTTTACACATTATTATAATTGTTTTGGTTCGTGAACGGAATCAAACGACATAATTGTAATCTAGAACCTAGGTGATCTTACCGGTAAGTCGAGCAATAAAAATAAAGTCCGAAAAGATTCTTTGTTCAGGGTGTAGATCCTTACTGGTCTGACATAATATTCAACAGTGTATGTTTAGTGTTTGGATCTTAGTTTAGCCAGAAAATATTGCGAGTAGACTCCCTTTGGACTAGATCTAGTAGTTATGTTTTACTTGCCAGTTACTAGGTCTGTCTTTGACTCATGGATAAAATATAATATTATGATTCAATTCGTTATAGTCAGCATATATAAATTAAGTACTTAATTATATCAGTTACGATTATTTAACCGATCCATATCAGTATGATAAACTTTGCAAAAGTATGTTTTGTTTTTATTGGTATTTTATTCCAAAAGGAAACCATTATTTAATTTTTACCAGTATGTACAACTTCAGACCAAGATAATTTTCCTTGATTCGTATCATGTATAATTTTATTTGAATATAATATCATTTACGTATTAACTCCTTTTCGTAGTTAATTTTTAGTATTCTTTCAGGAATATAGTAGTCTCAAAATGCATATTGATGTATTCATTATTTAACAAGACAAGTAGAAAAAAATTGACCTGTATTATCAAACCTCTGCCAGTGCCACTGCTTCTTCCAGGAATGAACGGAATGATGTAAACAATCATTATCATGGGCTCGATTCTTTATAGAGGGAGGGAGAGAATTCTCTCCCTCTATCCGGGTTTAACGTCTCCTAGGTTTCCATGGGGGATCCTATACGGCGACAGGCGGCGTTGACAGAAGACAAAAGCTCAGGATAAAGGCTCTATGGAGTCCTATACGGCGACGGATCCCAAGACTTACGTCTGATAATTTTTATGTGCTGCCACACACGAGACAGGGCGGGGATACCATGAATCTTGTCTCATCCAGTCACATTAAACTGACACCGACCAAACCAGTACGGAGCGAAATCGGCAGGGCTCGAACCACCGACCTTTTGCGTCGGAAGCCGGTGTTCTACCCCACGATCATCGCGTTTGTATGTATGAAGACCAAGGCCTCCGCCCTCCATAGGAGAACAGGCCAAGTCACCGAAATGAATTAATGTGAAATGATCCAACTGTTCATATTCTTTGTATACATTTTCAAACCTAAAAGTTTGTTTCAATTTTTATACAAAAGCAACAATCATATTATCCTTCTTTATGTTTGTGCAAGATTTGTAACAGATATCGGAGATCACGGCCTTTAATTATATCTTTGTGTTATCAGTTGCCACGATGAAAGCAATTGTTGGGGGTTCTGTTCTCGTTGTTATTGCTCACACTGCCTTTCTTTGTTGTGCGCAGTCTTTCTATCTCATTCTCTCTCACACAATTTCTCTCTCTCTCTCTCTCTCCCCCCCTCTATATTTTTCTATCTTTTCTGTCTGTCTGTCTGTCTGTCTGTCTGTCTGTCTGTCTGTCTGTCTGTCTGTCTGTCTGTCTGTCTGTCTGTCTGTCTGTCTGTCTCTCTCTCTCTCTCTCTCTCTCTCTCTCTCTCTCTCTCTCTCTCTCTCTCTCTCTCTCTTTCTTTTTTTACTATCCCTCCATAAAACAACTCTCTATCGATTAATTTTGTAGCAATCTGATGGAGGATGATTCGAACTAGTCTTTGTCTCGGCTAAATATATTTTATATGAATCTTGGAAAAACAAACTAATCGCTTCTTTGGAACTTTTACCATTTTCTGTTGCAACTTTGGCCACGTACACTTATAATTTTCCACGGGGACGGGAACATGAAATATCACAAAGAAGAAACAAATTGGCAGGGGAATAGTATCAACTATAATGCTAAAGCCATTTTAATATTTATAATGTGAACTTTCTTTGAGACGAATGTTCATATATTTTTTTTCTTCTTCTCAGAATTCACCACCTTTGATGTCAGCCTGCCTGGTCCGCATTTTTGTATTTTGTTTGTTTGTTGTTGAAATATTAAAATTATAGTACCGGTTAACTGTACACCTATGTTCGCGTATTTATTTTCACTGAGTGATAGTAATTGATGGTCGGAAGGCCAAATGTGGAAGAGAGAAGGATGACGAGGATAGGGAGGGAGAGATAAAGGATGGGAGTCAGTAGGAATAGAAGGATGTAAATGAGTTTTTTGTCTAACGTTTAACGCAGCACTTCAAATAGCTATCTTGTGGACGAGCCCCAAGACAAATGTCTGACAATTTTATGGTCTGCCACACACAAGGCATTGTGGGGAGATCTGGAGCCCTGTCACCGTGGGTTACACTATAAGAAAGAATATTCTTCTTCTTCTTCTTCTTCCGGTGTCATCTCGGGTGAGGTTGACTTGAAATGGTCCTCCATGCACTCCTGTCTCTTGCGTTTTCGCTGCATTCTTTTGCTGAAAGACAGGTCCATTCCTTAATGTCATCTATCCATGCTCTTGCTGGCCTGCCTCTTGCTCGTTTGCCATCCACCATTCCCTCCAGTATTACCTTCTGTATTGTCTGGTGCCGCCTCACATGTCCAAAATACTTCAGTTTTCTTGTTTTTATTGTCTTTAATAAAGACGGCTGGATGCCCAGAGTGGTACACACGTCTTTGTTGGTTTTCTTTTCTGTCCAGCTAATTTTTCCTAGACGAAAGAATATTATGATTCCATTAATAATATTTAACATAGTTAAATTAATCACTTAATCATAATCAGTTAGGATAATAATTATAATCGATCCAATGTCAGTATCTAGGCCACATTGATGACGCCTTTACGACTTTGTGCCACACAGAGACAGTGTGGGGTCGCCAGAACCCCTGTCCCAGTTAGTCGCAGTCATTATCTGTCTGACACCGGCCCAACAAGTAGGTAGGGAAGAAACACGGCAAATACATTTTCCCGATTTTGAGATCGAACCAAGTAACTCCTAATTCGTTGTTTCCTTGCTTAGTTTTGTAACGTCCATCGTCAGCATCTATAGACTTTTATCGTTGACGATGTAACGCAACACACAGAGATGTGTAGCGGGTATATGGGGCTACCGGAAAGATTTCTATCTCAGCTCAGCTTGTCACATTCTACTGAGACTAGCCCAACCAGTAGGTAGAAGACGAAACCCTACAAATGTTCCCAATCTTGGGATCGAACCAAATAACTCCTAAAATAAAAACCCCAGCGCTCTAGCATGTGAACCATCTCGCTCCCAGTGTTTGCTCGAACCAGGTAACCCCTGAAATAAACCATGGCGCTCTAGCTCCTCAACCAACTGGCTCCCAGAGTTAAAACTGATAAATGTCAACTGTGTCATAGGGGTCTCCCTCCTCCTCCCTAGGATCAAATACCTCCCTCCCTCCCCACCCCCCGTTCTCGGGGGATTGTGGCGGGGACGTGGCCCCATAGGTGCTAGCGGGGCGAGGGGGGTGGTACGTCGAGTGGTTTGGAGTGGGCGCTGAAGATGTTGAGAGAGATCTAAGTTTCTTAAAGCGTCGATAAATTCAAGCGTCACTCTGTAGCCGGCCTAATTTAGACAGTGCAAAAAAATAGGTTTTACTCATATATTTCTAATAATAGATATCTGTGGTTTTACTGGTATTTCTCCATAAGAGATCCTTTTTTGATTATTACCAGTATGTATACTTTCAGATCAAGGTAATGTGCCTTAGTTTGTAACACCTATTTTTCATTTGAAAATATATCACGTAGATATCGACTCAGTTTATTATTAAAATATTTTTTCAGTAATTTTATAATTTCAAAAATGCATATTGATGTATTCATCATTGAACAAAACAAAAACAAATTAATTTGACTTTTATTTTAACAAACTTCTGCCAGTGCTTCTTCCACGAATGCACGGAATGATGTAAACATATAGTTATCATGGTCTTAATCATCTGCTATTTCTGAAATTTAATTTATTTATCATTGGTTTTCGATTCTATATCTAGATAAAGGTACTCATTGAGTTTTGTGGTCCCCAGCCTGTGGGTGATCAAATGGGTGGGTGAGTGGAATTCGATTATTAAAGTTGAATAAAATAGCTGCCAGCTGTATGACTGTTTTTTGTTGTTATTTTTGTTTTATCGTATTGGCATGATTTGTTAAAAAGGCAGGGATCGATTCAATTGCATTCAATTTTTTTAACACAGGTACAATGCGGGCGGGGAAGGGAGAACAAACACATAACCACATAAAATTGATTTGTTAAGCAACCAACTCAACTCTCTCTCTTTCACTGTCTGTCTGTCTTTCTTAGTTTCTACAAATTCTAGATCTAGTTTCTGTCTGTCTCTCTTCACAGGTTGACTGACTGATCCCACCGACTCGCCCATCGAATTCTGCCCACCTACAGGCTGGAGACCACAAAACTCAATGAATGCCTAGATTAAAATAGATTTATATACATATATGAAATAAAAAAAAATGTTTTACTTGGTTTTAATTATAGATATATTTATAAAGATAAATCTATCTATACAAAACAAAATAAAAAGAATTTTGTAGCTTTATTTGTGTTACATTACGATGGATATCTGTAGAGATCTAGTCTAGATTAGATCTAAAATTTTTTAAAGTAGGCCTAGATCTCTTGGCCATTAGATCTTAGAAATAGGATGTAGGTTCTAGATTTAGTGGCATAGCTCTAGCCTAAGTAAAAAATAAAATTTATATCTAGATTTCAGGAGAATCAGTTATATTGATTTTTATATTTTTCAGACACTAACGATGAATCCTGTGCAGCAGAAAATATCATGTGTATACATAGTTGGAGTTACAGACGAGTCATCAGAAAAAAGAAAACACCAGACGTACAAAGTAACAGCTACTAGATGTCTTCACCCAAAAACCGAAGATGATGATATTGCATCAGCAATAGCCACTGAAAAACTTGATGGAACATGTTGTTTGATCAAGTTATTTGAAGGTAATTACAACGGCCCGTATTCATGAGCGGTCGTAAACTAGGCCTAAAAAACTGAGACAATTAGGACAAAAATTTTTATGTAGACTCAAGCTGGTATTCATGGCAAATTGTTTTCATATAGACAAGCTACGTCTCAAAAAAAAGGTGGGAAAGTCTGAAAAGGTATTTATAACCCATTTTGAAATTTTTTATAGAGCTTGCTTTGAAATTATACAAATCAAGTACAAAAACTCAAATCTATAATTAATTTTTTTATTCCAATGAACTACTGGATGTAACCTTTTATTTTACCTACTTTCTTAATGTAGATCTAAATTATGAAAAAACAAAAAGAAATGTGTTATGCACTATTAGGTGTGCTGAAATGGTAAAATTAAACTATAATAAAACGAAAATCTTTTAAAACAACACAGAAGCAATTATAATTAATTTTTTTATGGGCTTTAGATGTTCTTGCGACCAAATTTTACCCCTTAGTCCTGCCTCAGAGCAGGTGTTAACTTGCGTTCAAATTCAGTACTAGGAAATTCACATGAATAGGTCAGAGGCTTAATTTAAATTTCAGACGTAAGTTACGTCATACTTTTAAGGCTAGGCATTCGCATGAACACGGTCCTAGATATTTATCGAGGCTTACCATTTGTTTACTAAATTCTTTTTTATTAGGCTAGACATGCAAAGTGATTCATGAGTAAATTAATATACCATCATGGTGATTTGTCATGATCCCTGTCATTTGATCAAAGGTTTTATATTGTAAAAATTGTATTTCGATAGGAATTTTTAAGATGTTGATATTACTTTCTACTTTTTCCTAATCTCAGGACAGCCTTGGTTATGGGCCCGTCATGATCGGAAGCCAAGCAAAGCTGGAGAGAGAAAATTTGCACAACACAAGAAAAACTTGAAGGACAAAGAGGTTTCCAAATTTTCCTGGAATCCTGAGAAAGATTTCAAGGTAATCATGTGTCATTCTATTTATACTTAATGTTCACTGACAACAATGAGTTTTGGACATGTAATCAGAAGGCAGAAGTTGAGTTGGAACGTCATATGGCAACCCAAATTATTAATGGGGAAGCTACTGATACAATATCATTTTATTTATATTTAGTACAATGAGATAATTTTTATGTAATAAAGATATTATTTAGGCATTACAATTCACTTGGTCAATTTAATTCTGTCTACAGGCGATTATAAATCTGTGATCTTCTTAACTCTGTATATCTCTTTAAAAGCCGACATGTTCTGGGATTTATGTTTTACTCTAATTTAACTTTTATTTTTATTATTTTTTTTTTTCTCAATTTCCAGGAAGTTCCTGCAAACTGGATCCCTGCCAGTCGTCTTGAAGTAGTTGATGGTGTTGTAATGCCAGACAAGCTTGGGCATACACCAGGTACTGTTACTAGTAAAAAAAAACATTTCTTAATACAATCACTTGAAAATGGAAGAATTCAATTGCAAACCTGAATAAATATTGTAATTGAGAAGTTAAAAAAAAGAATCAATTTATCACAAAAGACATTTTTATGTTTTAGGCTTTTGTGTATTTGCCCAATTGTTAATTTTTGTTAAATTAGCTTGTTTGTTAGTTGATTATTGTACAGTGTGAACACTGTATAGGTATATCGTCAAGCTCATTCCATATTTGCTTAAGTCATTTTGGGGTGTTTTGAGAAAAACAAGAAAAAACTGTTTTGGTTGATAAAACATATTGCCAATGGCATGTTTTTCTTTTTTTTTTGTTGGATGAAACTGCGGAGTGTAACAAAGGAACAAATAAAGTGATGCTTGTAATATATTAATAGTTGCCTAAAGCCTTTAACATTTTAACCAATCCAAAATATTATCCCCATAAAAAAATGTCTCAGGCAATTGTGAATGAGCATGACACTATTGTTAAAGGGCCCCAAGGCTAACATCTGACGATTTTCATGCTGCCACTTAGAGGCAGTGCTGGGATACCATGACTCCCCTCTCACCAAGTCATATTATACTGACACAGACCCAACAAGTAGGGGATAACAATCTGACAAATCAATTTTCGACCGATCATGGTTTTCAAATCAGGGGCCTCCGGAGTGGGAGACGAAAGCTCAACCACATGCGTCAGTTTGACTAGCAAGCAGACCCTAGTCTATGTAAAGACTTGACTTACTTGACTTATGCCTCTGGGTCCCCGGAGGAACATAGGGCCACAGCAACGCCTCTCCATCTGACTCGCTTCTGGGCATCCCTCTTCAGTTCAGAAATCTATGTAAAGTTTTTTCTCTTTGCATGTGTTTATCAGGATGGGTCCCTGTGGAGCTCACATCAAGACAACACTGCTGGCATCTGTCTGCTGTTAACATGGAAGAAGGCATGGCTCTTGTGTTAAGGTAAAATATTTCCAGATCCTCAGTCGTGTATAACATTCTTTTTTTTAATATTAATTTCTTGTAGGTTCAATGAAACGGTTGAAAGATGTTTTACTACAAATAAAGTTTATAAAATCAATTTGGCATTTATAAAGACATATATATATATGTTTGTTGGTTTGTTGTTTATATATAATTATATAAACAATAACAACGACCAAAAACAGTATTAATTTGTTGTCGCAGATTTTAGCGGTACTTATATAATATATATATACCAATGCTCCTTCATCACAGAGAATCTCAAGACCACACTGGTGAACTTGTGCTTAAGTCCGAGCCTCTTTCAGATTTGATTGGGCAGACATGTGAACTTGTTGGATCCAACATCAACGGTAACCCTTATGGTAAGCTTTTTAACAATCTTGCTATCAAGACCGAATTCTATTCTGCTATTGTTTTTCTGAAGTTCATTAAAAAGCAAACACACTATAAAGAACGTTACAAATAATTCCATTAAAAAAACAACCTATCGATATGCTAATATCAAAACGGCACATCTCCAAGCTATACCATCTTACTAGCCCAATGATAATGGCGATGAAAACTCATGTGTTGATAATTTAAATCTCGGATAATTCATCAGAACATTATATTCCATCTAACTTTGAATTAACCAGACATTTTTCATCTCGTCAAGAGCATTCAACAATTTAAATTCCAAAATTATCTATCTAATTATAGGAAATGTTGCCCCTGTTCCACAAAGAATCAAGAGGCCTAAACTAAACTCTCTAAAATCTAACAAAAGTATGTCAAACATACAATCTTTAAAGCACCATAAGAGAAGTTAAAATGAAACCCTTTCTATTAATCCCCACAAAATGTTATATGATTAAATAATAATTTATTATAATTGTAACGCAGGCCTGGTTACTAAAAAGCACCGAGTCCACCCCCTAGTGTAGGTAGTTCCATGACAATGGAGATAAATTTATATTGAGATAATTGAATTTTTTATAATTCACAAGACACAAACATTCCATCTGACTTTGAATTAACCAGTCTGCTCTATATATGTGAGATCACTGTGGTGATATAACTTTTGAGCTCGAGCGCTCTAAACATAAAACAATTATATTATATATTATATATATTATTATATTATTATATTATTAAATACAAAAAAAATATTCTATTTTAGCCTTTCAATTACAAGTAAAGAGGTTTATCTCTTTGCACATTTGAGATCTATTTACAATTGCGAAACCCTCATTCTACATGTATATAAATAGCGTGAGATTTGTTATCAATTTCTAGGTATTGTTATTGATACATTTTGAATGTCTTTTTATAATACTTTATATATATGCAACTGTATTTTTTGTTTAATATGATTATTATTATATAATCTATTTTTAATTTAAATGGTCTTGTCAATGTTAATATTCCCAAAAGGCTTAGTATTAGTAAGTAATTCTTATCTTATGGTAATAGGTTAAAAAGGACAGCCACAAACCTAGATCTGTCCCTTCTAACCTATTTTCACTTACTCCCTCAGTCATTAGCATCAGAATTTGGTCCCTAGGTCTAGCTCGTCTGTTAAAGCCTTAGTCTATAGTTGTTGGACTGCTTTTCTCTACATGTATCATAATCTTATGGTAATACAGGTCATTAGCATCAGTATCTGGTCCCTAAAAATCTAGCTCTGTCTGTTAAAGCCTTAGTCTATAGTTGTTGGACTGCTTTTCTGTATCATTATCTTATGGTCCAGCTCTGTCTGTTAAAGCCTCTATAGTTGTTGGACTGCTTTTCTCTAGTATCATTATCTTATGGTCCAGCTCTGTCTGTTAAAGCCTCTATAGTTGTTGGACTGCTTTTCTCTACATGTATCATTATCTTATGGTAATACGTGCGCAGGTCTGGGTACGAAAAAGCACCCAATCCACTTCATTATTTGGTCCCTAGGTCTAGCTCTGTCTGTTAAAGCCTTAGTCTCTAGTTGTTGGACTGCTTTTCTCTACATGTATCATTATCTTATGGTAATACGTGCACAGGTCTGGGTACGAAAAAGCACCCAATCCACTTCCTAGTCCCCCACGGCTGCCTCCCTGTGGACTGCCCCTCACCCCACGACCAGGACGCCTTAGTTACCTGGCTGCGCGGTGATGATGGTGATGATGATGATGACGGGGAATCAGGCGGCTCGGCAGTTGAGGGAATTGTCTGGCACTGCGCGAATGGGGAACTCTACAAGGTGCGGTGGAATGTGCTTAAATTCACCTTAAGATATTAAACTTTGTTTGACTATAGCTTAATAATCCTTTATTTATAACCTTTTTTTTGTGGGACATGAATTCTATTTTTTATATTTCACAGTCACTGTTTAAATAAATATAAATTTGGGGTAGTATAGATTTTTAGGACATCCTGCTTG
Source organism: Elysia chlorotica (assembly GCA_003991915.1). NCBI lineage: Eukaryota > Metazoa > Mollusca > Gastropoda > Plakobranchidae > Elysia > Elysia chlorotica. The sequence goes on from RQTK01000725.1 coordinate 111,094, forward strand.
TCATGATATCTGTGATATCTGGCATCCCAAGAGATTTTGGTCTTTTTTTTTTTAAAACATTATAATATAAAATTATGTATTATGTTACAGTAGAACCCGAAAAAAATGTCATTGTCGGAAAATGTCTAAAAATTCAGTGAAATTATTCCTGTTAATTTCTTTTCATTTCTTAAGGCATTTCCTGAAAATGACTAGTTTCCTAGCATGACTGTTATGTTTTTACAGTGGAAACTTCATTATTTGTATTGCTTGTGGTTGGTTTGACAACTTTGAATTAGGAGAATTCGAATTATAGAAAAGGCTACACCGATAAGTATTACAAAAACATAAACAGCTACTATCTTTATTTGAAAAGCTTGGGGTTGGAAGTTTCCAATGTTTTCTTTCTATGGCAAATTTCTTCCAGCCTCTTTCCTTCTGAAAGAATGTCTTGGGCAACAACAAACAATGAATGCTTCCTGACAGTTCTTTTTTTTATGTCTATTGGTGATGCCTGTTTTGAATTGGAACAATCAAACCAGATAGACTTTGAAAAGAAATTTAATTATTAAACCAATTCCAACAGAACTAAAGAGGAAAGAATAACCTCCACTATTGCAAAGTTTGGTTTATGGGGAATTTTAATTATGAGACTTCGTTTATTTGAGGTTGCCATTGTATGTACTGGGATGGCTATCTTTTTCTCTGTTGGTGGGGGGGGGGGGGGGATTTTTGATGTCGTACTTAGAGTGATTAAAATATTACAAAAGCAACAATAACAACAACAACAACAAAAATAACAACAACAAAAACAACAACAACTACAACAACAAGAACAACAACAACAGCACTAACCTAAAAAAAAGTATGTAAAAAAATGTCAGTTTTGAAAGCGTATAAGACAATGTTATGTTAAAACTTATTTAATTTTTTATCTTTGTGGTCAGGTTCACCAGCACCACCTGGCCTTAACCTGAACTAAAGAAGAAAGAAAAAACCTCTACTATTACAAAAATTGGTTTATGGGGAAATTTTAATTATGAGACTTCGTTTATTTGAGGTTTCCATTGTATGTGCTGGGACTGCTATCCAACCACCTTTTTTTTTTTTTCAAAGATGTTTTTTATTATTATTATTATTATTATTAAGGTAATACATGTACAGGTCTGGGTACGAAAAAGCACCCTAGCTGGTTAAGAACCTCCTCAGAGATGTAGGATATCCTTTCACTTGTTCTGTGAGGCACATTGGGACTTTCAGTCAAGCCTGGAATGGATTGGAGTTCAAAGATTATATACATAGAGTAATCGTTGATACAGTGTAATTTAAATAAAAGCACTGACATTTTCAATAAAATCATTTGTAAAGGCTGATGGTAATAATGATAATAACTAACAATGATAATAATAATAAGTAAGTGATACTTATCTTATGGTAATACAGGTCTGGGTACGAAGAAGCACCCAATCCACTTCCTAGTCCCCCACGGCTGCCTCCCTGTGGACTGCCCCCCACCCCACGACCAGGATGCCTTAGTTACCTGGCTGCGCGGTGATGATGATGATGATGATGATGATGGTGATGATGATGATGATGATGATGGTGATGGGGAATCAGGAGGCTCGGCAGTTGAGGGAATCGTCTGGCATTGCCCGAATGGAGAACTCTACAAGGTGCGGTGGAATGTGCTTAAATTTCAGTTTAAGATAAACCCTGTTTGACTATAGCGTAATATTTGTAAACTTTTTTTTTGAGGGACATGAATTCGATTTTTTATAGTTCACAATCACTGTTTAAATGATTATTGAGTTGGGGTAGTAGAGATTTTTAGGATATCCTGCTTGTCATGATATCTGAGATAATCTGGCATCCCAAGAGACCTTTTGCGTCGGAAGCCGATGTTCTACCCCTAGACCACCGTGCCCCCCTGGTTTTTGGGAAATTTTGATTATGAGACTTCATTTATTGAGGTTTACATAGTATGTACTTGGACTGCTATCTTTTTCTCTGTTCCTCCGACCACCTTTTTTGATTTTTGCTATGTTTTTGTGTTGTTGTTTAAAACAAAAATTTTTTTAAAATTATTTGTTGTTGTTCAGGTTCACCGACACCACCTGGCCCTAACCTGGCCTGTTTCTGAGCCAAGGCTGAGTCGACGTCCAGTCAGGGTCAAGGTCGAACTCACCGGCAGCAAAGCAGTGTGTGAAACTAGGTCAGACAGAGATGGAGGGACCCAGCACAGCGATCTGTTTACAGCCTTGCACAGTTTGAACGGACAAGTGTTTGACTCCTTGAGACACCTTCACAAAAACTTGTTTCCGGAGATTGTTAAAGTCGAGGATAGATAGCAGCCCTACCACAATCTATGCTTTGTTGTTGTTATTGATTTTCACTGGGGCTTAATATTATGATCATGTTTTTTTGTGGATATTTTTTTCTCTTTATAAACTGGGGCATTCATTCTTTTTTTGATGATTTAACGCCAACAATGTAGTATTTTGTTGATCCTTGCGCCAGCAGAATGGTCTATCTTATTTTTGTGTAGTTTTGAGACATTGAAGTTTGCTTTGCAGATAACTAATGCTAACTCTACTGATTTTATTGATAGCCGCTGTTTTATTGGGGGGTGCTGTAGCTCTGGGGTAAAGTATCAGCTTCTGACGCAGTAGGTCTGTGATTCGAGCCCTGGCGTCTTTGCGCCCTACCGGTTGGGACAGTGTCAGTTCAATGTGATCGGATCAGACAGGAGTCGTGGTATATCCACCCTGCCTCTTGTGTGGCAGCACATAAAATTGTCAGATGTCAGTCATGGGATCCGTTCACAATATAGTGCTGACATTGGAGGTTAAACCAATTCAACTCAACTTAACACTGATCCATTGTTATTTATTTATTCATTTGTTTAAATTTATAGTTAAGAGATAATTGGTGTTTAAAGTTTGCCATGCGGATAACTATTATTTACCAATCAAATTAAAATCAAGTGGACAATTTTTCTTTTTTTATGGTTGCTATGTTGAAAAAAGGTTATAGCAATGTATCTTGCTTGGTTACCCAATGCTCTATTTCAGAGTTTGGATTAAATTTTATTTTAACTAAGAAATTAATTTACAGATGAATTTCTAAAAACATGTACATGTATAGCTGTTCTTTCTTTTTTTAAAACTTGAAATTTGATTTCAAAGAGAAGTGTGTATATATGGGGTGAAAAGTGTACCACTCGTTTGGTTGTAACAATCAGTATTTACATTCATACAAGTTGAATAAAGAGAAATCAAATAAAAGATAGCAGATGTTTTTATTTGTTAACCTTTTATACTAAAATGTTTCATGATCATGTTTGGGTTTCTTTTTTACTTGAATTATTTATTCTTTAAGATATTTTGAATAAAATAGACGAAAATGTTTTTTTTTAAATTTTTTTTAAGATGTACTTTTATTTGTACAAAATATGTCTCAATAAAAAGGTCTGGCAATTGTGCATCAAATGACATCAAACTTTTTAGGTCTCAGATCAAATAATTAGTCTTTTTATCCCAATTTGAAATAATTTTATGTATATATAAGCAAAGTACAAACACCTGCTTGAATGCAAAAGGTAACGCAGGAAAATAAAATTATCATGATTTGAACCAATGTTTATGGAAACTCAATGAAAAGAGCTCTCAAATATTGATTGCATTATCCAGAACTTCATAGGTGTACCCCTCTTAACAAAGTCTGTCTCAGGCCTTAGATGGCTCCGTTATACCGAGCGTCTCAAGGTGAAGGGTACTGGACCCCTAGCTGATTGAGAACCCCCTGAGAGATGTGGGATATCCTTTCACTTGTTCTGTGAGGCACATTGGGACTTTCAGTCAAGCCTGGAATGGATTGGAGTTCAAAGATTATACACATATACATAGAGTAATCGTTGATACAGTGTAATTCAAATACTTACTTTACTTTTCCGATCCAGCAGCCATTTGAGCCTGCGCCCTTCGACTTGATGACATTTTATATTTATAATAATATAATATAATATATATGTCCCTTATAGTTGGGTGTAATTGAAATAAAAGCACTGAAATTTTCAACAAAAGCATTTCTAAAGGCTGATAATTATTATATAATAACTAATAATGATAATAATAATAATGATAATAATGATGATAATAATAATAATAATAATAATAATAATAATAATAATAATAATAATAATAATAATAATAATAATATAGTAATAATAACAATAAAGATAATTTTAGAATGTCCTTTTTCAAGAAATGCAGCTTATAATACCTTGTACAGTTCACTGAGTGTGCATTATAGCTATTTGCATTAAATTTTGACTTTCATGCTGAAAAAGCAATTTTGGTAATGCTAAAACAAAACGAACTTAAAAACAACAACACAACAACAAAAACCAACAACTGACTCAATACCTTTAAGAAGACATTCTCGAAAATTATGGATCTGGTATGTCAGGCCCTCCCCACAGAAATATCTGAACTTTTCCTGGAAAACAATTAAATATTTAAGAGTTCACATGAAAATAAAGCAGGCATTATTTTAAAGCTCTTGATATACGCATTGTATCTACGTTCTTTAATTATAATTTTAAATGACTTGATAATGACTTAATAAAAAATTTCTTGGTCTTCGATTTTAAATCTAATCACTATATGATTGACAGTATATGTTGACCGGCTGAGACAGGCTCCCTGGCATCCCAGCACTATCTCTGTGTTGCAGCTTGTAAAATTGTCAGACGTCAGTCTTGACATCCTTCCACAATATAAACCTTGCTGCTGACGTACGAACTATTTATGTTAAGAAATCAACTTAATTTTACTCTGACGTCTGCTTTTATGTCCAAAAAGATAATAGAAGAATATAACTAATACAGAATACAGAATACATAATCTTTCTTATGTGTTATACATAATTAGAATAAGATAAAAAGTTAAGTTCATGCAAAAGCTTCTGTGATATAAAAATTAAAACCACGATGTAGGTCTACTGGTGGACTTGAGAAAGAAAACAAATTACCGGATGTCTAACTTTTGGGAGCTCAAATATCTTCTCATTGTCTGGAAGAATAATTTTTGTAGGCGACCAGAAAAAATCTGGAATCTGAAATTAAAAAGAAAGTTAGTTTAAGGTTAGTAGGTGCAGTAACATATGTGAAAAAGGTGAGGAAAAATACTGTAAAGAAACGAGATACAAAAAAAAAACCAATAGCTCACACTCGCCCCCACGAAATTTTACCGGTACCATACGTGGCGCTGGTAGCAGGGTTCGAACCTATGCTGGAAGCTGAACGAGAACTGGGCTGCCTTCGCCATTGCCGACTGTGTTTTAAATTTATGGTGTAAGCTGTGCACTCTGCTCGCAGCGCCACGTGTGAGAAAGGTGAGGAAAAATACGGTAATGAAACGAGATACAAACAAACCAATAGCTCACACATATAATTATAGTTGTTTTAATGCAGACGGTCCAAATATGATTCATGCCAATGTATCGAGGGTGCAGTAAATTTAGAAGTTAATGAGTCAAAAGCTACTATAATTTAAAAAGGTTAATTGGGAGATATTGCATTCTTTACGATCCAAATCTCGATAATGGGTGAAATAATTATGCCCCTCAGGCATGTGGTTTTCTGTTCGTTCATAAGTCTAGGATAGAGCTATGAATGAAATGAACGCCAAAGAAGATTCCCTTACCTGTCTCTTTCGTTTCCGTTCGATTTTTAACATAAATATGCTATTTTTACATTCTATAGTTGTGCATGGGAGGCCTATAATATATCTCCGTATACTGGTTTCCTGGTTTCTTAAACATTTGTATTGCTCTCAATTATTGGTCCAGGGGTAGAACATCGGCTTCCGACGCAAAAGGTCCCGAGTTCGAATCCTGGCTGTTGCGTTCCCTACTGGTTAGGTAGGTGCCAGTATAATGTGACCGGTGAGACAGGAGTCATGGTATCCCCACCCTGTCTCGTGTGTGGCAGCACATAAAATTGTCAGACGTTCGTCTTGGGGCCCGTCCACAATATAACCTATATAGTGCTGCTGTTGGACGTTAAACCAACCCAAACAACCAACCAACCATCAAAAAATACATGTATAGTTATATCCCTCATAACAAGGAACTTAACTAAACCAAAAGAAGCACACTGACCATGATAAGACCCTTGGTGCCCCTGATGGTCATCCTGTTGAGACCGAAGTGTGTTTGGTTGGAGAAGGTCAGGGAGGCGAGCTTGCCCCCAGGGTATTTGATACATACCACACCTGTTTGGTCAACTCCTGTAGAATGGATGGGGTAGAGAAAATAAGAAGTTGATACTATAGATAATGAAAACAACGACAACAACAACATTACATGTAACAACAAAAAGACCGAAGTGTGTTTGGTTGGAGAAGGTCAGGGAAGCGAGCTTGCCCCCAGGGTATTTGATACATACCACACCTGATCGGTCAACCCCTGTAGCATGGATGGGGTAGAGAAAAGAAGAGGTGATGCTCTAGTTAATGAAAACAACGACAACAACAACAACAACAACATTAACAACAACAGCAACAACAACAAGATTAACAACAACAACAACATTAACAACAGCAGAAACAAGAACAACAACAACAACAACAACAACAACAACAAGAACAACAACAACAACAAAAACAACATTAACAACAAGAACAACAGCATTAACAACAACATAAACAATAACAACAACAACAACAACAACCAAAAAAAGTATTTTAAAAATGTCAGTTTGAAAGAGTATAAGACAATGACAATGTTATGTTAAATGAGTCGCCAACTTTAAAACAATTTCAAAAGAAAACCAGTTTCTTCTTTTTGTTATGGTAAATATGACATTTATATCCACTGCTGAGTTAAAAAGAACACCATCATTTTATTTCGAATCGCGGGTACCTGCTCAAATTTCGAAGTGTCTAGTTTGAAATCCACGGAAGCAATAAATTATTAGCAGCGGCACACACATTAAAATTAAAATAAAGAAATGAACTATACCTTCACATACAATTCATTTGCCTCTGAGATCGAAGCAATCATGTTTAGGGCAAAGCTATTATTTTCTTAAACAGATCAACCTTAGTCTTTTATGAGTTGCATTCTCTCTACTCTCTATTCCTACCATTAATAACAAGAAAAAAAAACGATTCTAAATCGCAACCAAGGCTCACCTCCTTCCTTCACATTTCCAACTGCATGGATTGTCTCCGGAGGAACATTTGGAAACAAGAAGTCTGCAATCATTATTGGATAGACCCCCATGTTTTTTAGAGCACCTCCTCCCAAGTTTAGACTGCCAAGGTATCTATCCTCTCCAAAACAGACACACAACGAAGCCTCTACCATCACTACCTGGGAATAAAATTATAGTAATAAGAAGAGATAATAAATTTAAAAAGTAATAAAACTGGTTGAGTCGGTGTCAGTATAATGTAAGTGACTGAGACTAGAGTCCTGGTATCCACGTACAATCTCGTGTGTAACAGTACTTCAACTTGTGGGACGTAAAACTCGGGACCCGTCACCATTATAGGATTTTCCTTGGGAACAAAAGCGACGTGAATCTAAAAAGAGATTTTATCTTACACAAAATAAATATAACAATAAAATTAATATAAGGGGACTACCACTACTGCTGTGCTGCTGCTGCTGCTGCTGATGCTGCTGCTGCTACTACTACTACTACTACTACTACTACTACTACTACTACTACTACTACTACTACTACTACTACTACTACT